>VZRJ01011160.1:684404-825830 GCA_013397565.1 Ptilonorhynchus violaceus | reverse complement strand
CCCGCCCCCAACTCTTGCTTTCTGACACTGTTTGTCAAAGCAGCAGGAACATGGAAATAGGATTTGCCTTTCCTTGTGAATTGCTGAGCCGCAGTAATTATCTGCTTTTGGCACTTCTGACGCCTCAGTGGTGGGGACAGAGCTGCTCAGCCTCACTCAGGGCTGGATCAGCCTGCTGGAAGGGCATCTTCCTGCAGGGATTTGTGGATCTGCTCCGGTGGGGCAGCTCCTGAGCAGCCCTGGGGGGCAGCTAAACCCCGGGAAAATGGGGTGTGAGGCAGGGAAGGAGCTCACATCGTGGAAAAGATGAGGGAATCAGGTGGGTTCAGCTCACATCCTGCAGGAACCACAAGCTTTATCTTTACAGATTGGAGGGTCCAAGTCCGTATTAACCCCCTGGGGCAGGCTCTTACTGGTGGGACTGGCAGCATGGATGAGGGTTGGAGATGCATATGGAGCAGGATCCAACCATCCACAAAAAACTGATTAATAGGAAGATAAAAGAAGGTGTGCTGAGGTCACGACTCAGTTTTGACTCAAACTGCCCCTATTTTGATGCTCTCCCTGCAGAACAAGTGGTCCCCACACTCTTGGTCTTCTCAGGAGGGACCCACCATTCTGGCTACCACACAAGTGACCCCAGCCCCTGGTCACCTCGACACTGACCACCTTCCTGAGGGACACATGCCCATGGAAAACTGGTGCCAAAGGAAATGAACGTACGAGTTGTGGACGCTGCAGTTGTAGAAGACGAAGCTGGTGCTGGCAAAGGTCATCCCCGTTTCCTTGGACTTGAGCTGCAGCTGGACAATGTGATGGTCACCTGGAAAAAAAATAGGAACATCAGTGTGTGACTGCTTTGTCAGCCTGGTTAAGCCCTGCTGGCCACGCCACCAGCCTGAACCTGGAGCTGTCCCAGAGTACCTTGGCTTGTTTATCCTCAAGAGATGTCAAAAGTGTTGTAAAATCCTTCTAGAGCCCAGTTCTCCCACAGGTACAGCTCCACCTCTTGTGGGGGGACAGAGTATGTCTGTACCACTGGAAACTGTCATACCTGGGAGCAGAGAGCTGGAGGATGGCAACAGGTCTAGACCAGACCTCACCAATTTCTAAAATATGGTGACTGAATTCATCAGTTGGGAAAGCTCAAAGAATGAGTGCAAATGTTTGGAATTCGGAGGCCATTAAAATATAATATTGTCCTTAAAGACCTTTCATGCTGCTGGTCCATTTGATGTTCCCAGAAAAAAAGGGGCCTGTGGACATTTCTTCCATGTTCTCTCACCCCATTAACCTCAAGGTCCATCCCCTCAGCCTCTGGCTGCAAAGAACCCATCTCAGTGTGAGAGATGTGCAATCCACTGCACTTCCAGAAGGATCCATCCATTTCCCTAGCAGATCCATCTTCAGCAAAACCTGCACCTCGTTTCCTCATCCCTTTCCCACTGCTGCTGCCTCTTCCCACAACACCAAACCTACTATTCAGGGTGGGTCATCAGGGGATGCAGTAATTGCAGTCATTTGGTGGGGAACTGATCCACCTTTAACTCAAGACTTACCTGGGGGACCCTTTCCCTGCTGTTTACAAAAGGGCATGGAGTGATAGGACAAGGGGGAATGGCCATACAGGTCAGGTTTAGATTAGATGTTGGAAGAAATCCTTTATTCTGAGAGTGGTGAGGCCCTGGCACAGGTTTCCCAGAGAAACTGTGGCTGCCCCATCCCTGGAAGTGCCCAAGGCCAGGTTGGACGGGGCTTGGAGCAACCTGAGATAGTGGAAGGTGTCCCTGCCCTTGGCAGGGGGGGGAATGAGATGATCTTTCAGATCCCTTCCAACCCAAACCATCCTATAATTGTATTATTTCCCTCCTCACCTGAAAGATTCATTAATCAATCAGGCCAAAGCAAACTCCACCACGGGTCACAATGTGCCCCACCTAGGGGCACACACCCCCCACACACAGACACACACACCACACACTTCACCAAACACACTTTGCTGCCAGTGCTCGGCTCTGCTGCCCATCTGCTCCGCTGTCTGCTCTGTATTTAACAACTTTTCCAGCATCTTGCATATATTTTCAAGCAGGATGCGAGGCTTGGGTGGCCCCAGGGATCAGATGTGCGACAGTCACACATCCTCTGGTTCCAATCCAGTCTCTGGCACTGTGCTGGGAGAAGCTGGACTTTGCAGAGGTGCAGTACAACCTGAAAGTGGTGACAAGCTCCTGGGAGCTTGTTTTGGGATTGCAGTGGAGAGAGAGAGCACGTGCAGCTCAGGGAGAGCAGAGGTGATGCTGACAGTCCGCGTCACCTCATTTGCTGTGGTCTGAGGGTCCCCAGAGGGAAAATTTTACAGCAAATTTTCACAAGAAGCCAAGGACTAAAATTGGCAGCATCCTCTCTGTGTCTCATGGGGTGGTCAGCAGGGTCAAGGTTTTTAAAGGAAGTCCCTGTGAAGAGCCACAGGTGTTCTTGAAATTGCCTAGAAAGTTTTGTCAGAAAAGGGAAAGAAGAAAGTGCAGGAAGTTGTGGATGGAGAGAGCATCCTTGGAGACAAAGCAAACCTGGAACAGCTGAAGGCAGTAGATAAAGGCCAGGAATTGAGACAAGGATCTGAGCATACAGACCTAAATCTGGGAGGAGCAGGGTGAAATTACAGACAGCATTGTCCGGATCTGCAGGAATTTCTGGCTGCTGCGTGGGATTAGATGTGTTCAGGGCATGTACTCTGAGCTTGTAACACCAGCCAGGGCAAAAGGCGAGGGAATATCCCACATCCACGCCTTGTCTTTGCTGGATGTGTGCAACTGCCACTCGGTGGCAGTCTGAAAACACCTTGTGTCTTACCAAGATGAGCACCTTGGTGCGGGTGCTGGGGTGGCAGCTCCAGGCTGGCACCGGCGTGCCCACAGAAACACCCTCACGTTCGCACAGCTCACGCTACACTGCTGCTGTGCAGCCCCAGCATCCCTCCTGCTCCCTGTGATTCCATCCTCAGGCTCTCAGGAGCCAGGTCCTGCTTTGTGTGAAAGCTGGAGGGATGCAGGGCGGTGGGGTGAGGATGGGAAGGAGGGGAGGTGCAGGCAGAGGAGCTGTGGGGTACTCACCATTCTCTGTGATGATCTGGGGCACCTCCTTGGCAGCTGGAGAGATGCACTGGATCTGGCTGCCCACCACCAACCCGTCCATCTCCGAGAGGTCCTCGAAGGTGCAGTTGACCCCTGCCGACAGCTCGGGGACATTGTAGGTCTCCAAGACCAGCTGCAAGCAAAGACAGAGGGAAAGAAGGACAGAGAGAGAGAGAGAGAGAAAAGAGAGAACGCTCAGCCAAACCACGGAGCTGGGCCAGCAGCAGAGAATTACACTGGAGAGGTCGGACAAAGAGCCTCTTGCTAGAGAGAGCATCCTCCTTCGGCAGAAAGCAGCGGCTCGGGACAGGGGCGTGTGAGGAGGGGAGGGGCGAGATGCTGGTGCTGACACGGGTGGGAGGTGGCCGTGCAGGGCCTCCTGCACCGCACCCCGGTGCCGGCCGGGTCAGTGGGGGTCAGGGAGTGCTCGCTGTCCGTCATGCAAGTGCCGGGTTAGGTGGGGAGGCTCCGGAGGCGGCCGTGGGGCCCAGGCCCGCGGTTTTCTGAGGAAGGTGACTGCTACTCACAAGAGGCACTCTGCAGACTCCAGAGAAACTGGAGCGCTCCAGTCTAACTCTCTACGGGCTGCTCTGCCAGCACCAGCAGGGGAGAGCACTCTGGCCCCAAGGTCCTGTGTGAGGAGAGTCTAGTTACAGCCTTCAGTCCGCCACAAAACACCCCTGTCTCCACAGGCACAGACACCTCTCCTGCCCGTCCCGCCGAAGGAGCAGTTGGCTCTTCGTGCTACGCTGGGGCTCCATATGTAAAAAAAAAGCCGTGAAGGAGGAATTGCCCTTGTTTTTAGAGTTCACAACATCCTCTGGCTTTGCTATGTCATTGCTCATGGCCATGGGAAAAGGAATCTCGGGGCTGGTTTCCACCATGTCCGCGCTTCGGATGCTGCCAGACTCCCGGAGCAGCAAAGGTCCTGCCCCACAGCTCTCCAGCACTGAGGGCCCTGCTCAACTCACCAGGTCATGCCTGAACACAGGAGGCATCCCATGGGACCCCTAGCACCTGGTAATTGGTATAAATTGAGCAGTTTTGTGACCAAACACCAGAGCCAAGCATCCAGCACAGGCACAAATGCAGAGGCTCTCCACACTTGCCTCCTCCACGAGCTGGCTGAGGGCCCCTCTGAGGTGGCAGCCACTGAAGGGAGACACAGATGCATCCTGGACTGTTGTTTGTACCAGCACAAAGAGCACAGGTCAGCCCAGGTGACAAAGCACAGCAGGAGGAGAACATGACAGCGCTCACTGCTCCCACACGCTGTGTTTTCCTCTCTTAGGGAAAGGTTGGAGCTGTTTCTTCACACCAGGCACCGTGAGGGAGAAAGGCTGAGCAGAAAGGCCTCAGCCCTGGCTGGCATTAAGCCTTTGTGGGAGTAGGATCATTTTTGGGTGATGGGAATGGCAAGGGAAAGGTGATTTTTTTTTTGTCTTGGATGGGGAATAGGAAAAAGCTTTGGTTATTTGGATGGATTTATCACTCAGGCTAAATCCATTCTCCCTGCTCATCGCACCCTGCTAGTAGTGGAGAAGGGGAATCTGTTCTTCCTAAGAAATCTGTCTGTGGGCATGGATGAGGGAGGAGGAAGCTGTGCCATGCAGAGGATGACACCAGCGGACAGAGCAGTGCTGGGCCACCAACGCCACGAGCCAGTGCACACCTGAACAGACAACAAGCCCTACATCCCACACGCCTGGGAAGGCATGGAAAGAGTGGAGCCTTCCCCCAGCTCTTCTCAGAGATCCCAGAGCAGCAGCCCTGGACTGAAACAGACTCAGGAAAAATTTTCCAAGACCCTGTAATTGCCCCAAATTTAAAAGCTTGGCTGACCACACAGATACCTGCTCTGCCTCCATGGGCAAGAACTCACTATCACTGACCCTTTGTGATGCTGGGTAAGGACACCACCAGCCATCTGTTTGCTGGTGTTCCCCTCCTGGTTTCCTCTGTGCTGACTGGATGAGCTGGGTCACCAGTTTAGCTGGCACTGGGCTGAGACTCCCATCAAAATGCCCATGCAGATTATTGGGTAACAGATGATGGCAACTTCTGATCCTGTCATCTCTGGGCTGACTCACCCTGGGAGCAACCCAGAGGTAAAGGTCCCTTATTCTGTTATCATTTTGAGTCGAGCCAGCCAGCCAGTCCCCCAGGATTTATTCCAACATGAAAGAACTCAACAGCTACTGAGAGAATATGAAAAAGAAACCTTGAACTCCCAGAAGAACAAAGAATTTAAGATGTCTCAGATCAGGTTTTTTTTTTTTGAAGCCTGGGAAAGTAAAGTCACAGCAAAGTTGAGAGGCTGAAACAAAGCAGCAATGATTGGACATGCAGGCTTTGAAAGGCTGATTTCATTATCCCTCAAGGAATCTCAGTGCTCCAAAACCTGTCGGTTGGAAGGTGTCTGGCAGCTGCACCCTGAGCAACTCCATTTGGGCCTTTTAGGATGTGGGGCTAATGACCAATTTGTTCAGAGATGGAGCTTTTAAGGCCTGGGTTATCAACTTAATCCCAGCCCAAATTAGCACGGTCAAAATGACAGAGCTCTGGTAGCCTGAATGAAACGTGTGTCTGCCTCCTTCTTGGAGCATTTTGGGATCTCAGCACATCAGGTTCTGCTGCCACAAGTCAGGAGAGAAACCACAAACGGGTCAGATCTTCTGCAGAGATTTCCTGCCCCGAGCCCAGGAATGATCAGGATCATCTGCTGCTCTGCCAGTGGTCACTGGGTGGTTTCCTTGGCTACTCACTGAGTAGCTGGAGGCCATAAAGGTTAAACCTTGTGCTGTGGAAGGTCAGAAGAGACAGCAGGAACCCTGGGAGCCTTGGGTTCCTCTGCACAGCGTCCTGCACACTTAGTGCTGGAGCACTGCGGAATTCCTGGTGGCTCAGAATGAGAGATTTCCATCCAAATTGATGGGAACCTGGAGCTCACTGAAATAACTCGTGTTGTCCCTCACTTGTCTTTCTTCTAGAACTTAATTTCTATCCATGATGATGTCCGTGGGCTAGTCAGAAATCCCTCCCTGAGGACAGCAAACTGGTTACATACAACACTTGCCCTCAGCTACTCAAAGACAACAGGGAAGACTCTTCCTAGTCCATTTCTAGACTTCTAGACAGGGGACAACCAATGCCAAAATGTCCTCATGTGTCAAATCTTTCCCCGTGCCAGGAAAGTTGCCAGGGAAGTTCATGGACTTGCTGCCAGTCCTTCCCACTCGTGCCGAACGCCCGGATCTGTCACACAGCACAGGCAGGTTAAACCCGAGGGAGAGGGGCAGGAATTGGCATTCCTCACCAGAACGTTGTACTGGGAGACGGAGATGTTGTTGGGGTGCACGGTGAGGCGCACGCACTGCTTCATCTCCGAGGCGAATCTGCGCGGCTCGCTGGAGCGCTCGCACCGCTCCTTCCTCGTGCACCTGGGAAAACAGGGACAGAGAGGGACAGAGTTAGCACAGGGCCAGGCTGGCAGGGTGGGGACAACCCTGGGATGTGGGAGCAGTGATTACTGTGGATAGAAAGTCAGCTCTGTGCTCTCTGGGACGGCACTAGACGGAAAATCACACTCATGCCCTGACGCGCTCCGGCTTATGGAAATCAGAGAATATCCCGAGCTGGAAGGGACCCACTTCTAGGAACCAACTCCTGGCCCTGCACAGGGCATTTCCAAGACTCCCACCATGTGCCTGAGAGCATTAACTCCAGTGCTGGCAGCTCAACCAGGCAGAAAAGTTGCAAGGACACCATGAGAAGAGGGAGAGTGAAGGGAGCTCACCCACACAGCAGAATCTTCCCTTGGCCAAACCCCCAGCCCTTAAAACTCTCCTGCCCGAGGGCTGTGGGACATCTCAGGCAGGGCTGTCCCTGTAGAGAAGCTGTGCACAGCCCAGGGGTTTTGTCCCTTCTGAAAATGCTGCACATCCGTGGCTCCTCTGGGCTGCCCCCTGGGATGGGGCCACCCCCTCAAGCAGCTGTCCCTGCAGACTGAGGAATTGTTTGCATCTGGTTTGAAAATGCCTGGCTAGAAGTGCTAAGGGTTGAATCTTAAAAATTCTGGCGTTCCCAATAAGTGACAGTTCAGGGACAGTGATGGGTGCACACACCCGGGCTACACAAACCCACAAAGCCCACACCACCCACCAACACTTGATGCTTTCAGTCCTGCCACTGCCCCTCACCTCACCTATCTGGTGCAAACACAAGCCTGAAATGTGGATTTGTAGCTGTTTGCCCCGTTTCCTCCCAGAGTGGCACTCGTTTAACACAAACCACATCTGTATTTCGCTCCATGCGCGCTGCCAAGGCCACTGCTTCAAAGAAGGTGTCTGCCTGGAAATCCACAGGGTTAATCCAAGAGGACAGCTCCAGCTGCATGCCAATTACCTTTTGCCATTAAGTTAATGTTATGGACTCGCACAGGGTGTCTTCGATGGATTTTGTTATTAGCGGTGCTATTACCCCCCATTAAAACCAGCTATAGAGACGAAGCGCAGGTGTTAAATTATTCACCCTCTCCCAGACTTCAGAGTCGCACTCGTGAGAGCACGTGGGGGCTGCCGGAGCTCCCAGATCACCCCTCAACGTCCCTACTCCTCGGAGCAGGGACTGCACCTGTGTGCACGGGGATTTGCAGATGAGGATCCATGGAAACGCGCACAAAAAACTCAATATACGGTAAATCCTGCTGTTACAAAGCTTGGGGCGGCCTAAAAGTTTAGGGCTTGGCTTGTCTCTCGTGACTGACACGACATAAAGTGAAAACCCCAACTTCAAACTCCGATTTCTCCATCTTTCAGGTAGAGGAAAGTTTTGTATTTCCAGAGGCAGGATCCATAAAGGGAGATCTCTGCCACTCTCAACACTCTCTCTGTCGGATTTGCAGGTTTGAGAGAGCAAAAGCAGCATTGCAGCTCCTGCTCTCTGTTCCCCGGGAGCCTTCATCCCATTAAATCTCCTCTGGAGCTGCCGCATGCTGGATCAGGAATTTTAAACGGGGCGGTCTCCAGAGGGTTGGACCAGCAGCCAGTTAAATACTCCCAAAACTGTGAGTCCCCTCTGAAGCCAAACGGCAAAATGCTGACCTGAGACTTTTCCAAGCGCTTCCATAAAGCAAACAGCCACAGCAATCCCATTAAAGCTCCGCGGGGTGTGGGAACTCGTCTCCTGGGAATAGTTTGGAAGGGAAGCATTTTGGCCTCCGTAGCAAAACACAAGTGCCTGAATTCTTCAAGATGTTCTGTTACCTCCCTTTTATTTCCTTCAGCTGCAGCACAACAGAAATATCCAGATTTTCTAAAATTAAATGGGCAGACACCCAGGCTCAGTTCAAGCCTATGGATATAGGTTAAGCATACAGGAATGTGGTTTGTATTCCCAATCCCAATTCCCACTGAGCAGGAATATAATAATCCACACTTTACCTTGCTGTTTGCAGGTCATACACATTTAAGACTTGTAACTTTTCAGATCAAAACCTCACTCTGTATTACAGTGATGTGTCTTGCAGCCTTAATACCTGTCACAAGGTGAAAATAACGTCATCCAAATAATGAGTTTGTGAAAAACCAAACCAAACTAAGCCTGGTTTTAATATAATGTTAAGGCTGCTGTGTCAGGGTCTCAGGAATTAGGGACTGCCAGACTGAAAGCAGCTTCTGTCCTTCCAAATCTGCTCCCTGCGCTCACACGCTGCCAGCCGGACTTTAATTACAGATCACAGGTTATTATTCCTTTTTTCCACGGTGACCTCAATTCTGCCACTTCCTAACTTTTGGCTTTGACTGTCTGACATTTTCAGTGCAACTCCTCCGTTTGAAAAGCCCTAAATCCCTGTGCCTGGTGCTCTGATGGTGGGGGAGCTCTGCCTCGGGTCGGGGTTCAGGCCCTCGAGTCAACATCACAGCAGCAGAACTGACCCCAGGTAAGGGGTCCCAGGTCATCCAGAAATCAGGTCTAAAGGGATGGAGCCCCCTGCCAGAGGGGATTGCAGGTTTGTCCATGGAAAAAGGAGTGATGGGTGCTCTTCTCCAGAGCCTTTTCCCCGTGGTTTCCCTCATCTCCTCCTCCTTGACCACCTTATCCTTATCCTAATCTGGAGCGTGTGGAGCATCCCGTGCGTTCTCACACCACCCTCTCCCCAGGTGTCTGCCCAGCACCTGCAACTGAGGCAAAGTGAGGTGGGTTTTCCTGTGATGGATTATCCTGAAGGAATGGAGATTTAGGTTGGATATTCCGAAGAAATTCTTTACTCAGAGGGTGGTGGTGAGGCCCTGGCACAGGTTGCCCAGAGAAGCTGTGGATGCCCCATCCCTGGAAGTGTCCAAGGTTGCATGAGGCTTGGAGCAACCTGGGATAGTGGAAGGTGTCCCTGCCCATGGCAGGACAATTTTTGATTTCCCTTCCAACCCAAACCATTCCATGATCCTACAATTCGGGCGAGCAGTAAAAGATTTCTGTCATAAAGCAACCTTTTCCTTCCAGTCTTCCTCTGCACCGCCAAAAATGTTCTGCCCTCCCCAAAGAGAGGGATAAACAGCAGAGAAAATCGTTCCAACATGTGCAGAGGGAAGTGTCACCCTCCAGCATCAGTCCCAAATCCCTGAATGGTGGAGGCTGAGACACAAAAGAAAACCTAACAAAGCACCCGGGCCCAGAGGGGACATCACAGCCCCAAAAGTAAGTCCAGCAAACTGTAAATAAAGGCAAATTGGACTTTTAATAAATAAGTACTTCCAGACACAAGTGCCTGCCTCATAAAAGGGGTCACCTGGAAGGCAGCTGCTGGACTGAGGGAGGGATAATGAAATATTCCGACCTCGACTCGTCGTGTCTCCTGTTTCTGGTGACAGTCACTGTGTGCTTTGGGCCCTGGGAGGCTCCTGTGGCTCTCACCTGGTGTGTCTATTACGGTTTATACAGAAAAAAATACCTTGCACTGCCAATTTTGCTTTAACAAAATATCTGTGCCTCCAACACACTGGGAGTGTCACTATGCTGAGATCACTTTCTGCTGCCACATTCCCTAATTCCCTGCTATCCATGCTGTAATTAGTTGATGTGCAGCTCCCACCCAGTGGCACCACATTCCACTTCAGGCACCTGAAAGAGCATTTCCCACTCCTGAACTTGTTTTGATGATGGTGCAGACCTGGCCTTAACAGCAGCTGCTGTTTCATTATCCCTGTGTCTTTAACAATTCCGAGTGTCCTGCTTTGTCCAGAACCATTAGCACAAACACTGAGGAGCTGGTCCTGCCACTGAACCATGAGGAATGTTATTTCCTCCTCATCTCCCATTAGGAATAAACACCACTGGCGCTAACCCTCTGTTCACCGTCCACCAACCGATTATTTTAATAATGTTAAATTAAGACTTTCCGCTTCCATTGAGCCTCTCATCCAAGAATCTCACAGGGCTCTGCCTGGAGCTAATTAAACTTCGTGATACCTCCATGAGGTTGGAATATTAGCAGGCGGAGACAGGAAAGTGAGGCACAGACAGAGAGCAGAGCAGAAGCCCAGGTNGGATGGGATGGGATGGGATGGAGGTCCTGGTTTGGGACACAGGAGATGAGGGTTAAATCCCTAAATCAGGGACATAAAGATGAGGCCACATCCTGCAAATAGAGGCTGCACAGGGGCCAGGCTATTCCACCTCTGGAGGAATGGGAAGGGTTCTCCCGCCTTGCTGGGGCTTGGTCAAAACAACATCTCCATCATCCTGCTGTAGACAAAAAAATCCCAACACAACACCCTACACACGCAATTTACCCCCAGTCCCCCCCAAAAGTGACCTTTATTTTTCACCTGACAGAGCCTTGCTCATTCATAACCATCACCGTTGAAAAAGAAGATTTGAATTCTGTTCTATTTTTTTTCCCATAATTTCCCAAGAAGCAGACTAAAATATCCAACTTTTTTTAATGTGAGCCCAAAAAAAAAAAGTCAGTTTTCTGGCAATGGAAAAGGTCTTATCTGCAGTGTTGTTAATTAATAACAAATTTCAAGACGAAAGAGTGGTGATTGGGTCTGATCAGAAACTGCTACTCAGAACAGAGAATTTGGGGGCTTTTTACAAATGGCAATTAGCACACTACGTAATTTTTTTTTAGTCAGGACAAAAAAATATCGTTAAAAAAATGTAATTCCCAGAAATAAATTCCAAAGAAATGAATCGCTTTTTGAAGCAGCCTCACCATTTGATGGCCAGCAATTCTTTTATTCAGGGGAAAAAAAATACCATTAAAAAAATATAATTCCAGAAACAAATTCCGAGGAAATGGATCCTTTTTTGGAGCAGCCTCACCATTTGAAGCACAGCAGTTTTCTTGTGACTCACTCTGGGCATTCAGGTGGGTTCTCGGGGAAGGAGAGGGACACAAAAATCTGTGTTTGATGGCAAAGCTCAGAGACAGCTCAAGGGTTTGGGTCATCTCGGCAACCCCACAAATGACACCTTTCCACCACCTCCAAACAGGTGATTTCCTGGGAATCGCTGTTTGGCAAAAGGTTTTGACATTTCAGCTTTCCTGTTGGATTCCAAACCGTGACATCTCCCACATAAATCCTCTCGACCCCTGATGGAATCATTCCAGCCACCCTTCCCTCACACCTTCCCTGCAGTACTTGGGGGTGTCCCCAGTCACACCAGCAAGGAAAGGTCATTTTGATGGGATATTTGGTTGGAATTCCCATTTTCATGCCCAAGCTGTTCATTCCTAAGTGTTTTGTGGTGTAGGGTCAATCTCACTGGGGTCCTCCCCTTATGCAAGATGGAGATGTTGCCCCATCTCGCTCCTCAACTCTTCCCAGTCGGGTGTTTTCAGCTTGGGTACAGTTCCCATCCTTTCCTCACCTCTCTTTCACTCATAAAATTCAACCTTTTGGCTTCTCCTCAGATTATCCATCTACCTCCTTCACTCTCATCACCACCTCCAGTGGTCTCCTCGCACTGGATAGATCCACCCAAGAAAATCCAGGAGGAGGCTAGAGAGGATGCAGGGAAACTCTCAGGGAAATCTGATTTAGGTCTCAGTTTGAAGACCCTGAGTAGCCCAGATGGTCCCATCTGTCCTGGATCAAGACAGGGCAGGAGACAATGATTTTCCATTTCTTCCATCTCTTCATCTCCAAGGGGAAAATCTGAGATTTCCCAGCCCAGCCAGAGCCCACGGCAAGGCTGTACCTGCAGGGACCTGGCAAGAGTCAAACCAAACAGGGTCCTGCATCCCCAGCTCAGCCCAGACCAACAAATTGGGAATCTGAAATCCAGAGGGGGGTGCAGGCATGGCCTGGTAGCAGCTCCCCTGATCCCTGAGGAGAAGGATGACTTGGGAATGTCCCATCCCTGGAAGTGTCCAAGGCCAGGTTGGATGTGGCTTGGAGCAACCTGGGATAGTGGAAGGTGGCAGGGGGTGGCACTGGATGGTCTTTAGGGTCCCTTTCAACCCAAATAATTATTTGATTCTTTGATTCCTACAAAACGAATAGTGGCACATCCACAGCAAGAGTGGCCGTTTCTCAAACCTTTGCTCTTGTAACACACCAACATTTTTACCCCAGGCAGAGCTGGAGCAGGCACAGAGCCGGGGAGGGGACAGGAGATTTCTGGCACGGCTGCAGCCCGTGGATTTCCCCCTCTCTACACAAAGCCAGGCAGCTTCTGGCAGAGGGTCACATTCCCCAAAAAGCACGGGCTGGTATCCCACAGGATCCCCATCCCACCCTCCCAGCACCCTCCAGGAGCCCCTGTCCTTGCTCCGAGGTGGAAGGGGGATGTGTTCCCTTGGAGAACAGGCGGGTCCGAGATGCCTTTTGGAAGGTGATCAGCAGAGGGAGCTCGGTGGAAGCCAAGTGCAAACCCTCGGAATGGCATTTTCAGCCGGGACTGGGGACGGGAATCTGGGAAAGGACTGCGGGACACAGAGATGCTCGGCTCTGGGAGGCTCTGGAGATCCGAGTTATCTGGCTCAGCCCTATAAACCTGGTCCCTCTTTCAGGATGCTGCGCAGTGTGACAGCTTCGTTCCTCACCAAGGAAAAGTTTTTGATTTCCCAGTTGGACAGAAGGGCGAGACAGGAACAGAGCAATTAAAGGAATCTGGGGATGGAATAAGAGGTTTGTTTTAGCCGAAGTCCGACCAATGTGCGGAGCCAGCTTTGTGTCTCCTGAGGTGGCTTCGTCACCAGGGGGGAGCAGGGCTGGGGAAGGAGGGAGCAGCTGAAATTTGCCTTTCCCTCCGCTGGAGCCAAAGCAATTTTCTGGCTGGAGCCAGGAAAAGGGAGAAGATTCAGTCCCACTCGCATGTAAAGTTTAAGGTCAGTTTTAGCAGTGTTTTGACATTTGCAGGTTCCCTCGGGGTCCTGAGAACAGGAATGCCATAAATGTCGAGACGCAGACATAATTGACCTTAAACTTTACATGGGCATGTGGTGAATACCCCACTCCCTCCCTGCCCTCTCCTTCTGGCCTCCAGGCTGCCCGGGGCAGGGCTGAAATTCAGCTCTCCCTGGCATCAAGGAGTTAAATTTGACCCACTGCCCAGGATACTCCATTCTGGACAGAAAGGCAGGAGATGCTACAGGAAAAGTGACAAATTTGAGCTGGGATCACGCACAGGATTATTCCTGGGAAAGCTGTCCTGGTAGTGAGAATTTTCTCAGCAAATTCATGGGTATCTGAGGAAGGAGTTGGATCCTTCTTTTCATCTTTGGCTCTAACCAGAAAAAGGCTCAGCTCCCAAAAACCTGCTGTTCGGGCATCAAAGATGAGCTGGACAAAGGGGGGAAAAGCCACTGGGGGAAGTAGAAGCAGTGGGGTATTCAATGGGTGGTATTTGGGGACCAAGAGGTCTGTGGATTCTTCCAAAGAGACATGGAAGAAGTAACTGAACATAAAGCTGAAATTCACTCTTTGGGGCTCTGCATCTCCCCTGGGCAATTTTTTAAGGGATCACAAGCCACAAAAAAGTTTCAGATCAGTAACCAAAGCTCAGCCCTACCCCTGCTCCTCTCAATGTCCCAGCGGGGCAGTCCCGGGTTGAAAGACCAGAAGTCCAACCTCGTCCTTGGGCTGCAGTCTGGGGAGGGAAACGCTGCCCTGCCAATTCTGCCTCTTCCCACACGCCCCCGGCCCGGCACCACCGACCCTGTCACCTCGCCAGGCAGAGCGAGGCCGCTAATTGCTCTGCCTGCTAATCTATTCTAATGCATGGTAATAGAAGCCGACTTTCTGTCCTGATAACTCCGCCGGCTCACGCTGCAGAACGGCAATCCCCCCGCCCGCCCCTTATCTCCGGCCCCAGGTGGGCTCCTCTCCCTCCATCCCGGCGATTGTGCGAGCCCACCCCCGGAGCCCCACGGGGCGTGGGTGCGAGGGATTTACTCCTCCGTCTCCCGCCCTACAAAGCCGAGCGCTCCATAAGCAGCATCCCTCCCCCCGTGCTTTGGGGGATTTCATGCCCCTTCTCCTCCCCCTCGCCCCTTTCCCCAGGTTTCCAGAGCTGCGGATTGCCTTGTCCCTGCTAAGCTCGCCTGGAGGTGGCTGGGTCGGGCCATGAAATGCAACCCCAGCCGGTGACCAAAAGGTCAGAGGTGGCCCCAAGGACCAGCCCGGCTCACGCGTGGCCGAGGTGCGGCCAGGGACGGGCGGTTCGCGTGTCCACTCGGGTGTCCCTCTGCGGGCGCGGCCCCGACGGGCATTCGGAGCGCTCGTTCGAGCCTGACGCGAACAGGAGCATTTCACATGCAAATCCCCCGAAACTTGGAGCCTTTGTCCGAGGAAGGATTGGAAAGGCGTTTGCTGGCGCAGGGGGAGGAGGGTGTGGGAATGAGGGAAGGGGGGGGTCTGTGCGAGGTGATGTTGAAATCCACTCCTCAGCTGGCTGTGTTCAGCGTCGGGGAAAGGCTGAGTTCCTCCAAGGATCACAGAGTCATGGACTCATGGAAAGGCTTGGGTTGGAAGGGACATTAAAGCTCATCTCATTCCATGCCCTGCCATGGGCAGGGACACCTTCCACCAGCCCAGGCTGCTCCAAGCCTCACCCAGCCTTGGACACTTCCAGGGATTGGGCAACCTGTGCCAGGGCCTCCCCACCCTCACAGCCAAGAATTCCTTCTGAATATCCCATCCTAAACCATTCCCTGCTGTAGAAGCAGTCTGCAAACAGCCAACCCGTGTGTTTGACCTCTGGGCATCACCTGCCTCCATCCACCCACCCTTTCCAGCCTCCTGCAGGGGTCAAAGGCACAAGGAAAGGGCATCTCTGAAGCTGCAGGGTCTCTGCTTTTCTGCCCTTTCAATCACAGCCCTCCAGGCCCTTCTGCTGCTGAACTCACCAGGCACAACACGAGCCCGGCAGCTCAAAGCAGGAGGAGAATCTCAGAGCACAGAATCACAAGCGGGAGGCAGAACTCGAGCCAAAGGCACGAGAAGTGCAGGCAGTCCACGGCTCTGAGGTGGTCCACAAGAAAGGAATCGCAGGAATCTGCCTGGAATCTGTCTTTTGCCGCCTGCCCATGAAAGGCTGAGCTTCAAATGAAGGTGGAAAAACCCCTGAAGGCTCAGCTGAAGGCTACCCGAGTAACACAAGCTCCTGTCTCCGAGGAGGCAGGAAAAGAACTTTCCTCACACTGAATTCACTTACAGTCGTTTTAAAGAAAATTAAAAAAAAAAAGAAGAAGAAAGCGAGAGAAAGGGAACGAGGCTGCTAGATAAGGCAAGTAATTAATGAACAAAATTACTTTTCCCAGAGAGCATCCTATCATGGTGCTTCCTATTCATGCTAATAATATTTGTAAGTGTCTTCCCCAGAACCTGGGTAGATAACACCTACACTCTCCCGTGCTCCTACATGCTCTCCTCTGCAAGGGCTGATGCAAATAATTTGTTCAAAGGGGCTGAAGTTCTTTCTTCGTGGCCTGATTCGGAACATCATCCCTGAATTCTTCCTGGGAGCTTCTCTCGAGCGACTCCAAGGAAATTAATTTGGTGTTTTCCCTGCCGCCGGGGTCCAAATGCCAAATATCTGTTGGTGAAGATGGTGGGAAGGTGCCCGTGCCTTCAGAAAGGTAAAATTTGGAGTGTGCTGCTCAGAGATCAGGGCTGATAAAATCAGTGGTTCCTCAGGTTCCTCAGGAAGCACTGCCAAGGCCGCAGTGAGACCTGGAAGTCCTGTGAAGGATGGGAGGGTTTAGTGCCACTTCAGCCTCATGTCCTAAAAGGCAAATGAGGATCCATGCCCAAGGAGTTTTTCCAGGAGGTTGGGGAGCCATGGGAAGTGCACTGTAAGGAGTCTCCCACTTTCACAGGCACTGAATCCCTGCCAGGCTCAGCCAGAACATCATTTAATTGCTCTTTTGCTTTAGCATCTGTCCTGACTTGGGCAAACACAGCAAGGAGAGAGAAGACATTCCCACAGGATAGACTGAAGGGGCTTGAACACTTTTTATCCAAATCCCTCACCCCCGGAAACCCCTTGCCCTGAACATGTTTACCCAGAAAGGTGCAGGGCAGAGAGGATCCCAGAGTTTCCCAAAGCAGACTCTCCCAACCCACCACTCCTTTTTGACCTTCCTCAGTATCTCCTTTTTCACATCACTGATAAGTTCCTTTCCTCCTCCTCCTCCTCACATCCATCCATCCACCCACCCATCCATCCATCCATCCATCCATCCATCCATCCATCCATCCACCCGCCCACGTCCCCCAGCAGCAGAGCCAACAGTGACGTGTGCTGGAACTCTGGAATTCGCTCCTGGCAGAGGCAGTTCCTCCTTCTGGGCCCAAACTTTTCTGCAGGAGCACAATGAGCAGCCAGAAAAAGCCAGGGGACAACACAGAGAGAATTACATCAAGTCCCCACTGCCACACAGACCTGGAAAGGGAGTCTCCAGCAGCTCCAGTGGAAGAGGAGACTGGAGAGAATTGAGCCTCACTGGGGAAAAATAAACCAAGGAACCTCTCAGCCCAGGCTTGGCTTTGTCTCTGAGGTGTGGAATCACCACGATGGGATTTGCTGCCGGAAAAAGGCGCCCATCCAGCTCCACCAACCCCACTCAGACCACGGCTGAAGCTCCTGATCCACCCCTAAGCTGTTTGTTTCCTTGGAGCAAGGAAAAAGCATGGGCTGAGCTGGAAGCACCAGCCTTCAACAGGTGAAGTGTCTCAGAGATCAGAAATAAAGGACAAGTTGTGTTTCCATGGTCCTTTTCAGACCCTCAGATGATCAATGCACAGGCTTTGGATCACAGCTGGAGCTTCCCAACTCCTTAAATCCGCATTTCACCCCAAATCTGACAAAAACAGCAATAAAAATTCTGACTTCCACAGCTCAGCTCCTTCTAGGAAAGGGAATTTGGGGGGAGAGAGTAACAAGGGGAAAAATAGAGCAAGAAGGATTTTAATTTCAGTCTCACTGCCTTTCTCTACCCATGCCTGCTCCAGCCAAAAAATCAGGGAACAAGCTGAGTTTCCCTCTTCCTAAGCCTCTTTGCTAAAAATCAAGGGGTACATGAGGCAGCCTGAGCTCCCTCACAGTGGCTGCCTCCCCATCGAGGAGAGCAAACCGGCTCCGCACAGAGGTTTGGAGTGGAGGGAGGATCCGTCCAGAGCCACGCCACAAGGAACAGAAGGACCAGGACTCTGGAACACCCTAAAAACGATCCTTGCTTCACCCCTCTGGTAGTTGAAACATGCAGCCGAAAGGAGTTATTATTATGATTGTAATTATTATTATTATTTTAGGAATTATTCTCCTACAACACAAGGAGCTCCCAGGTCTGGAACACCTCACTGAGCCTGTAAGGCTCTGGAAAGCACTCCCTGACCCGAGGCTACACCAGGAATCCCAGCTAACGCTCCAGCTGCAAGGAAAATGCTGTCAGCAGGTGATGTATGGATTTCCCCTCATCCGTGCGTGGCTGGAAGGGGTGGGTTAAGCACTGAAAAATCACCGTGGTGCCGGGCCTGACCTCCAGCAGGCCTGGCTGTCGGATGCACGGCAACAGAGCCATCCATTACACATTCCAGGTGTCCATCTCCCATGCTCATTTCCTGGTTTCCTTCCCTTTTAAAGCACCTAATTTCTGGAGACAACTTGTGTGGTGCTGCTCTCTGGGCATGTCTGGGAACAGCTGGGGGAGCTGGATGGCCAGGCTGCACGGGGGGATGTGATGGGAATGACCATGGGAATGCTAGGTGAGCTGGATGGCCAGGCTGCACGGGGGAATGTGATGGGAATGACCATGGGAATGCTAGGTGAGCTGGATGGCCAGGCTGCATTGGGGGATGTGATGGGAATGACCATGGGAAGGTGTTATTCCTTCTGGCTATGGCAGTGCTACAGCACAGACTGTGATAGCAGGGATCCAGTGTGTGCAAATGGTTGGAAAAGGCTGGGAATGATAAAGGAAGTAGGAATTCAAGTGCAGTTTCATGATGTTGTCTCTCATCCAGCTGTACAAGACATCTTCTCCCAACATGATAATTTGTGATGGACAAGAGTCCAACTATGCACTCAAAGGGCAAAAATGTCCTGCTTGAAGTCCTCTAGGATTAACATCCAATCCAGAATCCTGGATTCAAACTCTCCATCCTGTGGGTTGGTGACAGAGCTCAGATTTTTAGTTGCATCTCCCAGTTTTTAGTGTCTTTTCCCAGGTAATAAGCGGTAGGATAAGAAGAAATGGCCTCAAGTTGCACCAGGAGAGGTTCAGGTTGGATATTAGGAAAAGTTTCTTCACTGAAAGAGTGGTTAAGCATTGGAACAGGCTTCCCAGGAAAGCAGTGGAGCCAGCATCCCTGGAAGTGTTCAAAAAATGAGTGGATGTGGATATTACTCTATGATTCTGTGATGTCCCAGCAGTGGAGAAGGCTTGGACCAATATTCATCTCACACTGCAGAATTATCCTTGGAAGCCTCGGTGGATTGGCAGATCCAGGAGACAAAGGGTCCTCAGTGCAGGCTCTGACCCACCCCTTTCCCTGCCCTTTCCCCTTTTCCTGTGTATCCATGCCCACAGCCCGGGGTGCTCAGTGTCATTTGGATCAGGTGCTGTGCACGAGGTGAAGGTGTTATTATCCAAGCCACTGGTTCCAAGGAGATTATCCAGCCTAATGGAGCAGCTTGCATGGACCTCCTCTAAGCCCGAATTTTCACTGTCAGAGAATCCCCAGTCAAGTGGAAAATTAGAAGGAGAAAGGGAGAGGGGGTTGTGGAGGGTAAAAGGGAGGGGGTGATTAAGTTCTCCAGAAATTAATTCATAACTAGAGGAATGGAAATAATAACTCCCCAAGCCGATGGCCAATCCCCAGCAAACACATTTCAATTTGGAATCCGGCCCCGCTGCCGTTGCATCCTTGGCTTTCTGGCTCCCGCTGCTTCGTTGATTTAATTTTCCACCCAAGGTGTCGACTTTGTCCTGGGATTGTGGCTCCTGCCAAGGCTCGAGCAGCTCAGAGCCCCCTCACCACCCCTGGCTGCCCAACCTGCAATGCTGGTGTTGGGTAGGTCCAGTGGGGAGCACTGGATCAAAGGGAGAGTGGAGCTGGAGTTGTTCACTGGGGAAGAGACAGGAGGAAAAAGGAGGAAATTAAGGAAGGACCTCACTTTTGAGTTCTCTTTGGGTTTGTTTTGGGTTTTTTTCCCCCTACAGGAATGGATCCCAGCATCCAACACGTTCAGAAGGTCTTGTGCAAAGCACTCGAGTGCTTGGTGGAGCTCACAGGCAACACCAGCCTGTTTCACCCTGACAGCAAAATGTTCCCGTGCCTTTGGTGCACTGTGATCCCACACACTGCCCGAGGGCACGGCAGGACTTGGTCAAAGCCTCTGCACTGTCAGAGCTGTGGGGTGAAGCAGCTTCTGAGCACAGTTGGATATTTAATTCAGAGCCAGCAGGGCTTTATTTAACAGCAGATTTGTTCCCAGTTGGCAGAGATATCAGCACAGGTTCATAAATGGTTTATTATGACCTGGCTCTCCACAAACCACATCCTCAGCCATCACAAGCCAGACCTCTTTCCCAAAATCTGTGTGGACCTTGGAAATGGCAAAATAACAATGCAGAGCTTTTGGTCCCAACCCGGTCTAGTGGAAGGTGTCCCTGCCCGTGGCAGGGGGTTGGAACTGGATGATCTTTAAGGTTCCTTCCAACCCAAACCATTCTGGGATTCCATGAGTCTAAGGCAGGACTGTGGGTTCAGCTGGATGGGTGAGAAATTGGGACATGAGGCTGAGTCAGGGATAGAGGATCTCCACCCGACCCTTCCATCTCAGGGGTTCCTGAGCTCAGAGACCTTCTCAGCTCGGCTGGCTTTGCAGCTGCCCCGATACGGCCTTGAAATGGGGCTGGAGAGAGTTAACAATTGTTTACCTGATTCCCCAGTGCAGTTCTGTGAAATGTTACTGCTTCCCAGAGGCACAAAATATAATTTTGCCTTAAAGGTTAATAGTATTCGACTCACTGAGGGAAGAAAGGAGCGCTTAGGAAGCTCTTTCATCAGGATCCCAGCCTGCTGCACTTCAGGGTACCCAGGGCTCTGGCCATCCCAGGGGACCTGGCCTCTCCTGGCCAAATCCTGCTCTCCCTCTCCTGCTCTTTGTTGAGAAAGATCTCTTTCCCGGGATTCAGAAGTTTCTAGCACTGAATTTAAATTAAAGGCACTACTTGTGACCTCAGGCAAGAGTCAGCCCCTTACTCATGAAATGCAAGTGATATCTCTGTGCTTTGTGGGGATTTATCAACCTTACTAATGATAAATTCACCAAAAGAGGGGGGGAAAAAGCCCAAAGCTTGTGGCAGGGAGAAAGCTGAGTCCCCACAACCAGAGACTGCCCAGGAAGCATTTGGGGAAATGGTTGCAGGCCAGAGGATGCTGCACCCACAGCTGCCAGGCTGGGAAGATGCTTCCACGAGGAAGCTGTGACCTTAATGTGCTTTAAGCCTCTCCCAGAAGAAAAGGATGCTGGAAAACAAAGCTGCTCCCAGTTTATGTGTGACTGTGCCAGGTGCTGTGGTCCACTTGCTTCCTGCAGCCACAGGGGCTTCAGTTCAGCTCCAGAGTGTCTGATCATGGCACAGGCGGACAGTTGCCCTTTGCCCAGTTGGTAGCCAAGGACATAAAGGCAAAAATAGTCACAGGGACAAAGATGAAGTGCAGGGCTCTTCCCAAGCTCCACGACACTCCTGAGCTTCCCAACAGATCCATCACCTCCCCCAGCAGCTCAGGAGAGGCTGTGAGCCACAAAAGGCGGCAGCAAGTTAATCCTTGTGCTACACAAACCAGCCAATAATATGCAGGACATTTCCTATTAACCACCACACATCCAGACAATTGCTCTGATTGATTCCAATCAGGTTTTACACCAGGCTTTATCCATCAGCACAAAGCTTCTCTGCCTGTTAATATCATGGGAAAAACCATTCCTAATGGAGGCTGCCAAACTGTACAGCGTCAGCATTAGGAGCCACAAGAATTGATGGAGTAAATGCAGCCTTGGGATGGCTGGGGGTTTGCAATCTCCGTGGAAAGTGCAATAAAAAAATCTGTTGGGGCACCCACACAACACCAATAACTCTGCCTGTGTTCTGAGTGGGTTTCTATTCTGATGGGAAGGGCTGGAAAGATGCCTGGAGACAGATGTCTCCTGCAAACAGGATTATTCCACAGGTGTGATATTAATGGATGGATGGATGGATGGATGGATGGATGGATGGATGGATGGATGGATGCATGGATGGACAGACAGAAGATCTGGTTCATTCCCAGCCTTTTAGCTGGCTCTGGGAACCTTCCCCTCTCTCCATCCCAGCAGAAATGCTGTTATCTCTGTGTTTGCTCTTTCAGTGATCACAAGGAGGCTGCTCAATGTAAGAAACAGAGATATCCATGAACTTTAGAGACATTAATCAACTATTACTTTCTCAAGGTGGGGATAAGAATTATTTTTGTCCTCTCTGCCCTGCCCTGATGCCAAAAAGCCACTGTGCAGCAGAGGATACAAGGAGGATGCTCTGCCTTGAACTGTTCAACCTCGAACTGTTGCTGCCAGAAGCAGCCTAAAGTCATAAAACCATAGAATATCCTGAGTTGGAAGGAACCCTCAAGGATCATTGAGTCCAAAAGGAAAGTCCCTGTGGGAAAGGGCGGGGTGAGAGCAACAGGACCTTCCTTTGAAGGGAGGAGGTGGCCAAGCCATTCCAAAGCCCGCTCTGAACACACCAGAGCCTTCCAACCCCAACAACCAGAGCCATAAAATCGGCCATGAAATCTCTCCATGAAATCAGCAGATCAGTGACACAGGAGGTCCAGCCCAACAGTTCTGGCTGTGGCAGCTCCATGGGCACCTCTAGTTGTTCACCCCAAAAATCTGGGAGTGGGAAGCACACCCTGAGTGGCTCCCTCTGCTCTGTGTGTTTTCCAGGCATCTCCTCCAGGCTGTTTCCCATTCCTCCCGTGCATCCCTCATTGATGTGTTGCTGCCTCTTCTATTAGGAAAAGTACTCCACAAGCAAACGAAAGTCCATGTCAGGGATTTCCCTGGTGGCAGTCTCAGGTGACAGGTTCACTCCCAAGGCGCCACTCTGCAGAATCCCTGTCCCACACTGACATTCCCTCCCCTCCCCTGTTAATTGTTTACCTGCAGAATGTGGCTTTAGCAGTTTTGGCCGTAATGGTGAGATGTTCCTGCTCAGCCTGCTATTAAATAGGACTTTATTAAGACTCATGGATAGTAGCTGGGAGTTGTCCCTGCTCATCCCATGGCTGAATGGGTGCCAGTATGGATTAAAATCTTTCCAGCACTGTATCTCCTTGTACTTTCAGTTCACCTGAACTCCAAATTACCAGCACTACACCTCCAGTAGATGCTTGTGATCACCTTTACAAACTGTTCTCCTCCAGCATCAGCTTTCTGAGTACTTTTTTCCCTGGCTTGATCAGTTTTCCCCTATTTCTTCACTTTCTTACCCAATAGGGAAAATACCCACCACTTGCAAAGCGCTATCAATATCACAAAATACTTTTGACCGAAGCCCTGGGTCATTTTATCAGGATGTTGAGGAGAAAGAGGAATGGCAAACAGCCCAGAGCACTGATCAGAAAACCTGGTTCAGCTTATTAATTTAACACCTGGCATTGGCTGCCTTGTGCAGCAAGGTCCATAGTATGGATTCCAAATAATTAGAGGAAGGTCAGGGGCAGGTACAGACCTTCTGCCCGTGCTGAAGCAGCCAGCTCAGGCCCAGCAGGTGGGAGATGCTGACCTCAGATCTATGTGAGGGCCTCATTTCTGGTCAGTGATCCAATATCTCATTACAGCATGTGCAGCACCCATGGAGTGATTTGTTGGGGCTGCTCTGAGGAAGCAGCAGTTGGACCAGCGCTTTGTGAGAAGCAAATCCCTCTTCGCACCTGGCAAGATCCCACTCTCTGGTCTCAAACAGAAATACAAATTTTATTTCTTGTGTTTCTGTAATAACCTTGAATTTTCCTCTCTGATTTCACAGGTGTTTAAAGGAAATAATCAGGGATTTCTGCCCGTGGCCTTGCCAAGGAGGACAGGGATGAACTGGAATGCTCAGCCAGACCCAGGGAGCCCTGGCTCCTTCCCTAGGCCCAAGACACAAAATTCAGAGGAGAAATCCTTCCATCTGATGAGTGACAGTGCCACTTTGCAATGACACATCTATAGACCTGGGTGGAGGCAGGAGAGAGACTCAGAGAGCTTCAAAGGTATTTAATAACTTAATTCCTTTGGAGCAAAAATCGTGATGCATCTTGAGAAACACCCTCTGCTGAGGAGCTTTTCTTGTAAAACAGGAGGAGAAGCTGTGCCACCACCTGGGGGGATTGTGGGGTGCTGAGTGATTCAGGCTGTTCTTGACTATTCCCATCCTGCTGCCAGGTTGGTTTTTCCCTTGCAGCTTCCCTCCATCCCCTCAAACACAGCTCAATCTGGGTTTGAGTTTGCTTTATGGATTTCTTTCCCTGCTTTCCCCCTCGGATCATTGGCAATTACCACATGCAAGGAACGGGGATCCTCAGCACCGAGGAGTCGATGCCTGGAGGTAGCTGGGAAAGAAAAGCCAGCAGCAGCAGCAGCAGCAGCAAGTCAGATCCTTCTTTGGCACAAGAAACTTATCCTGTTAAAATAACTCTTCCTCTGTTCCCACTCTGACCAGAATAGGTGGCCACCAACTCATCCCAGAGCTCCCAGTGGGCACAGCTCTCCCGTGACATCCACATTCAGGGTTTTCTCCAATCTCCGATTAAGTCTCAGGTCCAGCAGGATCCATGCAGCAATTCCCAGAAGACTGCCTGCAGCTCAGCTCAGGGATTTCTCCACCCTCCTATCTCTCACGACCTTGTCACAGTGACTGGCAGGTTGAATTTCAGACCAGCTGGTGGCTGTGACATTGACACACCTCACGCTGGAATCGTTTAGATGAGGGGATAAAGCTGTCATTCAAAATCCACCCTTAAAGCAGCCCCCATCACACATCCAAAGGAAATCCATAACTCCAGCACATGTCCTCCCTGCATGCCTGGGGGAAGCAAAACTTTGGAGTCACCTTTTTTTTCCCCCCAGAACGCAGAACCTGAGATCCACAGGAGAAACAACATTTGCCCACGGAGCCTCACTGGCAGGGTTTTAAATGGAAACCAGGAATCCTGACGCCTGGTCTGCAGGGAAAAGACCACTTCATAATAATCTCACCATGACAACACCGATCCAAACTTCATCAACTGCAATCAAAGGCAGGAAAACAAAGGATGAGATGGAGGGAGACAGCAAAAGTGAGCGAGTCGAGATGAGCTGAGCACACATTTTAATGGGGATTTGGACTCCCCACTGCTGCTGCTGAAAGGCTTCTGCAACAGTCTTGGCTTCCCCTTCCTGGATTTATTGAGCTAATCAAACACAGTTCAGTGTGGACTGTGATCCAACAAAATCCACAGCTGCTGAGAGGGAGATGGAGTTCGGGAGCGGGGCCGCAGGGTGGCTGAATGGGAAAGAAGCCGCTGCTCCAGGCAGCCCAGGGAAATGGCCAAACACCAGCCCAAAGAGCCAGAGCAGCCAACCAGGCCAGCAGCAGAGCCAAAGCCACCTCCAAGGCACCCTGGGCAGGGCGAGGAGCAGTTTGGTGCTTCCATGACTGCAAAGGGCTTCCAGCCTCATCCTGGCTGGATGGGCACGGCCAAGGTGCTCATCAGGCCCTGCATCAGCTGCACTGGGGCAGGACTGGGTGCTGGACCAGCAAGGCCACAGATCAGGGGGTTTTTGTGTGCAGACTGATGCTGGAGAGGCTCTTTAAAATGCAGAAACGTGGAAATGGCTGCAACAGCTCAGCCCAAAATATCCGTAGAGCCGCTCATTCGTTTTCCGACCCCAACAGCGGAAAAAAATAACAAAAACGAAGATAATAAAGTGAAAATTCCCCTGGTTTAAGCTCCCAGCTTCCAGCCAGCACTGGCAAAGGGACTGCCTGCCCTGGAGCCTGCACTGATGTCATTGTATTGAACAGCTCTCGACAGATCTTTCTTTCATTAATTTGTCTAATTGCTTTCCAGACAGTTGTGTTCCTGGGCTCCATAATGTGCCTCTCAGTGTTGCCCAGATGAATGATACACTACATGAAAATGTCCTTTCTTCTGTTTGTTTTAATATTCCGCTTGATAATCTCATATAAAGTTCCCCAGATCTTGTGTTATGAGAAATGGGGAGTAATCATCCCCTCTTCCCTTTCTTCATTACACTCCTGATTGTCTGGATCCATTGTAGCCCTCTCAGTCATCTCTCTTTTAAGATGAAAATTGCCAAGTCACACAATCTCTCCTTGTGTACTTCTGACAAGCCTGAAAACCTCTCTATATCCCCAATTACCTTTTCTGCTTCATTCTTCACCCATTTTTAGCTCGTTTATAAATACACCAAACACCCTCAGCAGACATTCCCATGGGACCCTCCCAGATATTCCCTCGCTCCATCACAACCCTTTATTCATGGCCTTTATTTCCCACCTTTGAACTGGTTACCAATCCATCAAAGGACTCATCTTCCTGTCCCATGACGGCATAGTTGAAATTCCCAGCTATGGGAAAAACATAAATTCCTTTGTATCAACCACATCATCCCTATCACATGGACTTTGATTTATTTAAAGAGCAATAATTGACTCCTGACACCCACTGCCCTCCCCCAGCGTGTCAGGTGCTTTTTTATTAACCTCTTTTTCATCACGGCTCAACCAAACTAATGGGGAAAAATAAAATTCCATAGAATCATAGAATCCCAGAATGGTGGGTTGGAAGGGATCTTGAAGATGATCTAATTCCAATCCCTCTGCCATGGGCACCTTCCACTAGACCAGGTTGCTCCAAGCCCCAGCCAGCCTGGCCTTGAACACTTCCAAGGACGGGGCAGCCACGACCTGGATTCAAATTCCGTGGTTCACATTTCTCTTCTTGGACCCTTCAGGAGTTTGATTTTAAAGAAAAATCTGTTTTCCACCTTTTGCTCCTCCAGAATCAAGGCCAGCACAAGTAATGGGGTGTGGAGCAGATTTAACAGCATGGCGATTTCACACCAGAGTTTCCCGAGATCTTTCAGTGAAGATCACTTTTATGCTGTAAAAGCATTTTTTCTTTGCTGAGCCCTCAGCAGCAGCCACTTCACACAGCTTGTGCCCTTTCGAAAGTAAACTTTCGGGGGAACCTCGTTACGTTTTAATCATTTATTTTTATGAGCTTAGCAATGTGTTTCCTATGTGGGCTGCCTGATGATTGTTTTGCAATTCACACCCCAGAGTCAGTGATCTTTCTATTCTCTTTTTTTTTTTCCTTTGAGTGCAACTTCTAGTTTTAAAGAGTGTCTCTTGGCTTTGCTGTTTAAGTAGGCATTTAAATTTTTTTTTTTCATTCACTTTTACTATCTTTAGGTCTTTTTTCATGGGTCCTGGAACTCCACAAGCCTCTTCTATGCTGCTTTGATGCAGGATACCATGAAGCACCGCAGCCTTGTGTCTGCTCCTTTTAACAAGCTGCTCGGTTTTATGTGGTTTCCGCTTTGAAGTTGAACTCCGCTGTAATTTTTATTTATTTCTTTTATTCCGCTCCTGCAGGACGCTGAATTGAGCACCACGTGGTCGCTCTCCCAGGGCAGTGCATCCACAGCAGCACATCCTGGGAGGAAATCGGGAGTAAACCCGGATTTGTGTCCCTTTTGGTGCATTTCCAGGTGTGAGCTCCGAGTGCTGTGACATTCTCGGTGCATACGAGGCCACTCCAAGTCTCTCATTACGGCATCGTCTGCCCTGCCACCCTTTTGTATTCCTCCCAGCGTGTCACTGTCACTGTCACCGCCTTCAAGTGGTCAATAAACCAGCCTTAACACCGTGCCCTTCCCCAGGGACACCTTGTCACTTGTGCACAGATTGACCTTATTTTCTTCCTTTGATTTTACATTTTCTTTAACATGAAAGCCCTTCCCTTATCGTTTTGGCCTCCTCTATTGTTCCTGGGTGATTTATGCCATAAATGAGCTTCCCTTTATCGAGGTTTCGGGCTGTGTATCCCATTAGCATCTCCATTTAAAGCAGACTGAGCACAGGAGCAAGTATATATTTAATGCTGTCTGAATGCCTATTTCCATGTGCCTTGATTAAAAGGGACATTCATTGGGATTGATTTTTGATGCTTTAACCTGAATTTTATCCAGCTCCAATCCAATCATCTCTCAGAGATAAAGGCTTGTTATGACTTCACCTTTAGACAATGAGTTTCAACCTTCAAAACCCTTTCCTTGCCTAATTTTTTATTTAACTGGCAACAAATATGTTCCTTCCTGTGTCGGCTCCCCCTCTTTGAAAAGGGTTCCTTTTTCCTCACAAACTTTTCACACTCTGTTTTCTTAACTAACGCACTGAGACATTTTCTCTGTTCCTGGCCTTGCATTTGAGAAAATGCTCCCATAAAAATGTTGATTTTTAGCCTCTTATCTTAACAGTGTGTGTCTTTCCTCCAGGATTTTCCTAACACTGGCTCCCTGCAATTGGGAGCTGTGGCAACATCCCATTAGTGCACTGAACAATACCAGGAAATATTCTCTAATCCCGGGGCCAAATGCCATGGTCTGATCACAGCCATGTTATTAAACCCTATTAACTTCCAAAACACCTTGTGGAAACCCTCCTTGACCCATTTAATTCCCAAACATGTCCAGGAATTGTTTGAAGGGGTGATAGCTGGCCCAAACCAAACTATATCCTAATAACTTTGCAGCACAAGTAGTTGTCTTCCAGTGCCTAATAACATTCCATGGAGCTGTTTTAATTCCTGCCATAATTGTAAGATATATGGCCCAGGACCACAGGATTTCTCCCATTGGAATCTCTCTAATTGTCCTCAGAAACACATAGAGATGTTCGCCTGCCACCAGCTAATGGCTTCAAACTGACAGGGGGCAGGTTTAGGTTGGACATTAGGAAAAAATTCTTTATTGTGAGGGTGGTGAGGCCCTGGCAGAGATTTCCCAGAAAAGCTGTGGCTGCCCCATCCCTGGAAGTGTTCAAGGCCAGGTTGGACGGGACTTGGAGCAACCTGGGATAGTGGAAGGTGTCTCTGCCCGTGGCAGGGGGTGGCACTGGATGGTCCCTTCCAACCCAAACCATTTTATGGTTCTGGCAAACCCATGCCAGTCTCTTCGTGCCCAAACATCTCTTGTAGCCCTTCCAAAAGCCTCTCCTGTCTCTATTTGTGGGTTTTTTTCCAATGCAAACAGAAGAGTTGCAGTGTCCTTAACCTGGCAACTCAGGGAAAAGAAACTCCACAACATCCACACTGTAAAATGTAATTCGAGTCAGCAGGAGAAGACACCTGGTCCATGTTCTCATCCTACAGAGATCTGTCAGTCTGTCCAGCAAAGCAGTGACCCTGTCCCTGCTCTGAGGTCCCTCCAGGGTTATTTCAATAATTCCTGATCAGATTTTCTGCTGCATTTTTGTCCACGCTGTTGGAAAATGTGGGATAGCTTCATGCCAAGTATCCCAAAGGGGCAGCTGCAGGAGCGACAGGCAGGCCAGCAAATTCTCATCCACTTTGGGAGAGATGTTTCATCTGCAAATGGGCTGTACATGACGGGGACAAGTTGCCATTTCAGATGTTTAAAGATACGGTATAACACTGCCCGGCCTTAATTTTGGGCTCCAGCAGGCTATTGATTTTTTGATTCTTTTTATTATGTTAATGATGTTGTGATCATATCAGAGCAGCAATGTACTCCTGCAAAGCTCCAGAGTGCAATATTTAATAGATACTGTTAGTATTAATTGATTTTGCTATAATTCATTCTATGCGTGTTTTCACGCTTAAGGGTTGGGGCTTTTTTTTTTTTTACGAGCACTAAATTCCCTAAACATCCAAGCAGAGTGAAAAAGTCAAAGCATTTACTTCTCCTCTTATTTTTTAATTTGGGAATGGGGGTGGTGGGGAAGGCTGTCCTCTCCAGCTCACCCCAATCAATAGCAGATTAAGTGTAACACTCAATAACGGGACTGATGTGCTCCTGAACAGCTCGAGAGGCCATCAAATGATATTTTGTCAATTGGACAGATGAGTTTCTGCTATGGGCCCACTCTCCTTCCTTTCTCACCAACCTTTTCAGATCCTAATCCAGATGCCCCATCCCTGGAAGTGTCCAAGGCCAGGTTGGACAGGGCTTGGAGCAACCTGGTCTAGTGGAAAGTGTCCCTGCCCATGGACTGGATGATCTTTGGGGTCCCTCTCAACCCAAACCATCCTAGGATTCTATGATTCTATGATTTTCCATGGGATAAACCCAGGAGGGAATTCTCCAGGTCAGTTTTTTGCCTTTGGTCCTTGAGAGCAGAGAGGGGAGCAGAGAGCTGAGAGTCACTGCTGCTCTGACCATCCTGGTCAGAATTAACTCCTCACCACACTGAAAATCACCTTCATGTCCAGGCACCCCAAGACCCTGCCCAGAGATACTGCAAAATCCAGAACCGTTCCTGGAAATAATTTTTTTGAGGCAATAGCCTCAAGATGGAAAAAATCATTCTGTTTTCTGGATTACTTGTACACTGAAAGTTATTTGTGACCTTTTTTGCAGGACTGGGGCTGGGTGAGGATGAGGATGAGGAAGGGATCAGGTTGATTCACTCATATCCATGCTGCATTTTTTCTTCTCCCTGAGACAAGCACAGAGCTGAAGTTCTTGGCAAACATCCCAAAATCCTCTTCCTCCTGTTATTAACTGGATGGCTCTTTAGAGCTGCTGGGTGGAAAAGGGCCAGGGCGACCTGCAGAAAAGCCACCTCCGGCCCTGCCACACCTCAGTGGTGGCTCAGAGATGCTCTGCTCTGATAACACCTTATCAGGCCAGGTGAGCTCTAAGAGACCAGGAGCAGACAAAACAGGCAAGTGTTATCTGAACTGAAACCCTGCCCTCTGGCCCTGCACGAAATATCCCAGTGCCTGCTGTTGGAGGCAGGATGTGTCTGGCTGCCTGTTCCCAGCTCCTGGGATGCCAAGAGAAAGGACAGATCAGGGGGGCTCCTGTCCCTCAGCTGCAGCTGAGGAAGTCTGCAGACAAAACTTGCACCTCTTTGTGGGGGAGGTTTGGGTCTGCAGCACGACTAAAGGAGTTGGGTTTTGTTGTGGTCATCTCTGGGCCACAAGAGTGGGGTCCCATTAACACAGGGCCCTCATTAATGCTGGTTTTAAACTGAAGGAGGGTCAATTTAGATTAAATATAAGTTTTTTACTATGAGGGTGGTAAAACACTGGCACAGGTTGCCAGAGAAATGGTGGATGCCCCATCCCTGAAAACATCCAAGGTCAGGTTGGAGGGGGCTCTAACCCATTCTACAAACCCTCACCCCCAACATGTGCACTTCAAATCTGCACCAAGCTAACAGGGGAAAAGCCTTCCAGGCATGGGAAGGTAGATTGAGTTAGATTGAGATTATTTTCTTACATGTCTCAATTAAAATGCAGATCTCCTTTCCCGCCTGGGGCAGAGGGGCAGGAGGCGTTGGGAATGAGATATGAGACACAGGGGTGTTTGCTTCATTCCTGTCTGCCTTAACCCTTCTGGTGCCACCCCTGCTCTGACAGAAGGGTGTTCATTGGGATAATCAAGGAACTAAACGTGTGTTTGCACCTTGTCATGTCTGCCAAGGCTCCTTCTGCTCTCATTAAACAACCCCAAAATTTACTCAGCCACTGGTGAGATGAAAGTATTAATTTTGAGTTTTTTATTTGCTTTATATATATATATTAAAGCTTAGGATCTCACATCCACCTGTGAGGTGAGGAACTGTTCCTCCTTTACAGACAAGGGTCTAAAACAAAGGGAAGTTAAGGGTTGCAGTAATTTTAAGCTGAGCATTGTTTGATATGATCATTTAGGTTTCCCCAATGCTTACAAAAGGAAACTGGCACTTCCAGAGGGGAATTCACCCCACTGCCATAAACACCTCAGGGGTAGAAGGAATGTGTTCAGAAAAAATCCTTCTCTTCACTGTCTGTAGAGACAAAAAAATGAGTGGCAGATGAGATAAATCCCATCCTAAGCAATTTGTCCAAAATCATGCAAGGTACTACGGCAGAGCAAGGGAATTAATTCTGCTCTCTCTTGCCTAAGGAAAATCCTGTAACCAGGGGATCATGCTGACATTCCTTTCTAAACGTACCAAGGGGTCCAGAACTTGTTTTCTCCAGCCAGAAGCTGTCCCAGATCTTGTCTGACAGCAGTGACTCAGTCCTGCAGCCCACACCAATCCCCACTTCCTCAACGGCTCAAATCCCCTCATCCAGGTTAGGCAGAATCCTCTTCCAGCTCCTCCACTCTGTCCCAGCACACCCTTCAGCATTTCTCCTCCTCCTCAGAATCTTTTTCTCAACTTTTCTTCAACTTTCTCTTTATTTTTTGCCACAAGACAACCAACAAACTAATGGTAATTGCTGGTGCAACTTCCCAGACCGGGAAGCAAATGTTGGAAGGAAATAATAAGAAACCTTCCCTTCTTTCCATTAATAGGAGCTGGTGGATGCTGCATCCCAAAGCACAGCCCAGCTGTTTGCTGTGGGGCTGCCCCATGTCCCCACACACACAAAGAATCCCATTGCCAGTGGCAGGAGAAATTCCCAGCCAACACCTCTATTCTTCCCTGGGAATTCGGCCTTCCCTGCAGAGGATGGCAAGAAAATATGTTTTCTTTGAATATCCTGGTTTCTTGCATCCATATCTGAAGTGGAAAATCGTGGAAGACAAGATGCTCAAGGAAAGAGGAGGATGAGTTGTTCAGATCCACTGACCAAACAAGAGCAATGTGTGTGTTGTCGGGATTAGGAAGAAGGGATTGTGCTTGGAGCAAAGCAAGGAGGATCCCACACAAAATAAGGCCCCACAGCAGGAGGAGAGAATGAGCTTCAACCTCAGAAGCTCCTGGGAACTCCCAGAACTTGCCTCCAGCACCACAGTTCTGCTGGGAAGGGAGACAGAATCATGGAATCATAGAATATCCTCAGTTGGAAGGGACCCACACAGATCATCAAGCCTGACTCCTGGCCCAGCACAGGACACCCCCAAAATCCCACCATGCCCCTGAGAGCATTGCCCAAACTCTTCTGGAACTGTAGCAGGCTTGGGGCTGTGACCACTTCCCTGTGGAGACCGTTCCAAAAATACCCAATTCTTTTATCCAAAAGTATCCAAAAATTCCAAAAAAAGGATAAAATCTCCCTAGTATCGAGCCAAATGGGAAAGGATCTACCTCTGCACGTGTGCTTGGGGGAAGGAATGTGCAGGGGGAGCAATAGGGAGAGTTGGGGGCTGTACTGGTGGCACATGGGGAGATTTGGTGACAGGTCATTGAATGTGGGAATGTGCAACAGAGGATATTGGGGAGGAGTTCCTGGCTGGGAGGGTGCTGAGGCCCTGGCACAGGTTGCCCAGAGAAGCTGTGGCTGCCCCTGGAAGTGTCCAAGGCCAGGCTGGATGGGGCTTGGAGCAACCTGGGGTAGTGGGAAGTGTGCCTGCGCATGGCAGGGGCTGGAACTGGATGATCTTTTAAGGGTTGTTCCCACACAGATGATTCGATGTTGGTCTGTATTTACGAGCAGGAATGTGTGTGTGCAGATCCATGGAGAGCTTGAGTCTGGATGAAGACACATCCTAAAGATTTGCAGTGCTTTTCTTCAGGAGGAATTTCTTCCCGATCCTCCCTCGCTCCGCTCCCTTCCGAGACTTGTCACGGGTGGAGGATGATGAAATGTCACAGCAGCAGCAGTGGCAGTGGAAGGGCCATGTTCCCCCGCCCCGGGGAGAGCTCGTTTGATGTGCCATTTTCCCTCATTGGCAGCTCATTGGCCGCAGAGGCACCGGGGAGCACCTGACAGCAAGACGGATTCCCTGAAAGATTCCCTACAACCCTGATCCATCCATATTTCCTGACACTCACTCAGTGGCACAGCCTTGCAGCAAAGCCCAGCCCTGCTTTATTGCAAATTAGGGCACTGGAAGGCTTTAAAATTCACAGGAGGAGTGAGGCTGGTCACATTGCAAAATCCAAGGAATTCTGTCCATTCTGAGAGTCGGCGGGAGGAGGACATCCCAAGCTGGGGTTAGGCTCTGTTTTGTTGCCAACAGGCAGAGGTCTGAGGATGTCCTCAGGCCCCCATCTCCAAGGGCAAAGGTCTCCTGTGTCACATTTGTCAGCCCCAGGTGAGCGTCTCGTACCTGAGGTGCCCCAGTTGCAGCACCCAGCAGGGATGGGCCACTGAAAAGAATTCCTTGTGTAAATAAAAGCACATATATTCCAAAGTCTCCTTATATTCTCGATACACCTGTGTTTAGGCACCTGAAATGAATCCCTTGTGTAGATAAACACCTATATTTCAAAATCTCCTTATATTCTCCATACATCTGTGTTTAGGCACCTGAATTATTCCTTATTTTGCTGCTTCTTGAGGTCTGAATGTCCTTGCTGTAATCCAAGTCAGAGAATACTCCTTCCATGTGACAGTCCCCCTAACTTTGCATCTCAGCTCCAGTGCACATCTGATTTTTAGGATTTTAAGGGCTCATCAGGGTGGCCATTCAGCTCTCCCCTGTCCCCGTTCCCTCCCTACATATCTCCTGTGGAATATGTAGATATTTCACCCAGAGACTTCCCCCTGCAAAGGCTGAACTTTGTGCAAAGCTAAACCCGGGCTGCCAACGCTCCCGTGCTGGAGACAAATCCCAAGTAGGACACCTGACTCACAGGGCTGCACGCGGAGAGAGCTCCTGCAGGAACCCTCTGCACAAACTAATTATCTTCCCAGCCCTCCCCACTGCCCTCTGGCAAAGGGAGCTAATCAAAGGAGAGGTTGTTATCAAAACACATTTACCACACGCCTGCGTGCGATGGCCCACGGTGCCCAGCGCGGGCCCCGAGCCGCCTCGGGCAGGTACGGCCAGCGGGAGAATCACCCCGTGAAGGGCACAGCTCTGCCCTGCCCTGCTCGGCACACCAGAGAGGGAAGAGCGCTCCCAAAAGGGACACCATGGCATTTAGGGAACGGATGCAGCCACGGGTCGGTTCCCCAGGCCTGGGGATGGGCTGTTCTGCTCAGAGGGCTGGTTCAGAGCGGTTTGTTCGACGTTATCCGCAGAGGAACAGGATTCCCAGGAGCCTCCGATTTGCTGGGGGCTTTATCACCATCAACAGGTGCGCTCCCTGTGCGAGAATTCCCTCCTGCTCCCTGGGCTGAGAGCCCCGATCTCATTTCCAAGGGCCACTGCAGGGCTGGCACGTTTTGGGCTATTTCCTGGCTCCAAAAGAAGCTCCAAAGGAAGCTCCAAAGGCTCCAGAGGCAGTGCCTGGTGGGACATGCTAGGTGCTTCAGCTGTACCTCAGCAGGTGGATTGGAGATCACCTGGGCTCAGGGCAGGGCGCTCTGATGGGCCAGTGTCACCCCTGCCGCGCTTCCCTCTGGAATGCCTTCCCTGAAACACCAGCTCCAGTTTCCATAACCACCTGGGAAGAAGTGGGAATCACTCCCTGCCAAGGGCAATTGTTGGGAAGGTGACTCCACTCTTCCTTTGCTGTCAGGTGGAAGGGGTTCTCAGCTGTGACCCAGGAGGAGTCAAACCAAGACATCCTGAGAGCTGGTTCACTCCCACCTTTGCCACCCCAAACAAAGGACTGGAGACTTTCAAACCAAATGAAAGACTTCAGATTCATGGAATTACTTCCCCTCCCAGCATTTGTGTTTTTCTGCCCGTCATGCAGCAGCAGCACGGAACTGGAAATCTTTGCAGTGAGAAATGTCCACAAGTGTATCAAACAGGCAGGGGAGTTGAATTTAGCAACTGAAGTAGCTCTGAGCTTCCCCTGTGAGGGGAGGGCACAGCACAGCTGGCTACAGATTTCCAAGGAAAAGCAGGATTTGAGCCGGAAACCATTTGTTCTCCTTGGGGCTGCTCTGTCTTCAGGAAGATCAGGACAATTATCATGTACCTTGGACAAGTCTCCCAGGTATCTGAAAGCAGCAGCAAGAGCTGCCCCATGGCAAGAAAATGTTAAGACAGGAAAGGATTTAGAAAGATTTTCCTATAAAAATGGTCCCAGCCATGATTGTGAGACCCAGAGGGTGGCTGAGCCCTGGAACAGGATCCCCAGGAATGAGGTGATGGCACCAACCCTGCCGGAGTTCAAGAAGTGTTTGGACAACACTTTCTGGTACATGGTGGGATTTTTGGGGCTGTCCCGTGCAGGGCCAGGAGTTGGACTTTGATGATCCACGTGGGTCCCTTCCAACTCAGGATACTCCCTGATTCTATGACTTATTTATCATTCCAAATGCAAATGCCAAACACCTGCAAATTTTTGCCTTATTGGAGGGACTCCAGTTTGCACCTTGAGACAGAACAGCATGGGGAGTACAAGGCAGGGACAGCTGAGGGTTTATAGGATCACAGTCCCCTGAAAGAGCCAGGAAATCCCTATTTTTCCACTGCCAAAGCTCAGAGTGGCCCAGGGCTGGGTGTGATATTCCAACCTCCTGACCCTCACAGCCCTCCCCAGTGCCCCTTCCAGACACAGCACTGGGGGCAAAGACTGGGAAGGAAATGAGGGGAGGTGAAGGGGAAAATAAAGGAAAAAAAACCTCATCAGCCTGAAAGAGAGTCAGAGGCTTTCAGACAGCAGAAAGTCAAGCAAGAAAAAGACCCTTCAGGAAGGTCTTATTGCAGCATGTGTGGGCAGCTTGGGTTACCCTGGCTCTCTGGTGGTTCGGAAGACTTTGACCAAGAAAGTTCAAGCCGGGGACGATCAATGAGCCCTGCAAGGGGCAGCATCAGGTTACCTGCTGAGCCCAGACACTGCACTTGGGAACTCGGCCTTTTTTTCTTCTCCCGGTCTGGCAACGAGTCTGAGTGTGAATAACAAACCTCCCCTCCTCCACACTAATCCCTCACTCCCGAGAAAACAAATGTTTAAATGCCCTTTTTTTTCCCTCCATGTCGTGTCAGAAAGGAGGGCTCTGATTTCTGGGTGGACGAGTGTCCTGTGGATACGAGGCAGGTGGGAAGAGGTGGGGAGCAGGGGGACGTGGAGGGCATAAAACCCTCCTGAGCAGGGCTGTCCTTTTGTGGGGAAACCAGAAAACTCGCCTCTGGCTTCTGAAGTGGCTCAAAACTGCAGATATCCAGTTAATCCCGGTGAGTTCCACCTGAGGAATTGTGTGCAGGAGATTTTGGCCATCCCTTGGCTAACCCGGAGCCAAAGGGATCCAGGAAAGGGATTGGTATGGCCCAGATCTAAGAGTCTTCTCATTGCTTCTTCCATGGGGGGAGGATGCCCACTGCATCCCATTCCCAAGGTTCAGGAGGAGAGGGATCTGCTGGCATGTGCTCCACGAGGCTGCAAAGCCAACAGAGCCAGCTTGGGTGCCTTGGTGGGGCTCAGGGTGCCAGAAGGACACCCAAAGGACACGAGCAGAGCAGTGCAGGGAGCAGAGCCAGCTCCTGGCTCCGAAATCTCCGAGCAGGACAGACTGGAGCTGCTTAAACAAACCCTCTTCCCTCCACAGCAAATGTCAGCTCCTCTAAACCAACAGCGCTTGTTGACTGCTTTGCTCAGTCTCCAGGGCTGGTAAAGACTTCTGGGGGAGAAAGAAATCACAGATGCCCAAATGTTTCGTTTTAACGGGAAAAAAGAAATTTAAAAAAAAAATTAAAAAAAATTAATGCTTCATTTCGGAATGACTTTTTATTTGGAAATCTGAAGCGATTTACTAAAAACTGAAATAAAACCCCAAAATGAGAACTTCCGAAGTCTAAATGAATCATTCTCCAATTACTAAATGGAATCAGTCCCTTCCAGAACAGCTTTCAAGAACATTTCTTATTAAAAGAATAATTGGCCACTATGAGCTGGAGGAAAAAAAAAAAGTTTTGAAATATCACAAGTTGTCCCAGAAAATGGGACTGTTTTCCTCTCTGATTGCAATTAATGACCTGCCAGCCAAGGAGTCCCCAGACCAGCAAGGGCAGATTCCAGAGCAGAAGGAGGCTGCTGCCTGGAGGTGCATCCTTCCTTGAGGACAGCTTGTGTGTGTTCAACTATTCCTCTTGGAATCAGATGGATGCTGCACGAGGGTGAAATGAGGCAGCACAGCCAAAATCCAGGAGTGGCACTGACACAGCAGAGCCTGGGACAGGTCCCTTTGCACCCAGCAGGGTATTTCCCTGTAAGAAAACATTGTCCTTCTCTATAGGGATGCTTTGCTGCCCCAAATTCCCTTTCTTATGGCAGCTGTGGTGTCAAACACGACCCAGGGACACCGTGCAGGGCTGAAAACCTGTGGGGCAACCCCGTGCACATGGACCAGTGTGTGCACAGAATAACAGGATGGTTTGGGTTGGGAGGAAACCTCAAGATCATCCAGTTCCACCCCTGCCATGGGCAGGGACACCTTCCACTATCCCAGGTTGCTCCAAGCCCCGTCCAACCTGGCCTTGGACACTTCCAGGGATCCAGGGGTAGCCACAGGTTTTCTGGACAACCAGTGCCAGGGCCTCCCCACCCTCCCAGCCAGGAATTCCTTCCCAGTATCCAATCTATACTTAGGGGGGCCTCTTTCAGTTGCTGAAGGGTTTATCCCTCCTCTGGGGGCAAAGAGCCTGAGCTATTGCTGGGAAAGAAGGAAAAGGGGGGGGTCACAGTTTGGATGTGGATGAGACAGGAGTAACTTTCGGGGGCGATTAAAAGGGTGGTCAGCTTTGGGTGGCACCTTTGAACACAGGAGGAAGCTGCTGAATTCATTCCAGGGTTGCAGAAAACTTTGCTGTGCTCTCATCCCTCTCCAAGGGCTGGTTTGGGCTGATGACATTGCTGTGACCTTGCAGCAGGCCCCGACTGCCAGCCCGTGGCTTTGCAGCCCGGTTCCTCCCCCTGCTCCCATCCCAGCCCCTCTCCCTCCCCAGGACACCCCCACATTTTCAATTTACACCAACTAAATGATTCATCACCACCTAAAGAAGCCTGAGCCTGGGAGGGAGCAGGGCTGGGAAAGGGAGGGGGGACAAGATCGGGGTAAGGATAGGGGGATGAAAAGCTCCGGTGACCTGCTCTCTATCAGCTCTGCTCTTCTCGGGGCAGGAGCCAATCAATCCTCCCCCCCTCTCCTGCAGCCGTCTGTGGGTCTGTCTGTCTCTCTCTCCCTCAGAGGACTCGAGTTTCTCGGTGTAAGGTTAGGACAGCAGAGCCGTGGCAATCGATTCCCGAGCCCTGGCACGCCGCCCTCGGCGCAGACAGCCCAGCTCCGCCAGGAAAGGAGGGATGGGGAGCTGTCCCCAGATCTCTCATGGCGGGAGATGAGGACAGCTTGGAAATGGGGGTCTGGGGAAGAGGGGTTGCATCAGCCCTCAGAGTAAAAATCCCAAAATAAGAGAGATGTGCACGGGAGAGATGAAAAAATAGATGCAATAATGGGCAGTTTTCACCTGTCTCCCAGTCCACCACTGTTCCTCTGCATGGTTTGTACCGGAGGAGAGTGAGTGGACAGCCAGACTTTGCCCACAGATCTGGTGCCCAGTCCCACTCCAGCCCAGATCTTGCACAGCCCAACTGCCTCCTCCATGCCCTCCACAAGCTCCCACACCAGCCTGGCTGGATTCAGCCCTGCACTGGGAATCCCCTGGGATTCCTGACTTGGGGGGAAGAGGGAAGGGTTAGCAGTCAGGAGGGGAAATGTTTATGGCACGTTTCCCCAGGGATCCTTGTGCAGGAGTTGTTGATGGCGTATCCCACTCCAGGAAAAGTCTGTTAATGAGTCTTGAGGGGTTCTGACGTGCAAAAAATTCTAATAAGAGACTCAGTATTCCAGTACCCCTACCCTGAATACCTTGTGCAGCCAAAACTTGGTGAGTGGGATGTAATTGGCTCCTTTGCTCTCAGGGCTACCCAAAAGGATGAGGAAAAAAAAAGGAACACCCGAGGCTGCAGTAAAAACCCCTTCCAAACTAGGACTGAAAATCAGATTCCTGAACTGCAAGGAAAACTGGAGGGAAGGAATGGACTTGAAGTGGGATTTGATAACATTTGCCTTCAAAGTGCTTCGAAAAAACCCCACAGGGAATTAATCTCAGTGACCCTGCTGGAAGGCACATAAATAAGAGGTGTTTCTCTTTCCCAGATAAGGAAGCAGAGGTTAAGTGAGCAGAGGGAGGAGGGCACGGGGATGCTACTGTCAGCCAGGCCCAGACTTCAGCCAAAGTTCTCCCTAAAGGAGTCTGTACAGGGATTTTTTTTTTGTTTTAACCACATCAGTGCTGCCAACCCCACTCATCAGCAGCCCTTTCATTCCCAATACTCCTCACCGTGAGCAGCTGCACACTCTGCAGTTGCCTCTGCCCCTTCTCTCTCCTTTTGGGGATTCATTGCTGCAAGTATTGATTGCTCGTTGCCACTGACCCTGGGTGGAAGATGAAATATCCAGCATTGCTGTGCTGCAATCAATGACCAAATTCATGCTTTCCTGTGCTGCTTGCACATATCTGTGCTGTCCCTCCACTGACAGCAGAACACACGGTGTCCTGGGGGATGGATGCAGGATAAGATGGGATGGGAACACACCACAGAGCTGTAGGGCAAATGGAAATACCCTCAGGTCAGCAGGATAAAAGTTTTCCATGCTCTTACCCACCAGACCACAACACAGGACTGGTTTGCCAAGGTTCTCTTGAGCAATTCCAGAGCCTGAGCCAGCTTTTGGACATGTTTTGGGATGGATCCCCCAGCTCTGATTTGAAGCGGAGCAGACTGTCATGGTTTTGGATGAGGGTCACACAAGCTGACAGAAGCAGAGCATTCAGAGCAGCGACAGAAGGTTGGAATACAGTCCAGGTTTGTTCCCTTCTGTTCCAGGGAGGAGAGGTAGCAAAGTCTAGCACTTCAACTGGATCCCTGTCTCCACCTGGAGCGCTCGCAAGGCAACGGGAAGCACTCAGAGGCGAACCCAGCAGGAGAAGACCAACGCCCTGCAAGAGCAGGGTCCGTCAGAAAACCCCTCCCAGGCTGCCAAGGACACCGTGAGACTTGCAGGGACAACACTCCGAGAGCCACGCTCAGCTGGAGGCTTCGGGGAGGCAGCTCCAAGGCACTCCCCAGCCACTATCTCTGCTGAGAGGTTCTTGGCAAGTGAGACCTCCCTGCCACTCACAGCCAGGAGCTCGGCCAAGCTCACACCTCCCTCCCCACGGCTTTGGCACGGGGCTCTCTGCAGGAGGAGACCGCCCAGGGAAAGGCTGAGGAGAGGGAACTTCAAGAGCAACGGAATCACGGAAAAGCCCATGGAAAACAAAGCCAATGAACTGATAGCTCAGTCCTGAGGACACCTGGATCCTTGCAGGGCACTGGATAAGCCAGTACAATAAATTAATGCAATAGTGAAATGAGGTCCCTCCTTGGCCTGTTAAACAGAAGCCCAAGGATGTGAAAAGAGCCACATTTTCTCCTTATCCTGTCCTGTCTGACCCCCCTGTGCTCATTTTCACAGCTGAGTTGACCCACACAGTGCAAACCCTCAACTTCAGGGTCAACATTTTCCCACAGTGAGCACACAAACCCTAAGGTCCCAATGCAAACTGGCTTGGGGTGGATCCCATGATCCACGTACAGGGATCTGATTCCTCTCTGAGGGCAGTGGAGATCACAAGTCCGAGAGAGGAGAGGTTCAGGTCCATGAAAGCCAGAGATGCTGAGACAAGGGCTATGAGTCAAATTCCCTTAAGGAATGGAAACCATCAGGTAAATGTCACCCAGAGAAGAGCTGCTGGAGGCTTGGATTCCAAGCACATCCGGGTGGACAGCTGCTTTCCTGCGGCAGTCTGTGGATCAAGGGGTGGGGGAGATCTGTCCAGCCTCTCCCACCCTTCTGTCCCCTTGTCTTCCAAAAAACCCCTTCTCAGTTAAACAAAATCCCACCAGGCAAGTCCCAGAGAGTTTCTGGAGGTACCTGGGTGACTCCTCAGCTCACCTGGCTCAGCCAGGGACAGCATTTTGCACCTCTCCCCGGAGCTATTCTGAGGGAAGGAAGGTGGTGGGTGGGAAGGCAGGGCTGGGACAGGGACAGAGCCCAGCAGGTACTCACGTGTTGTGAAGGACACACCATCCACAGTGGGGGTCTCCCGAGCCCAGGCACTCGCTGCAGGTCTCGTACTGGCTGCACGACTCCACCGGCACCCGCGTGAGCTGCAAGGGAAGGGCACAACCTGTCAGGCTCCTCACAGGGCTCAGGATGGCTTCGTGGAGGTGCCACCCTCCCTGTCCCCTCCCACAGGCACATCCGTGCAGAGCTCGGGGCAGGCAGAGGGATGCGGGCGCAGTTTGCTCAACCTGGTGCAATCCCTGTAGGGTCAGCACATCCCATGTGGCTTTTCCCTCTTTCACCCATTGCCAGATGACCTCACTCACAGAGTTTCCCGGGAATCAGCAAACCAGGCAGGCTGTGGGGACCTGGTACCTTGAATTAAACAACAGGGGATCCTCTGCAGCAAGTCAAACTCCCTGCATCTCATCGATCCCTCTGGTTGTGGACCCTGCTGCTCTCTGGCTTCCTGTGAGAACTGAGGTCTTGTGATGTCTTTGTCTCCCTCCCACGGCCTCCTGCACCACCACTGCTGGTCCAGGAAAGACTCAGCTCCACTCCCCATTGCCCATGCATCTTTCCAACCATCGCTTGTCCCGTCCCTGGGGAGGTTGCTCCCAGCACGAGAAGGACAAAGGCTACCAGAGTGGATATGTTCTTGCTGCAGCCCTTCCTTTGCAGCTGCAAAGGCACTAGAGTAGGACCCGAAACACCCATCCACTGCCAAAATACTGCATTTAATCATCTGTTTTTCTTCTATTTTTCCTTTTTAATTAAAGTATTGCAGCGAGAGGTTTCAAAGGCGGAAGGGACTGCCCAGCCTGACCTCCTGCCTCACAGAACCAGCGCTTTTGATTCCTCTCAGGTTTTGTAAGCCCCTCACAGCTTTTGAAGGCAAACACACCATTTGGGCCCAATGACCTGAGAGTCTCTTTCCCACTGAATAAGCTTCAGAGAGCTTCTCTGATACCCAGTCAATTGCTGGTGTCTTCAGCGCAGTTCCTGTCAGCAGGGAGAGTTTATTCCTTCAGATGACAGAGTGTGGTATTATCCTGATGGAACAGCCCTGAGAGCTGCCAGCTCTCAACTGCAGAACAGTTACTCCTGACAAACGACAAGGGAATACACCTGGATCCCAGGGACAATTTTTCACTTGGCGCCACATCCAGGAGAGTTTGAGCTGTGAAGTGACAGATTAAGATCCATCCTGATTGCATCTGTAAATGAACCAAGAACTGGCTTTTTTATATATATATAAATATATATCAGGCAAAATTCCAGCTCTGTATGAAGGAAGACCTTTTCTATTGGTACCAGAAATTGTTTTTCTCACCCCTATCCACAAATCCCACGTGGCAGTGGATAGTCTCTAAGCAAAAGCTGAAAATGTGCAGTTTTGCCTCTGGCAAGTGGCAGAAGCTTTAGAAAACTTCAGGTAGAAACACGCTGGGGTTTATTTACCATTGCACCACTGCCTGTGCCAAGTCACCCAGAGAAACCAACCACAGCTACTGAAAGCTTTTAATGAGAAAGTGAGAATGTGGGGAAAAAAACCAACCAAACAAAAACCAACACAAACCCACTTTTCTCAAACTGAATCTATTGCCCTGAGCATAAAAACATAATCAGGACAAACCACAGAGCAATAAAAGTTATAAGAATAAAACAGGGAGTGAATCATTCAAACTTCTGTGATTATGGGGGCCTGGGCAGTGATGAGTTAATGGTTGGATTTGATGACCCTAAAGGTCTTTTCCAACCTAGATGATTCTATGATTCTATCAAGAAGTTTTGAAATTAAGATGGTTTGGCTGCGAATGAGGTTGTTCCACCTTCCTGAAGCTTCAGATCAAGAAGGTATCAACTGCTTATCAAATATAAATGTACACTCCAAGATTTCACTCAGACTTGCGATGAACCTGATAGTCTGTGTTGCATCCAAATTCCAAAAACACACAGAATTTTTTACAAGGAGATACCAAAAGGTGGAGACATTATAATTTATTTTGTCAGCCACTCCCACCTCTTATTTCCACCTGAGAAAAATATATTCTGAGTTATTTGTCCTTGATCACATAGAGCTTGACCCTGCCTGCGCTGTGGCCACCAGAGGACTTGAAGAACAGGCAGATAATTCAGTTTTGAAAGACTGCAAATCTGCCATTCCTCAATCCAGGTGCAATTCCCACCTCAGAATTAGAATTTTGTGAGCACAGTTGGGTTTGGCTGTACAGTTCCTACCCAAACTACCCTCAGTTTGACATATGGTGCAGCTTGATTTATCCTCATTAGCTCTAGATAGTTTTTCTCAACCTCATTTCTGAGCCAGTTTACACCTGTCTTAAAGAAGTGAGCCTTGTTTAAGAAGCTTAGATCAGAACATGAACTTTTCCAACACCTGCTGATGCTGGGCTTGAATGTTCAGAGTCAAAATCCACTTGTGGCTCTGATATATGTACAAGAAAGATGCTCTGGAGGACTGAAATTTGCTATTTCTTTGCAAATCGCTATTAAAAGAGTAGATAAATAGTGGTCTCTGTAGGTTTTATTATTATTAGTTAATTAGCCATCAAAGGATATCCAAGCTCATTCCAGTGGCAGGAGGAACCTACTGGGAACCCAGCTCTTCATCTTTGCAGAAATGTTTTCTTTTCAGTGTGTTTGGGTTCTTTGTGGGGTATTTGCTGTTTAGGATCACACCCGGCTCGTGCTGCTGTTCCAGAGACCACAAGGATATGCCATGAGAATCCCACATCCCACATCCTGTCAAGCACACCAGAGTGTGTCCCGTGTCACCATGTGAGTTATTCCTGCCCTATAAGACCTTTCATGAGTCCACCCCAAGCAGCTTTGTTGTGAGCTCAATTAAAACTGGACCACGCTGATAAATGTCTCGGGCTGGAAGTGTCAGACCTTCCAATTAATACAGAAAAAAAACCCACAAAAAACAAAAGGAGCTGCAACTCAAAGAAAAGCCACCTAAGGGTCGTCTGCTGAAAAGAAAAGAACATCAAGCAAATAAGGCACATCAGAGGTCTTATTTTTCTTTTTGGAACGTAATTAATTCAGCTCAGCTTTGCAAGTTGAAGGGTTTGAGAACGGAGTGTGTCCCTCCAGGGAACAGTCAGCTTTTTATGCTGCCACTAAAATATCAGGAAAAGGGAAGTCCGTGCAGGCTCCCAGTTACAGAGCCTTGCCATTATTCACTGAGGTGAAGGGACCAGACAGTGCTGAAGGTTGAAATCTCTGTGGCAAACCAGGCTGTGGTCACTCCTTCCACCCCTTCTCCATCCTTGGAAAGCCTGACAAGCTCTTCAAGGTTATTTCCCAACCTTGGTGAGGGTCCCTACCCCCAATCCTTCGTTTAAGTGGAACTTGAATTTAACATTTTACAGCAAATATCACAGAATCCTGGAATATCCTCAGCTGGAAGAGACCCCCAAGGATCACTCCAGTTCAGTTCTTAGCCCTGCACAGGACAACTCCAAGAATCTCACCTGAGATACCTTAGAGCATTGTCCAGATAAAACCAGGGATTCAGCAGGATAACAAAAGCAAAGTGTCCTTCATTTTGGTGCACTATATTCCAATTTAGACTAATTTACACTCCTGCAGTGACCACAGCTTCACTGATATTTTGGCCTCACTGTGCCAGAGCAATATATGGGTGTAAGAACAGACTGCTGTTGTTCTCAGGGCTTATATCCCATATTTTAGGAAAATATATGATATTAGGAAAAGGTTCATCCCCCAGAGGGTGGTGGGCACTGAACAGGCTCCCCATGGAATGGTCATGGCCCCAAGGCTGACAGAGCTCCAGGAGCATTTGGACAATGTTCTCAGGGATAGGGTGGGATTGTTGGGGTGTCCTGGGCAGGGCCAGGGGTTGGACTGGCTGATCCTTGTGAGTCCCTTCCAACTCAAGGATATTCCCTGATTCTATTCCCACTTTTATTCCCATTTTATCAGGGAGAGCTGAAGCTGGAAGTGAGGACCCAGCAGCAGCAGGAGGAGCTATCTCAATGTCTTTGAAGATGTGGGTTTATGGCATCTGAGCCAGTTCCCACAGGAAGTGCAGGTAACACTTGGTCAGTGAATATTAAATTATTAAGTACAACGTATTTAGGCTTTGGGTCCATTAAAATATTGAAGGTTTGAATGTAAGGTCCCTAGAGATGCCTGTCCGCACACCAGATGGACATTTAGGAGCTGTTGTGCTCCCAAAGATCTGCCCACAGCAGACCAGAGGGACAGATGATCCCTGATCCAGAGTGAGATGCAGTCCCAGAGCCAGTGTTGGACAACGGGTACATGAATCCCATGTCCTTCCCAAGCGCAGAAAGGAGAAAATGAGCAGGTCCAGCTGCCATGGCTGCAGCAGGATTTGAAGAGATATTTCACTTCATCAACACATCCATTCACTGGTCCCCAAAGAAATCATTCCTGAGTTCCTGGCTCACCAGGACATCTTCAAAAATCTGGCAAAATCCACAAACTCCTGGATGGTTCAGAGCTCACCTGCTCAGGGCCTTTCACACAACACGTCACCTCTGATCCTGCCTAAATCCCTACACATTCTCCAGCTCCCAGCCTCCCTTCCCCTCTCTATTTCTAGTATGAATGAGTTACCAAAAGTCATTTAAAATGAAATGATTGAGTTTTTTGGATCCGATAGACAGCAACAGCTAATCCTGTTAGAAATTTGGCTCCCGCTTCTGCCATTATACATTCACAAAAGCTCCTGCTATGTGCTCAGTCATAATTTTCTGGCTCCCATTTCTGACTTTTTTATTTCGATATACATTACTCCTTTTTCCCCTTAAAGTGCCAACATTCTGGTCAAAACGTGAATCATTGCTCAATCTCTGCTGTTATAATTGGATGTTAATACAGCGGCAGGATTTATTCAGTCTGACGGGCTAAGTTAATTTAAACATACAAAAAGGCATCTTAAGTAGCCCATTTCCTTCCCAACAGTCAAAAGATACATTTCCAAAACGCTGAACAGTGGCTCTGCCAGGCCGGGTGGGTTCTGTGAATGCTGCTGCCTTTCCAGGATCAGCCAGCCCCGAAAAACTGCACAAAGATTCAGCGTGGGGCTTATTTGATTTCAAAGCCCTGAATAGAGTGTTCATGATAATACAGATTATTAAATAGAGCAAGGCAAAAAAAACACCTGAAAGAACCACCGGTGGAACCATTTCTGCAGCCAGAGCAGAGTCAGTGAGGATGTTCAGTCACCTGCACTACTTTGGCCTGAATTATGGACAAAGGGACTTAGATTTTCTCTGTCATTTTTGATAAGCTCTGCCTTATTATGTGACCTACAAACTCACAGAAGAGCAAAGCCCGGGGAGCTGAGGCACACGTTATTTATACTGGTGAGAAACGGGACTCACACACACTTGGATATCAAACTGGTGGGAGAAAAGATGTTCCCCTGGGGACAGAGATGAGGATCTGGGTTTGATTCCAGCCTGCCACTCTGCCATGATGAGCAAATAACTTGCCAGTCCCACTGGGACAGGAAAATGTCATTTCTCATCAGACACCCCCAAGCTCTGCCTCTTCATCGTAGCCCTCTTCCCAGTAAATCCACACTTCCGTACTTGGAGAACTGGAGGCTTTAATTAAGAGCGTTAATTGGAAGCAGCAGTAGCTGTCACGGACAAATGACACAATAATTAAAGTGGGGGTCAATGTCCTGCTGCGTGGCAGGATAAATTACCTGATCAAACACCCTTGTTCACCGAGGGCTCCCTACCTCCAGTTGTGTGTTTGCTGCTCCTCCTCCTCCTCCTCTCCTCTCTCTGCCCTGAGCTGTTCTGGGCACCTTTGTGAGAGATGTTTCCACTCTGGCACTCCCAGAGCAAATCCCCAGCCACAACCACACCACACTTCCACCACCAGAGATAAGGCAAGAAGAGGAATAGCAAGATTTGATGCCCACAGCCCCTGTGGCAACAGCTCCAGGAAACTTTGGGGTAAAGGCTGAGAGAGGTGGCAGTGCCCATCAGCTGCTCTCACACTGAGATTCTATTGATGCTCCTGCAGCAGTGAAATTCTCTTTGCACACCTTGCAGTGCAGTTCTTCTCTTCATAATTTCCCTGGCAGGACCTTGCCTTGCAGCTGGCTCAGAAACCACCCCAAATCAGAGATTTTCTGTGTAAACCATGCTGGGCTTCATTTCTAATCCATCAAGAGTTGCAGCTTGCAGTGAACAGCTCTGTCACGGCAGGTATGAAAAGTGAGGGTTTTGCCTTCTCACTAAACTCTGTCTGCAACATCAGAATCCAATTCTGAGCTAGAAACCCAGGCTCTGTTGAAGGGGAGACCTTTTGAAGGGCAGGATTTGTCTGCTCTCTATTCCAGATGGCAACCAGGGATGAGACAAGTCACACCCTGGATGTGCCTGTGTCTATTCACTGGATATAAAGCGGTCTGGACAGCCAGGTCACTTGGAGACATTTGCAATACACCCCACAATCACTGGGTGAGGTGACTCCCACATCAATGCCACGCTTAATTTGCTGCTCTTCCTCAAATCTTGCCACTGAGAACAACCCCCAAATATGTTAAGGCCTCCCCTGTTCCTAGCTGCAGCACCAGAATAACCAGTCACAACACAAAATACATTTTCTTTAATGTCTGGGGGAGTGGTGTAGGAAATCCCATGTTCCATAGCTGGAAAATTGTTCCAGCAGCCCTTGTGTGGTGACACAGGCTGGGTTTGAACAGGAGCCTTTCCCCATCTGCTCCCTCACACAGCCCTCACACCCAGCTCATCCCTGCTCTGTTCTGGCTGTAGTTACAAAGACACTCAGATAAAGATTATTTCAGTCCTTTTGTTGAGGGCTTGGCAGTTTCCCAGTTCCCCCTTCACAACCACTCAGCCTCCGCCCTGTGCCGTCCCTTCTTCAAAGAATTCCTCTCCTCCCAAAAACATCCCTCCAGGAGGAGCAAGGGACACGCCATCCTGCTGTGAGCTTGGCTGGCAACCTGGAGGCTGAAGAGTGTTTCACACACTCAGAGGGTTCAGTTCAGATTTCCTCCGAATTCCCTCATTTTTCCCTCACCAGGAAGGCAAAACTCTTCCTCAGGTGGGATAGCAACGGTGCATCCCATCGGCACGAGGCGGGGATATTGTTAGGGATGCTTTGTAAAAATCCCAGTTCACCAGCTCAGAGGTGTGGATTCTACCCAAACCTGATGAAAGCAGCCACCTTCTTCCCCACCCTACAAACCCATCAGCTCTGGCCAACTTCCTCTGCCTACAGCATCCAATTCCTGTTTCTCCCTGCTGGATCCGGGTAGCTTCAGATCCCCCCCTGCCTTGTTTATACCAAACCTTGATCCCCTGGCCAAGCATTTCAGTCTGCAAACTGTAAAACAAGGTTTGGGCTAAACATTTGTGTTCAGAAGCCTTCAAAGCAAGAGCCTCAAGTCACAATTAACGCAGGGCCAGCCCAGGCTTAATGAGAGCCGCTGCCTGTGTGGCCACTGGAGCGTGGCTGCTGAGCAAGGCATAGGTCGTTAGCCAGGCCCCATCAAGGCTATATATAGATTTAATTGGGACCTGTGAAGGGATTCTTGTCACTGCAATGGGCTTTCTCAAAGCCCAGCATCCCCTGAAGGCTCCTGGTGGAGGCTGGAACAGTTAAAACACACAGGGAGAAGTTGAGAGTTGTTTCCTGCTGGTGATGGAACTTTCCAGGTCGTGTTGTTCTACTGTCTTTTCAGAGGGTCCCATCACAGAATCAGAGAAAGGCTTGGGTTGGAAGTCTTAAAGATCATCTGGTTCCAACACCCCCATCATGGGAAGGGATCTTTATCCTCAGCCATCAAGGAGTATCTTCCTATAGATTAATTCTCAGCAGTCCTCTTGGGTATCCTATTGTGCCTCCTTGTCCATTCCCATCAATTCAATTCTATCACCACTTCAAATTGCATTTTTACACATTTAATATCTCCCTGGGCTACAAAGTCCTCATCCTCTTCCTCATCCTCATCCTCATCCTCATCCTCATCCTCATCCTCATCCTCATCCTCATCCTCATCCTCATCCAATTGCCTGGAGGAAGTTTGTCTTCTCTCTCTCCCCAGGCACCCTGACCCTCTCCCAGGTTTCTGCTCCATCACTTCTGATCCAGGCAGTTCATGCAGGATGGTGTTGATCAAACTCTCTTGTGTAGGATACAACTCCTGCAAGCGCTATCAAGCTACAGGAATTGTGTTAGTTTGATAAATGCCCTTTTTTTCAGTTGCAATCAGACTTTAAATCCCCTATAAAACCACATAGGAAGAGCAGTACTGGCTGGGACCAACATTCCACAAATCCCAGTTCCTTGTGTTCAGCCATGGCTGATAAGGAAAGCAGAAGAACAGGGTAAACCCATAAATGTGCCCAGCCGTTGGCTATTTTTATTCAGGGGAACTTCTACATCTTGTCTGTCTCTCTATCATAACCCCAAAAGGTCTTTCCTTAGTTTTTTTGGTTTATCCTTGAAATTGCATTGATTTTTGCATCCACAGCATGCTTTGCCGGGGAGTTTCACACATCCAGAGCCCACAGCTTGATGCAAACACCTCCTTTCATTTGTTCAGGACTTGATTTTTCAACAGTTTAATTTCATGCCCTGTAACTCTTGTATTCGCAGAGGTGTTGAACAGTCAGTTCCTGTCCATCCCCTCCTGCCATTCCTGTTTGCCAATCTCTCCATATATCCCAGATCACCTCTTCCCAGGCTGAGGAGTTCCGGCTTCTTCAGTCACCTCCCACATGGAAACCACTCCATACCTCTGATCATGGAATCTCAGAATCATTAAGGCTGGAAAAGCCCTCCTAACCTTGCCTTTAGCAGGGAGCCACCTCTCAGCTGGAGGGACAGGACTGTGCACACCCCTCAGGCTCATCCCAGGTGACAAAGACAACAAAAATCAGATTGAAAAATCTTCAGATCTGAGGCGGGGAGAGCCATGGTAACAACTGCTGGCACCTACTCCTGAGCAAACATACCCTAACCCAACCCACAGCCCCAAAATTTCGGGGTTATTACAATATTTTGGGGTTATTACCTCTCCCTCTCCGGAGCCCTCACCACCAACAGCGTTCCTGAGGGTTTCAGTCAAGGGTTAAGCAAGATCCAGGGAGAAAACGTGGAGCAGGCTCTTCCCAAGCCCTTAAATTGATATGTGAGTTTATTAAAGGAGAGAAAACCAGACAGCCCTCACTGCTCAGCCGGCGCCTGCGGAAGCTCTTGAGGTTTGTGGGGTCATTAGTGCTGCCAAAAAGAGACAACGACCAGGCAGAGATGCAGGCACATTTTGGGGCACATCTCTTCGTCTTTAGGTATCTCTGCTCTTTGTTTGGGCATGGAATTAGAGGGAAGAAGTTCCCAGCAAAGCCCAGCTCCCTCTCTGTGTGGTTTAAACTCACAAAGGGGGCTTGCAATGCAGAATTCCTACCGAGTGCAGTGAGGATTCCTCCATCCCAGTGCCCATATTTCAATGGATTAAGTGCATAACCTCGTGCTGCAAGCACTACCCGTGTTTTCCCAGCTTTCTCAGACATTCATCTTGCCATAAAATGAAAGTTCAAGGCTATTTAATTCAGGGATCATATAAATGCATAACATTTAAGGTCAGAAGGGACCTCTACATCATCTATTCTCGCCTCCCATGCATCACAGGCCACTGCCCATCTACTCTCAGGCTGAACCAAATAATCTGGGTTTAGCTAAAGCATCTTGCCTAGGAAGACCTCCCATTTTGATGTGGAGATACCAAGAAGGGCAGAATCCTCCAAATGGCACTTTGTTCGAGCAGTTAATCACTCACACCATAAAAACCTTGCACATGCCTTACTTTTCATGTGAATTCATCAGGCTTTGCCTTCCACCCACTGATCTTTATTTTGCTTTTCTTTTCTAGGTTGAAGAGCCTTTTAACCTGCTGCTTTCACCTCGTGAAGATGCTCAGAGATCCTAATCAAGTTATTCCTTAATCTTCCTTCTGATAAATTAACACTGATATGCTTTTAAACCCTATGAGGGATGTCCCACTCCCTACAAATAATTTTTGTGGGCCTTTATTCCCTCTTTTCCTATGTGGCCACAGAGCATCGCTGCTGCTCTCCCACTTTCCTGCACTCTTCCAAGGGTGCAGGATGAACTCAGCTTGCTCCTACTACGGGCCACATTTGGAAAATCCCTTTGGAAGGATGTAAAGAAATGAGCCACTCATCCATTTCAGTCATTGCTTTGTCTCCCACTTCCCAGCCTGACCTAAATTCCTTCCTGGAAGACACGGAAGTTTGCATTTGTGTTGTCTGAGGGAGCCAAAGTCACCCAACTGCTCTGCCCTGGTCGTGGTTAACGCTGAGCTCATCGTTGTTCCACCGAATATTTTATCCACGGGATTTACTATCAACCCCCCACTCATTCATGAAAATTTTCAATGGATTTAGGGCCCCAATATTGATCCCTGGAGAATACTACTAGGAAAACCCTCAGGCTCTTTGAGAGCTGCCTAGTATTAAGACATTTCAGAGATCTCTTCATGCTATTTTTGGGTTTGGAGACTTTTTTTTAATGGGAGCAGGCTGTGGAGTTGTCTCAGTAAAGACAGGGCATCCACACAAGAAAACTTCATTATTTCCTTCAATAATGGATCACCTACTTCCTCAAAGGTTCAAAAATATCTTATTTTTCATAAAAACATGCTACCCAGCTGCCCCTTGGGCCAATTCAGGAGCTTCAGATTTATTCAATATTCCTTAAGATTACCCCTTCTAGCTCCTGGGAATCACCAGAGCAAGGGGCTGGATGCTCCTAAATTATGAATATATTCCCCAGCATATCAGATGTAGGATAATTCAGGTCTCAGGTGTGTAAGAAGAGCCTTGCACCAACCAGTGCCTGTTTATTGTAGCTTCACACCCGAAAGTCCTTGGTGAAGAGCCCAAAGTCAGACAGGATAAACCTGGATGCTGGAAAACCCATGGACTTGTTAGGATCTCCTCACTCCTGGTAAAAACTCTAAATTTAGGCCTTTTTCATGACCCCTAAGCTCGTGCAGCAGTGCACATGGTTCTTATTTCCCCAATTAGTTTCTCTTTCATTTGTACTCGGGTGGATTTTTTCACATTCCTCTCCAGCCAAAGCAGAAAGCCGAGACTCCCACTGCACCTTTCTTTTTATGGAAAGCCAGACCGGGCGCCCAGATTTCTTGGGGAAAAACAGCTGGCATGAGGCTCTGCAGAGAAACAGAACTTCGGTCCCAGCGGAGAACTATTCAAATTTGATTTAAGGTACAGCTCTGGTGCCGTCTGAAGCAGGGAGATCTCGTTTCAGCTCCTCTCTGCCAAGCCAGAATTTCACAAAAGCCGCTGCCGGGTGGGAACGTTGTCCAGGGGGGCAGGGACAGGGGCTGAGGGATGATGTTCTTGGATGACTACGGGATAAACGCTGCCAGCTGGCCTGGGCACAAAGCACAGAGAGCCAAGAGACCCCACAGAGCCCTTGCCAGCTCCATCCAGGTGGTTCCCAAACTGGCATCCTGAGGGAGAGCGGGATTAGCCCGCTAAGGCACCTTAAAGGAGCCCTCCACCCCAAAGATCAAAGGCACTGTGGCTCCAGGGCTCTGGTTACACCTGCCTCCCTTGTGGGCATCCCTCACAAAAGGCTTTGGGCTGGGGGACTCGCTCAGGTGCATTTCACAAAAAACTAAAAAAATCCCAATAATACCAACCCCAAAATACCCTTTTGTCCCTGGCCACAAAGGAGAGAGCCGTGTTTGGCATGTAAAACAAGGGGACAGAAATGAGAGCAAGGAGCAGTGCCAGGAGCTCAGAGAGCACCTCTGAAACATAAGATACCTCATGGGAAGGACTCTCTCCTCCTGTCCCCCTCCAGCAGCCGGGAGAGCGAAGCTTCCCAACTCCTGGGACAGCCCCAGCACCTCCCACAAGCAAGTGACACTCGTGCCTCTTGGCAGGACACTGCTGACCCTCCTGAACCCTTTCATCCACCCTCACCCTCATCCCAAAAAGAAGCCAGTGCCCTCAAAGAGTTTGGAGTCTCCTTGCAGAGCTCAGGGCTCTCGACTTCCCCGTCTCAGTAGCAGTGGTGACCTTCTCACCGCTCCTCTTTACTCATCCTTTGCTCCAGCAAATGCAAACACTCTCACAAAAGGGCCAGTGCTTCTCACCTGTGGTCCTCAGAGCCTTTTGGGAGGGGGATGGGGAATAAAAAATATCAGGGATGAGAAGATCAGGCACAGCACTGATGTGGCTGCCTGAAGGTCAGACACACTCATCCTTCTGTTGGCATGAGAAGCGACACTGGTTTTATCAAAGCAGTCTGGCCACCATCTAAACACTGCTGTGGTTTAGGAAACCCTCTGGGGCATGGACTGGACAGAGTGCAGGGAAGCTGAGAGAGCTGAGATCCCTTCTCCTGAGGTCTGGGCATGGATCCGGCCTCCTTCCAGCCACAACAGGCTCAGAGCATCCATGGGATCAGCAGAGAGGGTCGGAGGTGCTGATGATCCGGAATCCCACTCCTCCTCAGCCCTTCCTGTGTGTGCCCACACCCAGCTCACGGCATTGGGAAGCCCTGGCAGGTTCGTACAGCACAGGGAAGGGGCTGTGGGGAACATTTCTTTTATTTCTCAGATTCCATTTCACACCGGTGAACCATAAAATTATAACCACAGCTTTTCCCGGGCTGCTACGGATCCGTGATATCCGTCTGTCTGTCTCTCTCCCACCCGCACGTGGCAGTAATGGATGTCCTGAAGGAGCAATTTCACCTCTGCTTCCCCGGGATTACAGCCTGCCTCTTCCCAAAGCAGCAATCCCTGCCCCTGGTTTATTAACCCAGCAGCAGGCGTGGAGCAAAGTCCTCACATGCACAGGCAGGAGAGCGGTTTGCTCGGCATTTATGGAGAGCGGGAAATTAGGGACGTGTTATCAAAGCAGCTGAGGATCAGGTTCAAATCTCACCAAAATAACAGGTGAGGAGGAGAGCTTCCTCCCAGTCCCCTGGGATTTTACCTGAGGAGGGCTGTAGGTCTCCTGCTTTAATGCCCCTAGTTACAATATCACCTTTTGGGCTCGTGTTTTAGGAAAACACAAGAGCTCGTGCCCTTGTTCCTTTATCTTCTCCAGAGGACACACAGATTTTAAAGGTGTTTGTCCCAAAGGGAGGTGAAGGAAAAGCGATGTTTCATGTTTATTTTATTTCTTGTTTCAGCCATCGCTTCCTGAATCAGCATCTCCAAACATCCTTCCCTGTTCGAAGATCTTATTTATACCGTTGGAAATAGAAACAATCTGGGAAGGAGGGAATATAAACCAGGCAGGAGCACAGCTCAGATCCCTCCCTGGCCAGAGACCCCCATCTGCACAATTTATTTCATCTCCAGCGCAGCCAAAACATCTCTGAAATGGACACAGACCCCATCCAGGACTATTTTTCCCAATTTTTTATGAAGGGATGTGGGATAAATCCACAGCAGGCGTTTTTCCCCCGTGCACAGCAAGAGTGAGATCCTATTCACAGCTCCCAAGGATGCTGTCGAGCTCCGGGACTGGTGGCATCGCCCGGCGCTAATGGGGGATGTTTAGAAAAGCACGTCCTGAATCCCTGGAAACATTTAGCTCAGACAGTTTGTTTTCCTAAAAGATCTGAAATATTGCTGAGCTGAGGGCTCGGAGCAGACGTCCCCCCGAGGAGCTCTGTGACCCGAGTTATGCAGATCGCATTAGACAACCACGCCGGGCTCTTTCAGCTTTTCAATTCCATGAATTTATAAGTAGCCACCAAATAGTTCCAACCATAATTGCCAGCCCGTGCTGAAAAGAGCTTAGCTAGGCACACAGGCCTTATGTGAAGTGAAAAGTTTTTAGTAGTAGTAGTATTATTATTATTATTTTTATTGCAGACGGGTTTTATCTCACTCAGCTTTAAACTGCATTTTCTCCATCAGGATGCCGATTTCACCAGACAAGTTGCCTGACCCAGTGACCAGGCCGATAATGGGACTGGGACAGTAATTGCCATATTTGCAAGACAAGGATGAATTGCCTCTTCCAGATGAGCCACACAGACAGCAGAGATGGAGTTTATCGTCGCCCTAAATGTGTTTTGTTTTCTGCTGATGCATAAACAATCCCAGCAATTAGTTTGCTGTGTTAGGGCTCCCTTTTCCACACCATTTTCCTGAGGTTTTATGTCAGAGTTTCTGTGGGCTGTTGGCAGCACAGGCTTTTAAGACAATTCACAGGGAAATGAGCACTTAAAGGGTGGTTGGGCATTAGAACAGGGGGGTGGAATCACATCCTTGGAAGTGTTCAAAAAACGTGTGGATGTGGCACTTGGGGACATGGCTCAGTGTCGGCCTTGGCAGTGCTGGGTTAATAGTTGGACTCGATGATCTAGGGAGGTTTTTTCCCAACCTGAATGATTGTAGGATCCTATGACAATCCCAGCACCCTCAAATATTAGTGCATGAATCTGAATTCTTTGCTGTTTTGGAGAGTATTATGGATTTAGAGCATCTGTGATACTGGAAACTCTGGGAAAGAAGAGGATGTTCACTGGTGGTGCAAAAGGTATTTACCAAATTGAGAGTAACTAATCGAATTCCCACCTGATTAGACCAGGTAGCAGGGCTTCAAAAAAGCCCCCAGTCCTCTCCTACTGATTTCACAGAATCCTACAATGGCCTGGGTTGGAAAAAAAATTAAAATTCATCTAATTCCAACCATCTGCCATGGACAGGGACACCTTCCACTAGACCAGGTTGCTCTAAGCCCCTTCCAACCTGGCCTTGGACACTTCCAGGGATGGGACAGCCAAAACTTTTCATTTCCTTGGTAGTATCAGTGAGACCATCACTGGTAGTTCCTACTACTTGACCTCAGCTGAATTCTGAACTTTAAATTCAGAGTACCCCATTAAAAATCATCAAAATTGTTTTTTTGAATATACACTAGACAGTTTCCCCCAAATCATGTTGCTTTTCAGTAGAAATCATTATTGTTTCATAAAAGAATTTAATGATTTAATTTTCCTGTGACTTGTAACAGGTCTGATCCCTGTAAAATTCGATTTCACCAGAACATGTAGTTATAGTTGAGTATTAACTTCTCCATTTCCTTGGCTTTGTTTGTGATTAGTTTTTGTTTATTTTTTTCATACAATTTGCCAAGCAGAAGTTGATGCATGGCTCTTCTTGCAAAGGATAGCTCAGAGACCAATTAGTCAACCCAGACACTGCAGGACTGCCACAAAATGGCAGCTAAATAAAGATCTATCCAGCTTTTAAAGAAATCAACCTTTTTATTGACACTGCCATTTATCAGAAGGTTTATTCTCTGAATGATGAGGTGGGAGCAGCCCAAAGCAGAGCTAAAGGCCACCAGCTCCCCCCCACCACACAGATGGGCAGCAAATGCCCAGGGGTGCCTTTAGGCATAAAGACTCACTAAGAAACCATTTTTGGCAAAATAACGGAGATTAAAGCATGATTTAGAAGTTCAGTTTATATCAAACGCGCCCTTAATTACTTAGAAATTGACAGACTTAATAAAACCCAATATCCACCCCTCTCTATCTCCTGTTTCTGCTGTCAGCTCCAGCCAGATGCTTCGTAAAAGGTGAAAGTGTCCTACAAAAGCAGGGCCTTGTATCAGTATCTGTATTGTCTAACACCTAGAGGATGGTTTATAATCTGAATAGGTGTAGTTCTGGTTCTAAATGCCTAGGCAATTATAATTTTTTTAATTAAAAATCACATTAAAGCATTAAGCTCCAAAGTATTTCATTTTGGTTTGTTTTTTTTTTCTGCCTTTGCTTGCAAATGCATCCCCAAGAACGTTGTTTAGAATGCAAGCTTGAGGATTAAAAAATAAATAACCACCTTATCCATTGTCCTGGGGAAATTCTCTCCAGGAATGGGGAGAATCATTGCCAGGACCTGCTGCAAGGGCTGAAATTAAACTTCCATGGGGAGATGCTGAACTCAGTCCATCGAGCACTGGCAGAGTGCAAGGAGCTTTTTTTAGGCTCAGCACATCAGAGAGGAGGTAAAAAACTTGTAATTTGCAAGTTGTACACCTGAACATGGAAATGCTGAGCTGGTTTCGGAGCAATAAGAATAATCTTTTCCAAATAAACCTTTCCCCAGAAAGGAATTAAAAGGATCAGGTGTTATGCTGGAAATACCTGTGGTAGCAGTTTATCTGGGACAGAGACAGGGGTGGGAGGTGAGCAGAAACTCAGACCCAAAATAGTCCTCAAGGGATCATAATTTGGATAAATATACATGGATTAGAATTAATAACCCATTAATGTGCAGAAGTCTGGGAGATCTCTCTGCAGCACCTGTCCCTGCTTGGGAAATCATTGTCCTTCTTACAAGAGACTGCTGAAATCCTGGATTCCACATTTTGAGTGGAAAAAATGGTGACTGAGGACAATTGATTTTCACCCTTCCTGAGAGAAAAGGTGAGATCAAGGGATGCTCTTCAAATTGTCCACCAAAGGGAAAGAAATTAAATATCTACTTGTTGTTAGACCAGCATTCCCAGGCTTGGTAAATAAATCTGAATTCCCAGACCATCCTTTAGCTCCTCTCGCTGCTGGATGTTGATAAACTCAGGACAAAACCCACGGATAATTGGGAAAGGAAAGGAGTCAGCGTGCAGCTCCACTTTTAACAAACGGGTTTTCAGTTTTTATCGTTTCTGCTTTGTTTTCTCCAGGTCACTGCAGCCACTATTTCTTCATCCGGCAGGACTGGAAACGGGAATCTCCACAGCGGTGTTTGTGTGCCGGGATCTCACCTGTCAGTGGGAGCTCAGGCCTGGGGAGTTGTTTCATCCTTTTTAGGGATTAAAAACACGGGCCCCAAGAGAGGTATTTGCTAGAGAAGCTGGTCTGCTCTTTTCTCCTTTTTTTTTTTTTTTTTTTTTGCCTGTTTANTTCCCTAAATCTCGGCTGTGTGACGATGTGACATCTCAACAGAACTCCCTGCCAGTGCCGTGTAAAAACACTCCCAGCTGATCCCCCCGTCAGAGACAGAGACATTTGCCTGGGAAAATGCTGCTGTCTCTGAAAACAGAAAAAGGGCAAGCAAATAAACCTCCTCCTTCTCCTCCTCCACAGCTCCCTCCTCTGATATTGCCTCTTTGTGGCCTCAAAACCTAAACCAAATTTCCCATGTCACGGGTATTATGTCTTGGATCTGCTGAATCTGAAAAAAATCCCAGATTTGGGTGGCAAAACCCTCATATTCTGGGTTGTGGGAGACCCACTTCTTCGTCCCTCACCACAGAATCACTAAGGTGGGAAAAAATCTTCAAGATGATCAAGTCCAACCTTCAATAAAAATACCCCCATATGCCCACCAAACCATTATGAGCCAGATCTGCTCATTTTTTGCACACTTCCAGGGATGGTGATTCCACCACTGTGCTGGGCAGCCTGTTCCAATGTTTCACCACTCTTTCAGTGAAGATATTTTGTCCAATCTTCAATGTGAACCTCCCCTGGCACAACCCGGAGTCGTCTCCTGTTGTGCTGCCACTTGGTACCTGCAAGAAGACCCCAACCCACCGACCCCCACCTTGCCACAACCTCCTCCCAGGTAGTTGTAGGGTGCAATAAAGCATCCCCTGAGCATCCTTTTCTCCAGAATAGAATAGGAATTCTTCTTACTGCCAGCAAGACCCTCAGCACAAAGCCCCATGTCATTTGTTGAAGGTTCCTCGTGCCTGAAGGTGGAGGCTGAATTAAGTCCCACCTGTCATACTCACAGTAGAAGTAGAACTACTACTGTGAGTAGGACCTGTGCCACTTCATCTCCATTTCTCACCCATTCCTAATCCAAAAGAGGGTTCAGCTGGCAAGTGGGCATTAAAGACAACCAAAACCATCAGTGCAGACACGGTCCAGAGAAATAAACTCCAACAGCTTTGGAGGCAACGAGCACACACGTGAGCGAAGTCTGCAGCAATAACATTCCAGCAGCTCCCAGCTGACACAGGAGAGCTGCAGAAATGTCAAACCTAACCCCATTATTCCCAAATAGGAGCACGCGATTAGACAGGCAATTATACACCGAGGAGCTTAACATAAATCGCGGGTAAAAATATCAGAAACAATTTTTTCGGGATTTAGTGAGGGAAGCACCTTGTAAAGCATAATTGGATTAGAGGAGACAGCCAGCATGGATTTACAAGCGGGAGGTCTTTTGCTTAACTAACTTGTGGGGAGCTCTTTGAAGCTGCAGCAAACCCTGCCAAGGTGGGCAGGGGAAATGTAATAGATGTTACGCACTGAGATTTCCCACAAGCGATCGGGGAAGTTGTACAGCGAGATTATCAGCTAATGGAAGCAGTCGTGCTACAGGAGCTGGCTTAGAGAAGTGGCTCAGAAGCAGCAAACAGCCAGCGTGTGGGCTGGCTTGCCATGTTCACTCTCAGCCTCAAAAGGGAGTTATTTCGGTGCTTGGCCTGCGGGAAGAAGGAGGTGGAGGGCTTCAGGCTTGGAGATCTCTCCTGCTCGGATTTCAGAGAGCTCCCAGCCTTTTGCAAAGTGCAAATCTCCCACCAGAGCTCAGTTTGTCAGTGCCCAGGATGGGAACAGCCCAGGGAGATCGTTCCTCCTCCAGACTGAGGTGCAGTTCAAAGGCAGCACGGGCTGTGTGATCTCACAGCTGCTCGCAGAAGGAAAACCAAACTTTCCTTCCACTGGATGAGGGAGGAAACTGAGGCACAAGTGGGAAAAGGTGCTTGATCTCACCCAAACCAGGGCCAAAAGGAGCACAGAGCCCCCAGGGCCGGGCTGTCCCCTCTGGCTCATGTTGCCACACACATGTTCAAAGCAGAGGATTTTTGTGCAGGGTGAGCACAGCCTGTCCCTGCCACAGGAGAGGCCATCCCACAGGGAAAGGGGAAAGGTTTTGGGAAGGATGGGTGCATTAAGGAATGGGCAGGGACACCTTCCACTATCCCAGGTTGCTCCAAGCCCTGTCCAACCTGGCCTTGGACACTTCCAGGGATGGGGCAGCCACAGCTTCTCTGGGCAACCTGTGCCAGGGCCTCACCACCCTCACAGTAAAAAATTCCGTCCTAGCATCAAATGTAAATTTCTTCTCTTTCAGTTTAAAACCATTTCCCCTTGTCCTATCAAGATGTTCCCTATAAAAAGCCAATCTCCTTCTTTGTTATAAGTGCCCTCTGAGTACTGNTGAAAGCCCAGGGTCCCAACACCCTCTGGGTACTCAAAGGCCCCAATAAGGTCTGCCCAGAGCCTTCTCTTCTCCGGGCTGGACACTCCCAGCTCTTCCAGCCTGTCTCCAGAACAAAAGGAGCATCTCCACAGCCTCTGGGCTTGCTCTAAGATCTGTGGATTTCCATCAAGAAGAGCCTAAGGAGAAGACCTCAGTGACTGGATTTATATCACAGTCTCCAAAGCTCTTCCCAGGAGCCAGCCTTTCCCGGTGTTTCTTTTCCACACCACGTCTCAGTAGCAAGCAACATTTTGCTCCCAGCTCCAGCTGCTTTTCTTGGCTGCCCTTGGAGCTCCCAGAGCTGATAATGCTGGGATCCATGTTCAGGGCAGCCCTGCTGCCATCCAGCAACAACAGCGGCTGGATCAGGGATCAGCACATTCCCAGGGACTGTGCAAGGCTTTTATGGGATGCCCTGCAGACCCCACTGCAGCTCACAGACCTCATCCTGCCTCCCTGCTCCTCCAGCACTGTGGCTGTCACCCACATCACTCCTCCTGGCGTCCTCGTTCCCTTATTCCCTCTTCCCACCCCACTCCAAGAACATGACCCCACGTTTGTTATGGATCAGCGTATTTACAAAGCTTAAGCTGAAAATCAATTTTAATTACCAAAATCAGATTGCTGTACCAATAAATCACTGGGGGCCTCTGGGAGACGCAGACAGGAGGGTGCACCTGGATGTGGAGGGAAGGAGAGATAATGGCTCATTTTGCCATCAGGCCCCTCCCTGCATTCATTGGACAATACTCATCAGTGTCATTATCTTCTGTATTAATATGCAAAGGGGCAATAAAGGGACAGGAATAAAACTGGAGCCAGTTTTAAACAAATAGCATTGGCTGAAACTTGATTTACCAGCGACCTCCTGACACAAGCTTTTTTAAAATAACATATTTAGGGCAGTGGTGGTTATCCATCACCATTCCTACCAGAGTCACTCTTACTTGGATGTGTGCTGCTTCAAGAGAGTTTCTTCTTCCTATTCCAAGTTTTTCCAAGAGAGGCCCAAAGCTGGAAGAGGAAAGAGGCTCCCACCCAGAAGGTGGTGCCGTGTAAGGCAAGGTTGGAGCAGGACCCTACAGTGAGCAGGGAAGGCACCTTTAAGCTCTCAAAGGCAGAGACAAGACCCCACTCTGCTGTAGGCAGCACTCGTGCCAAGAAATAGGATATTTCAGGTTTCAGACCACCAAAATTGCTGCTGAGCCGGGTAAAGTCCCTCTTTTCACTCCTTCTCCCAGTTCTGCCACATTGTCCAGAGGGAGTTCAGCAAGTCAAAGGCCGGGGGAATTTGTGGCAGGTCTATTTTGGCATCTTCCACTGCCAAACAGCCAAGCAGCTCCACTGTGCCTGTTATGTGCTCAGAGTCATAACTCACCCCCCAACAGACCCAAGAGGTATCCCAAAAGGATTATCAAGATGGAAAAATCCTTCTTCAGAAGGAATCCAAGACCCACCTAGTGTCAAACTTCAGGCACTCTTGGAGAGGCCACCACAGCCAAATGAAGCTTAATTTGACAATTATTGAGGCACTTTCATGTCCAGGCCCACAAAGGGATGTAGGGGGTTGCTATCACTGACATCAGAGAGAAGAAAAAGCTTAAATAATCAGAGATCAGCCCACAGCAAAAAACCACAATCACACCAACTATCCGAGACAGACACAAGCATTTCACTGCTCTTGTCAACCCCAGACCCTTTCCCTGGACACTTCTACAGCATTTGGGACACTGGGTTGAGCCCTTTGGGAATCTACATTACCATTGAGCCAAACCCTGGGGATTTATGTAAATTTACCTCTCCTGAGAAAAGTCTAATTAAAATAAAAGCTTTAGTTTTGTCTTTTTTAACTGCCAAGGGCTTTCTGCATCTTCGCTTGCAAAATCAGACCAAGACTGGCAAGGCCAAGTATGAGGGACAGGTAAAAAATTGTCTTCAGAGCTGTCCAAAGGTACCTGGGAACAGACACACATTGTCTCATCCATCAGAGTTGTTCTCCCTTGGTTCTCATTCCCCTCTGGTGGATACATCAGGCAGGGTACCAGGGAGCAACCTTTGGAATAAATGGAAACCCCCACCTTGGAAAAACCCAGGAGAAACATATAAAGCAGTTCCCAAAAGAGGGAGGTGAGAGATGGAGACTTTGAGAAAAGGAAACAGCCCAGAGACTTCCTCCATCCCCTCTCGTGCATCCTGGATGTGGGAACTGCATCCAAACCAGAGGGAGTCAGACAAAATCAGACTCAGATGGAGAAAACAAAGCCTGTGAGGAAAAAGAGCTTCCTTGGCAGTCAACAGAGACATTTCTTGCAAAGATACCTCTTTTATCTCCCTGATATAGGATGAGCACCCAGCTGATGCTGCCAGAGAAACGGGGTCAGCGAGGAACAAGCCAGACCTTCCCACCGGAGGTGATAACAGCTCCTGGCTGGATCTCTGGCAGTTTCCTCCAGTGCTAAACCCTCGGGAGTTATCAGAGCTGATAACTTCCCCCTCACAGTCCATCTCTTCATGCTGCATTTTCCCCTGTTTGCCCCATGTGGATGTCATGCAGCTGAGCCCTTCCAGGACCCGCATGGCTTTTTCTGTCACCTCAGAAGCTCACCTTAGTTCTCTGTCACATAAAGCACAAGGTGTTTGACCAACTGAGTGTCCATTTGGAGCAGGAATCTGTGCACGCCCTCCCTGGGTCAATCAGGATGCAGGAGGACAGGGGAAAACCCAATCCTGTGTGGGTCAGACCCCACTGGAGCCAAGCTGGACCGCGGGAACCAGGCAGATTCTTGGCGCGACGCTGGGACTGGTGTTTTTCCAAACACAACTCTCCTGCCCTTTCTCTGCCGTGCGTGGGAGCAGGACTGCCAGCTGTTGGAAGTCTGTGTGCTCTGCACCCACCCACGGCCCCACGTGTCCCTTTACAGCTCTTGAGCCCGATGCACAAGGAGGAATTTTCCAAGAATTCGCAGCGCTGAGTGGTTGCAAGGGAGGGATGACGCTGTTCTTCCACACACGGTCCCTATCGCCATGGGCTGCTTCCCAGAGAAGCAGAGTGGGTTTCTGTGCTCAGCGCCCTCCTAGGATGCTAAGATTAGCTGGGCACTCCATTCCCATGCTTACCATGGAAGTTTTATTGGAGGCACCTGCAGGAAAGAGGCCAAGGGTTTGCTGGATGGTTGAAAGGAGCTTTGGGCCTGAAATACGAGTTCTCGAACACTCCTCCCACACACTCAAACTCAGGAGTGAGAGGAATTTTCCTTTTAATCTTTTTTAACAACCCTAAAACCTGGCAAGGGACCAGCAGGTGGAATAAGGGGTCTTTTTCTCCATGTTTGAGGAGAGGAATGGCAGGTGCTCACCTGGGTGGGCAGGTGGGATATGAAGTAATTTCTTTTGATTGCTTCCAATGCTTGTCTCTCAGCCCACCAAATGCCAATGGCACCTGGATTTTATCAGGAATAGGGTGTCCAGCAGGAGCAGGACAGTGACCATCCCACTGTGCTGGGCACTGGTGAGGCCACACCTTGGATCCTGGGGTGAGTTTTGGGTCCCTCATGACAAGAAAGATAGTGAGGAGCTGGAGGGTGTCCAGGGAAGGGAACGGAGCTGGGAAGGGGCTGGAGCATCAGGAGGGGCTGAGGGAGCTGGGAAAGGGGCTCAGCCTGGAGAAAAGGAGGCTCAGGGGGGACCTTCTGGCTCTGCACAACTCCTGACAGAAGGGGGCAGCCAGGGGGGCTTGGGCTCTGCTCCCAGGGAACAGGGACAGGAGGAGAGGGAACGGCCTCAACCTGTGCCAGGGGAGGGTCAGGTTGGATATTGGGGAAATTCCTTCACTGAAAAGGTTATCAAGCACTGGAAGACGTTGCCCAAGGCAATGGCGGAATCATCATCCCTGCAGGGATTTAGAAGACTTATGGATATGGCTTAGTAGTGGCCTTGTCCATGCTGTGTTAATGATTGGACTCAATGATCTTGGAGGTTTTTTCCAACCCAAACAATTCTTTGTTTCTGTAGAAAAAGAAATCTAAGATGGTTTTAGTTGTTTTGGTTTTTTTTCTTTCTGGTTTGTTGTGGCTTTTTTTCCCTTTAATAAATTTACACAGAGACACAGACCTTTTTCTTACTGGAAAAACAGAGAAAAAGAGTAAGAACTGACACAAATTTGGTCTCATTGTCTTCCCCGAACAATGACCATTTTTGCCTATAAATAAAGGACTGATATTAAGAGGAAGATGAATGCATTCATGAAAAATTTTGAATGAGGTAAAAAAAACCCCTTCAATTGTCCCTGTGACCAAAAATACATGTCTTTGTTGGTGCCTCCAGAGCCTCCTTTTGCATGTGGATGCTGGATTCTTGCATATGTAACTCATCACCCAGCCACTGCCTCCACAGCACATACATGTGGTTTACTTTAGATATACTTTTTAAGTGGCTGAAGATTTGACCCAAAGATTAGTCAAAAAGGCAGGGTGGTTGGCTGTTTATTGGGGTTTTTTTTTAATGATAATGGTGCAAAAAGGAAAAAGAAGCAGAAAAATAGGGAAATGTTTGACTCTTCCATCTTTCTGCGTGAGGTTATCCTGACACGTGGACAGGTCAGAATAGTCATCCTTGCAGAAATGGCATCCAAGTACTGAGATTCCAACTAATTGCTTCTTTCCTCTTTGCTTTTGCCAAAGTTTCAATAGTTCAGTTCCCATTTTGGCTTCCTGTTTCAGCTGAAGGATATATCCTTGCTACTTGGCAAGAGAAATTTACTTATGGATGGTGTTTTTTACCATTTTTAGGCATTTTTCTAGCTATCAGCATGGGAACTATGTTTCATTATCCAAACATCCACGATGGTGGATGCAAAGTCCCCTCTGCAGAAACCTTAAAACTCTTTTAGGGTGCCTTGATGCAAGATGTCACAATCTCTTAAATGCTGACCATCCTTTTCAAGGTGCCTTGGAATTTGGACTTTAACCCTCAGTGGAGCTGGGTCTCCAGGCAAGAATTGTGCTGGCCTTCGTGAGTCAAGTGTTTTCTAGCTTGCTGTGTCATCTTGGTGGAGATACATTAAAAAGACCTGAGCCTCTCTTACCCTTTGCTCTGTTTCAAAGAGGAGTTAATTCAGGGAAGTCCCTGGTTTAATTTGTGGGGTTTTTATGAGATTACCACAATCCACTCCCACCATCTTGGGAAATCACCAGGCTCAGCTGTCTCAGCTCACACCCAAAGAGAAGTTCCTCTCAAACATCTTCCTGTGGTGCTTTGCACATCCAAATCTGGGTGGGATGCACCAGGGAATTAATTCTGCAGAAGGGGATAAAAGCAATGCCCACCCACTTCTGCTTTCACTGGCAGGAAGGGCAAAAAGAACCGAACTGGAATCTGCTGTGCAGGGCCAGAGAGGGGAGATCAGCAAGATGTGACACTGCGGTCCCAGCCAGAAAACCACAGCCAGGGTCACATTGCACACAACTCCCTCAGCCATCTCCTCCTCACCCTGGCTCCGTCTCAGTGATGGGTCAGTTAATTCTTCCTCCTGGCCATGCTCAAAAGCAAGACCCAGGCATGGCCGGGCTACAGATCCGGTTTGGCAAAGTCTTCTTCAAAGAAGCAATCCCCGGAGCAGTCTGAGCTGCTGGAGGACACGGGGCTGCCTGACAGCTGATGCTGCTTTATGCAGTCAGCTTTCCTTTCATTCACCAGGAATGGATTGCATTAAGATTTATCAAATTACATTTATTAAATTAAGAAATAAACTCGAAGCGAGCTCCCCTCATTTGCATAATGGGAGGCTGTGCGGCAGATGGGGAACGGGGACCGTGGGCAGGCAGCACAACACGGGAGCCTGCATGTTTTGGGGATGAATATCCTCTGGAACACCCTCCCAGTTGTCTCTGAATGGAAAATAACCACAATCTCCATGGACTAGGTGGTGACAGCGGGGTCAGTGGCAGGGGACAATGAGCAAACTCCTGGACCCCAGCCGGCTGGGACAACCTTATCTATTCAGCTTGTTCATCTGGACCTGGCTTGTATTCCCAAACAAACCTTCGGAGGACTTCTGGAAAAGCATAGCAAATACAAACAAATGTAATTTTCCCAAGGGGGCAAGGGCTGCCCAGATACTCACACAACTCCGCATGAATAAAGCTGGCAGTGATTTCAGCTCCAATTCAGCAAACTGAAGGAGAACCGCTGGCCAAAGGAAGTCCTAGGTTGCCTCTTAATTAATTGATTTGTTAATTTGGATACTTAGAAATTAGCTCATCGTCACCTGATCAGTGTCTGGTTAAATAACAAAGTCTGGAAGACAAACAAGGGTGCACCAAGGAAAGGCTCCTAAGGCAGCCAGAGAAAACTGATGAAATTAAGAGCAATTTATGCTTCATAATCCTGATCCTGCTTTAATAAACAGTTTCATGCCAGGTAAGGATCCTGTTGGTAGCATTAATTGCTCTGTCTCAACGCAGAGACAATCCCAGCAAGACTTCCAGGAGTCCCAGGCATTAGTCAATTATTTACATGATTAACAGATTCCCTGTTAAGCTGCATATCAGGTATTTATCACTGAAATTAGCTTAGAGAAATGAGTGCACAAATGCAAGGAATTGCTCAAAGCCAGCTGGAGAGACATGGAATGAGATGCTACTTGGGAAAAAACATCTGTAAACCAGCTTGTCCTGCACCCATTTCCTTGTAGCTGATCCCATCCCAGAACTCAAGGGGATCAAGCTGAGTGGATTCCTTGTGCTGAGCCAGATGTGGGCACACAGAATCCCAGAATGCCTGGGAAGGAACCTTAAAGATCCTCCAGTTCCACTCCCTTGCCATGGGCTGGGACACAGGTAACCTTTGGATACCAGATCCAGGAGCAGTGGCACGATGAGGAAGGGAAAAACGGACACAGCAGGAGGAGGGGAAAGAGGAAAGATGAGCATCAGGTGAGGGTAAACAGCTCAAGACAGCAACAGCAAGGCCTGGAGACCAGGAGGTCGATGTAGAGGTCTCAGGCAGTGAGATCCAAGGATGCAAATTAATTATTGACCTGATTTTCTGCATTCCCACCGAGGTCGTTCAGCACATTGGGAAACTGGGCCACGTCTGTTCCACTGACAGAAGGGGGTTTGTACTTTTGATTTTGTGGTGTATTTTTCCTGGTCTAAGTAAAATGCAACACTTCCTTCTCCCGTGGGAGAGAGTTTTTAACTGTCTCCTGCCTATTGCTGAATCCCAGAGCTCACTGTTTATCAAACAACCCTTCCCCCACAAAAAGCTGTCCATTAATGATCTCCAGGAGGAACAAATCAGACCTTGCTCATTGATTTAACCGGAACCTAAACTGGCCACGAACCTGGAATTAAGCTCAGATGTGGAGAAGTGGTCAGACAAATCACTGGGCAGGGGGAGTCAAGCCCTGGACTGGTTAAACTGCAGATCCTCACTGGTGAGAGGCTGCAGAGAACTTCTCCTGACGCTTCTGTGCCACTCAGAGCTGGTACTGGGTGGAATTGGGAGTTAAAACTCCCAACCCCGGACTGTGTGCTGGAGCATCTGGTGTGCAGATCTGCCTGGTGCTAATTCCTCACAGATCAGCCTTCATTAGAGAAAATACCTGACAAGTTACAGCTCCTGCATTCCTTCCTTGGAGTTATATTTAGATCCCTGGTTTAGCTGTACCCTCGTGTTTATTCCCCCAGGCACGTGTTACAGCCAGCTCCGAAATGCTGATATGCTCTAGGTGTTGGTGACAAGATAGAAAGCCTGAAGGGCTGCTTTTGCAAATGCTGTTTGCACAAGTTTTGCAGTCCCCATCCCAGGAGAAGGTTTGCTTGCATTGCTTTCCTTTAATTTCCATTTATTCAGTTTAGTAAAAATATCATAAACCACTAAAAGCAAAGGAAATCTGTGTTCTTCAATGCACTAAGTCTCAAGTCTCAATTTTCATTGGTTTGTCCTCTTAAAATGTAGTAAAAACGTGACTTTCATCACCAGAGCTCACACACTGGGGGACAAGACTTTAGCACTAGAAGTTGTTTACTTGAGTTCAGTGCTCATCCAAAACCACCATCTTATGAGTCCACAGCAGTTAAGTTAGACTTTGGACTTGTCTACACACAAGCTTTACACGGATTTAATTTCAAATAGCATATTTCAACCAGAATTCAATTTTAACTAGCATATTTCAACCAGAATTTAATTTCAGCCAGCATATTTCAACCAGAGCATTTTGTTCATTGACTTTTATTTCAGTTTAAAACTTTGTTTTTTCAGTTGAGCTACTACTCTGCATCACCCAGCAGCAACTAAACAGACATAGGAACTATTAATAAATAGATACAACAGCATAATATAAAATGCTGAGCAGAATCTGAACACACCAAATTAAAAATGGACCCTGGAATAAATCACAAGTGTCTGGGGATGTCTAAATTTTAGTCTGGCACCTGGGAGTGCTTTGAACATCTCTTATTCTACTTTCACGTGAGGAAATGATGGAAGAGCCGATTCAACTCTTAGCCAGAGCTGCTTGACACTGATTCCAAAGGGGAGAAGGAGCTGGAAGTGCAGCATTGCAGTGTGTGATTGCACTATTTTCAAATGGATTTTGGGCATGAACAGAAGAAGCCAGTTTTTCTATGCTTAAAGGATCAGAAGAGAATCAGAAGAGACAACACAGCAAGACTCTTTGGGCAAATCAGGCATTTCTGGCCATACTGGGAGCACTGGCATGTGCATGTTGTCCCACAGCATTAACATGAAATCCCCAACTCCCAGCGTATTTTAATGCACGATTCACCATTTCCCCGATGGTTTTCTTTTCATGTGTTCCCCCTCAGGCTTCAAATCTCCGCTTCTGAGTGAAAACACCTCCGGGACAAACAAATGTTTTAGGGGACAGCTATTTAAGAAACAACAAGGAACGCGCCCCAAAACATGAGCTGACATCCGCAGCGCATGGCCCTTCCTGGAAAACTCATCCAGGAGAGCCAAGCCGGCATCGGGAAGGCGCTTCCTCGGCAAAGAGGGGAACGGAGCCAGCACTTCCCTTCTGCCTGGCCTGACGCGCCCGTTCCGCACGCCCTGCTTGGGATGCGGATCCATACGCACCGGGCATCTGTTCCTGGAAAAACACGTGATGGGAAGAGCTGTGGGGATGGGGGAGCGTGAGACGGGTGGGTGCTGTGACGGGTCTGTGCCTCCGCAGCACGGAGCGCGTGGCACCGTGTGTGCAAACGGTGTCCCTGTCATGGGTGGCTCCACGGGGATGTGTCTGAGGGATGTTGGAGCAGAGTGTGGATGCGCAGCTGTGGGCTGTGGCACACACGGTCCTTGTGATGGCCTGGGAGATGCAGCTCCACTGGCATTTTGCTTGTTTTCCACCCGTTTTGAACCCTGTCTGTGCTCTGTGTTTTGTGGAGCGTCTGTCCCGTGTCTTTTACGAGCGTGAGCCCCGGGTCATGCACTGAGAGAATCACAGGGTGGTTTTGGGTTGGGAGGAACCTGAAAGATCATCTCATTCCAACCCCCTGCCATGGGCAGGGACACCTTCCACTAGCCCAGGTTGCTCCAAGCCCCATCCAACCTGGACTGGGACACTTCCAGGGATGGGGCAGCCACAGCTTCTCTGGGCAACCTGTGCCAGGGCCTGCCCGCCCTCACAGCCAGGAATTCCTTCCCCATGTCCCATCTAAATCTCCCCTCCTTCAGCTTAAAGCCTTTTCCTGGCACTCCATCCCTTGTCCAAAATCCCTCTCCAGCTCTCCTGGAGCCCCTTTAGGCACTGGAAGGTCCTCTTGGGTCTTCCCAGAGCCATCTCTTCTCCAGGCTGGACACCCCCAGCTCTCCCAGCCTGTCTTTATAGGACAGTCTCTGTTTGCAATGCAGATTGAGGTGTGTGTTTCAATCACATGAATTCTGTAATAATAACATTTCAATACACATCAGAGACAGTGCTGTATCACACCCCGTGCCAGGCATGAGCAGGGTCCAGCACTGGAGGATACTTGACAGGACAAAGCCCCCTAAAGTGCTGTCTGGTAAGAAATACCCTATTTAAATACGCCCATGTCACCAACAGAGACACAGTGTGACACTTCCACTGCCTGGAGGGAAAATATTTTATGCAGCTGCACATTGGGTTTGTCAAACAAGTCGGAGGAAAGAAGATCCATCTTGCATCTCATCTCCGGGATGGCAAAAGCAGCAGGCTGGAAAGCTCTGCACGCATGAGACACTCTGAACCTTCACTCTCTGTCTCACTCCTTCCAAAAAGTGTTACGAGCCGTGGAGGAAGGGGTGAGGGCACAGAAAAGGAAGAAATGGGTAAAAGAGGGAGTTATGAATGTAAATATAAGTGATAAAAATGAAATAATGGGTGTCTTTTTAACAAAACACAAAGCTGTGGGTGTGGTCAGAGCAGCTGGGTGGGCACCCTACCCTGGCAGTGTTGGTTGCCTCACTTCCATCTCATCCCTCACCTCCTGAGTGCCTTCTTTTCCTACAGTGCCTGAAGGATTGATGCTCCACTGTCAGAAATTACCTCTTCCAGCACAGGCCACAGGAACCTCCAAAGGAGCTCAGACTATGCAGGTCCCACTCCCATCTCAAGCTCACCAACCATTTCCAACCCATCTCTTGCTCTTCTCTCTCTGTGTCTTGGTGTATAAAATGTTAATGGCAGAGAGCAGAAGGGACTGAATTGCTGCCTTTTATTGGATCAACTCACAATTGAATAAATCAGGCACAGTTTTGGGTCAGACTTGAATACCCAGAATGTTTCCATTTCTTTTCCAGACATAGAAGCCGATTATTAGATCAGCTACAGGGTGATACTTCTATTTAATTCATTTTCTCTAAACACATTATCTGACTTGTAGATGCAGAAAAATCCCCCCCACATTTTCCTGTGGCATACAGGCTATTTTTTCCTATTTTTCTTAATTATTATTAGCTATAAACACATGATGCATTGCATTTTGACTTGTGCTGCTAAGGTGGCCTTACCCAGTGATGGCAGAATTAAAACCCTTCCATAGGTGCAGCATCAATAGATTTAAGATCCCATCTTGGCTGAGGTAACCCACAGGAAAATTATGAAGATTCATAGCAGATGATGCCTGGAATATTGGGCAAGAGCAGGGGTCTCTTCTGTAGGATCCATCCCTGCACATCCCTGTGTTTCAGCAGGATTCCCAGGAGAGGGAAAAAATAGTGGAAGGCTGAAAACGGTGACTGAGGGTTGTTCGATTTACCTTCTCTGGTAAACAGACAGAGGAGTGAGGGAGGTTAAGTCATGGACAATGCCAGGCCATGGACTGGAATTCAAAATTCACAAAAATAAGACCATCTGACTGTCTGTGGAGCCTCTGCACCATCTTGGAGGGTGGGAGGATATCAGCCCCCAAAATGTGGTCCCTGAGCCACAATCAGACACCCAACATCCAGTCCAGTGACCCTGATGACCCTTTCAGATGGACAATTAGCCAGGAATGCCAGACTTTGGCTCCTGGTACGGCGAATAGAGAGAAACAGCCATGAAACGTGGCTGGTTTGAAGAGAATTCCGACATTTCCCTGCTGGCTGCAGGCTCTGGCAGCACTGAGGAGCAGCAGGCTGGGTTGTTTGCTGTCCCTTAACGTTATCACAGTTGGCGTGTCAAACATGGTTTGGGACTACAGAAGGATTTGAGGAATTCCTGCAGGGTTTGTTCCAGAAGCCCGTCTGCCAGCCCGGCCAGGTCCGTGTGTCTGTCCAGGACACAGCAGGATGCTCCCTCTAGGACAGCTGTCCTGCAAAGGCTCGTGGAGGTGGTTGGAAAGTGAACCAGGACTGCTCAGCTCGGTGTGAAATCCCTGGCATTGCACGGCATGGGCAGCGCAATCCCTGCTTCTGGAACAGATGGAGTAAATTCCAGCCCAGCCTCTGCTTTGCAAACACTCCCAGGAACAGCCTCCCCAGCAGCACTGACTCACCACAGCATCCAACACTCCACGGCATGGCCAAGCACAGAGCACCGGGAATGTCCTTGTCCCCATCCCAGCCAGCTCACGCTGCGTCCCCAAAGGTCAAAGAGCCAAGTCCATGGGTGTGAGAGAGAAAAACAGCCCTGCCCCTGCTCCAGGCTGCCAAACGGTCTGGGTCATCCATTCTGGGAAGCTGGTGGGGAAATGGTGGGTTTGGAAGCTCCTGGTTGTTTACAGCTCTTGGTTCTGCCTGATATTTGTGTGCTGGGCGAATCCCTCACAGCTCTCAGGTCAGAGCACCCTCCCTCCAGATGAGCTGCAAGGCTTCCCTGTAGACCTGTCAGCAGGCACACACAAAGTGCTTCCAGCCCCCTCATTCCACCTGTACTTTCCCCACTGTGTGAGGAATTCCTGAGCCATGACACGGACTAATCCACAAAGACACAATCTGGGGACCTCTCCATCACTGAAAGTTGTCATTTGTCACTTGAGTGCTCCTTCCTCCACCTTGTCTCTGGAAGATCAGAGCTTTTCCTCCTTTCTGAAGTGCTTTCTGTAGGGATAAGACACAGCTCTTGACAATTTCCCTCCAAGGAATTGGACCTTCAGGATTATCACAAAAACGAGGCAGGGACCCAAGTATTTTGGCTACAGGAATGAGATTTCATCCTGAAACAGCATCAAAGTGAGGGTAGTGCTCACCCCACACCACACAGAGCAGCCAAAGAGCTGAGATTGAAGCAGGCTCTGGGCTGGGCACTAGAGCTTCCCAAAACAGCCAAGAAAGTTGGGGTTTTAACTTCATTCCATGGTATAATCTGACATCTGCTGCTGAAAACCTCTTCCCATGCACACCATAATTTGTTTTTACTGATGGATTTGCGCTGATGCATTCAGGGAGGCAGGGAAATGGGGAAATGGTTTTGCACTCCTGTAACGTTTTTAACCTGTTCTCATCTTTTCTGTCCAAATAGTAACTTCCATAATTTTTCAAGAAAGTTCAGAGAAAAAAATAAAAGTAATTCTCCAAGCTTGCAGGTGGCCAATGCAGCACTCCAAGCCCTTTCTGCCCTTCTTTAATTTGACTTAGTTTCGCAAATCTGGGGCTTTCCCTGTCTAGAGGGAACCATTCTCTGTACAGACAAGGCTCTAATAATTCAGTTTCAGACCACAGAAAATGCTGTGGTTGGAGTTTCTCTCGTAGGATTTGCTTCTTTTCTTTTCCCTCCCAAATAAAATAAAACAGCAGAAGAAATTAAATTACCAATTCAAACCTCGAAACAACTGTTGTAACAACTTGCTGCTGAACCAGGTGTCTGAACACACAGGCCAACACCCCAACATGTGCATGCACAGAGAACCCAAATCCTGTCCCCTCCAGGGCTCTTTCTGTGCCAGTTTTCTGATCAAACACACTTCAGTTTAATCTTGCCTCACCTACAGCAACGTTTTTCCCTGTTTCCATGGTCATTACAGGCTTTTGTACCCTTTTGCTACTCCGGTGTCCTCTTCAAAGCCAGGCCTTTCATCCCCACTCCATTGTCGCAGAAGGACTCACGACTTTGGACAAAGAAAAACGGCAAATTTTATTACAATTCATCTCATCCCTGCTCCTTTTCCATCCCTATCCACTGGTCCGTGATCTGGCAGGAGCTGTGATGCTGCAGGTCAGCACTGAAGGCTGCCTGCCCTCCAGTTTACCTGAGCATTGCATGGAATTAATGGATATCGCGGGAAGAACAAAGCACATCCCCACATCAAGGGAGCGCTGCAAAAATCACACGTTCTGTTCTCCTCAGAAAAACCTCCTTTTCTTTCTTTGTGAGAAAATCATCAGAGCTTACAAATGATCCATCCATGCATACAGATATATTTGGAAACTACTATTCACCCCGAAATAAATCTCTTTGCTGAGCATAAAACCACCTGAGGACGCACGGTAGTTTGCAATAATCTTATAAATATTAGGGGTCTTTGCCTCCTTAGCCTTATTCATCTCCTGGTGCCGTGAAAGCACGTAATAAAAATAACCATTAAAAAAAAATGTTAGTGAGAACTTTATCTGGAGGAGCAGGGGTCATTTAAAAGCATGACCTGGCAATCCAAGGGTGCAGCCAGTGGAAAGTGGGTCAAAAACACAGAGCAAAAGTGTTCAGTGGGCACAGGAAATAATGCCAAGAACTGGGAGAAAGTTGCAACTATGAAAGGGTAGAAGTCAGGGAAAAAATATTACAGTAAACAAATTTACCCTTGTTATGTCTGCCAGTCCTCAGAATAAATCTATGAACTGGGATCAAACTGAAATTTGGATATTTCTGGGTTTTCTCCATCCCCTTACCAAAATGACATTAAAAACCCCAATGACAATGGTTTAAGTGGTCTGTGAAGGAAAAAGTAATTTCATTTTAGTCTCCTGCAAGGCAGGGAGAGAAATGAACTGCTCTATATTAGAGAAGGGAAAGTCAACATCTCTTTAAACGATAGTTTGCAAGACTAAGTATGCATCCAAGAGGCAGAACAATGTGTTGAGAGGGTGGTTGTCCTCCAAAGCGGTTGAACTCCACCAAAACATAAACTCTTCCCTTCCCAACTCGCTAACAGACTCCTTCAAATATCCCAACTTGGTTTTGTCCAGGGTTTTCTCTTTCCAGAGTACAATGAAGATCTCCCAGGGAGAGCAGAAATACATTGAGTTCCTGCAGAGGGGAAAAAATCCCTTTCCACCCAAAGACCAGAGCCGATGCTTTGCATGCTGGAAGCAGAGTCTTGCAAAAACCCAGGCAGGGTTTCTGCTCTTGTTTTCCCAAAGTCAGCTCTTTTCCATACCCAGCAGTCCCACAGGACACGTGCAGCAGCAGCAAAGCAAAGCTGAGCCCACACGGGCCTGAAATCCATCTAATTATTCCCCCTTTCCAGCCTGCTAATGGTGCTCTCCAAGCTGAATCCTGGCTGGTTTTTCCAGCAGCTCGGCTGTGTGAGGAGACTGCTCCCTGCTCCTTCTGTCCTTGAACAGGAGAAAGCCTGGACAGACACTTAAAGAGTGACAAACTGTGTCTGGGCGGATTTGTCCTGCTCACCTAAGCTGAGTCCAGGCAGAGGACAAATTAAATCACATTTATCTGCTCGTGCCGCTTGTCAGACCATCATTCCCACTCTGCTTAGCTGGACAGTGTCAGCCTGTCCTCCACAGAATCACCCCAAATGAAGAGCCTTGGGTGGAATGAACCCCATCAGGATGAGGAGGAATGTGAAAATAATCAGGTTTAGAATTACGGGCTTCCCCGGAAAAATGTGAGGCATCAACAGCTCTAAGAACTCATCCGGCTGCCCTTGTCCCAGAACTGGTTGTGCAGTGTCTTGGGGGTTTTGTCTTGGGGCTGGACACTCAGCAGCAACGTCCAGCTGGATTTCCCTTTTCCATCCTACAAACAGGTACAGACACAAACACATCCCACACACTCACAGGTACAGGCAGACACAGAAGGGACTTGCAATTGGGGATAAAACTGAATGTGTGAATGCCCAAGGCTACAGGTAAACAAACCGTGCTCCCTCCTTGGAAGAAACACAGGAATTTCTGGGGAAGGGGAAATGGAATCCTGGTATAGACACCCCAGTGAGAGGGGTCACAGCATAAAAATAATTGTGTCTCTCCATCAACTGCCAGTGGAGTCTCAGGTAACAAGGCAGATGAAAATCATCATCATAGAATTCCAGAATGGTTTGTGTTGGGGTTGGGACCCTCAAGATCATCCAGTTCCAACCCCTGCCATGGGCAGGGACACCTCCCACTATCCCAGGTTGCTCCAAGCCCCATCCAGCCTGGCCTGGGACACTTCCAGGGGTGGGGCAGCCACAGCTTCTCTGGGCAACAAGAGATGTTTCCATGGTGGACAAAGGTTGGTTGAGTTTTTCTTGGTGTGTCTCAGCTTCCTGGGAGCTCTTTCCATTCAAGCACAGGACACCAGAAGAATACCAAAGCCTGAGGTTTGCTGCCAAAATTCCAAAGGGATTTGAAGGACCATGACTGGTTTAGGTCTGTTTCTATTCCACCTACAGAGCCTGGGGATCCAGTTAAAGAGGTGAAGCCATTAAATTTACAGGCATTTTAATTCTGTTCTAAGCAATTATATAACCCCTATCTGCTTGTAGAGAAAGCCTCCCTGTGTCAGAGCTAATATTAATTTTAAATCTCCAACCTTTTCAAATTAATGTGAAACTGTAAGTTTCCACATTCTTTGATTAAACATTCTGCTGTGTAATGACTACTTTATTATTTCCCCCCTCCAAATTACTGATTGTTGTCTTACATTACAGCCTCATCGGTACTTATTAAATTAACAAGACTTTGAAACACTTAATGAATCAAAACTCATCAAGTGTTTCCAAAGTTAATAACTAATCTAAAGATTCTCCCTTTTTTTTCACTCTATATCTGCATGTGAAATTTATACATTCCCCACACAATCGCTGAAGTTCAGCTGGTCCTAATCTCATGAAAGATTTATTACCCCACAGCTCAGTGATTTATTCAACGTTTGCTGGAGCAACACGTAGCATGTGTGAGGAAGGGAGGAGTGTCTCTATTTATTATTTCATTTCCAAGGCTTATTCCAAGTTCTTTGGGCCCCTCTGTGTGTGTGTGTGTGTGTGTGTGTGTGTGTGTGTTTGCAGACTGTCGCTAAATAAAAAATTTGTGGTTGTTAAATTGGAAGTGGCAGTGCACAAAGGATGGCCGAAATCCAGGGAAGAGTGACTGTACAGTGACAGGGACAGAACAATGGAGAAATTGCTGTTCTGTTTACTAAACCATGAAACCAAAAGGAAAAGTTTTTTTCAGGACTATGAAAAAGCAGAGAAGGCTTCCCACCAGATGCTAAGAGGAAAATTAATGATGTAGGGGAGATGTGCTTTGTAGATTTTTGGGAAGGGTATGGAGGTACAGCCTATGACCCAGCAAGAACCAGCATGACAACCTTATTCCCAAGCTGGAATAAGGTGCCTGGAGAAGGGAGGCTCCAAGGAGACCTTAGAGCCCCTTCCAGTGCCTAAAGGGGCTCCAGGAGAGCTGGAGAGGGACTTGGGACAAGGGATGGAGGGACAGGACACAGGGAATGGCTTGCCGCTGCCAGAGGGTAGGGTTAGATGGGATATTGGGAAGGAATTCCTGGCTGGGAGGGTGCTGAGGCCCTGGCACAGGTTGCCCAGAGAAGTTGTGGCTGCCCCTGGATCCCTGGAAGTGTCCAAGGCCGGGTTGGATGAGGCTTGGAGCAACCTGGGATAGTGGAAGGTGTCCCTGCCCATGGCAGGGGGTGGAACTGGATGAGCTTTAAGGTCCCTTCCAACCCAAACCATTCTTGGATTCTCTGACGTCTTTTGAGAGCAGCCCCTGGAGCAGAACCTGCTCCAGGGGAATAGCTTGGTGAGGAGAAAGCAGAGGATTTCCAATAATCCGGTAACTCCCGTTATTTCCAATAATTCAGTAACTCCAGCAGGGATGTCTCACAGCAAGCAGAGCACAGGGAAATGCCCTTCCTGCTCACCTGCAGCCCCTCCACAGAGCCTGGGAGAGGGGCTGGCTCTGAGGTGGGCAGAGGATGGGGGTTACCAAGAGGTGACAGGGAAGGGGAAATGCAGGAAAGGGAAGGGGAACAGGCACAGAGCTGGCAGGATGACCATGGCAGCACATTTCAGGCTCCAGCTTCCAGCATCACAGCAGCCCCAGGTGCTCGGCTGCCCATATGGAGCCTCCTGCAACTCGAACAGGATTTATGCTCCGTCCATATAAATTGCATCTCTCTGCCAACGGTGTGATAAATGTACCCTACAAAGCTCCCTCAGGCCCCACTACCCTTTTCCCCCTGCCCTGCACCGTCTCTGTTCTCGGCTAGCTCGGGGCAGCTGGATTTGTGATTACCCACTCCAACACCCCATTAATCTCAGGCTCCCTTTTACACGTGTAGGAAGAGGAATCTTTGTGTAATGACAGCGCTGTAAAACAGGGAGCCCGAAGTGCAGCCCTGCTCAGAAACAGCTCACGAGCAGCCACGGGGGCTGTGATGAGAGACCGAGGGCCAGGCTGAGAGAAGAAACCCAACCCAGCCATATGGGGCTGGGTGACAAAACCCATCAGGCGGACACGGGAGAGGGGAAATTCATCCGCGGCTTCTGCTGCAGCAGCTGAGACCCAAGAGTGGCCTTTTAACCGGATTTTACACCGATTCCCTCAGCTGCATTGTGAGGAGAGAGGCGGCCGCGGGAGGGCCGTGGCTCAGCCCCGGAGGCGATTGTGGAGGAAAATGCAATTATATCTGGCTGCTGAACTCACCCTTGCCTTCCCCTGGCTGTGCACGCCGCGCTCTCGCCTGGGAAAACGTGGATGCAAAAGGGAGGAATTGGAACGGATGGCCCTGCCGTTCCTAGCGGTGACCTCGTGCCCCGGGCTCCCTATTCCCTGGAAAAATTTTCACGCCATGGAGTAATCGCAGTCGGGGCAGAGGGACCTTGGCCCAGCCCTCACCGCCCACCACATCCCACAGAAGATTCTTGTCCCACGCTTTGGAGACGTTCAAGACCGGTTTCTCCACGCACTGCACTGGAATTCCACCCTTCCACTCCTCACTTCTCCTTCACAGCCTGTGTGCTCACCAAGGTGTGGGAGGACGAACATCCCATGTCCAGGGAGCCATAAGAGCCCCCAGTGATGGAGGATAAATTAGAGGGAAGATGAATCCCCTATGACAATCCACCCAGCCAGACTTCCTCCTGTATGAGATAGGATCTGCCTTAGGAGGTGACTGGAACTAAATTCATCCCCAGGAGCTCACCACACCTGCAGCACACACTCCCCTTGTTTGGGCACAAAAATTCCCACTGCCTCTTTTCCCTCTTCCTCTCAACAGTAATGGTGTTACTTATAGTGGGGGTGAGTTAATTAATTCATGCATGTGACATGAATTACCACTATCACCTTCCCTACTCCAGTTATACCTCTTGAGCCAGAGCATTTTTATTTGTCCTAAAACACCAAGATCTGGAGTGAAACAGAAACAAACTGGAACCAAGCTACATCTCAGTAATTTATTTATATTTCCTTACAGATTTTCCAAAGAAGAGGCAAGTCCTCCCGTGCCTGGTGCTGAATAATTTTATCAAACCATGACGTGGTGATTTTCTTTAGGTCAGAGATGAAGGGACTGGTCTGCCTCTCTGGCACAGTGCCCTCCCACTGCTGGTGAGGTGTGAAACCACATGTCCTGACCTCCCCTTTGGTGTCTCACCCCAGAGACCCAACCCTTTCAAACCCAAAGCTATCCTTACTGAGGGATGAGGACGAATTTGGATGTGGAGCCCGCCAAGGAGGCAATTTCGAGCCAGAGACCACACAGAGCCCTCCAAAATACCCCAACCTGCCAGCAGTGTCAAGTAGTCCATAAATTATCCTTGAAGCCTTCTGGTTTTAATCAGTCTCAGTCCCTGATTACTCTTGGAACGTGACTCCAGGCCCCAGCATGGAGTATTTATCTTGCATTAATTAGATTAGAAAAGCAGGGGTATTCAATACACCAACTAATCAAGTCTAGGGATCAATACAGCGTGTGGCAGAGCCTTACAATGTCCTCACTCTGCAAGATGGCAATGAATCAGTCCTAGAAGGTGCCCAAAATAACACTCTTTGACTTAACAGAGGGGAAATGTGAACTTTCATCTGTTTCCCCACTTGAGAAGAAAGAGATGGGGCCAGGGTACAAGTACCATCCCTGCAAGGCAGAACTGGTGGGGCTGAGCAGTAAAACACAACTCCAGCATGGAAGGGTATCCAGGGTTTCAGGAACATTAATTGCAGTCAGCCAAGGCGCCAGGTAGCCCTGATGCAGCAGCTCTAGGTCTTATTGAAATGTGGGATTTCTCACAGTTTTTGATGCTCTGAGCTTTAGCCTTTGGGCCGTGACAATAATGAGTTATTTGACGAGTAGGGCAAAAATAAATTAAGGCAAAAACCAAAAAAGACTTAGCAGCAGCCATCAGCAGATGATGGAAGTGCAGACTGCTCTGTTCCAGGCAATGATGACTGACCCACGGAGGAAGGGGCTTACTGAGCATTTCGGGGCATTGTTTATTATGTTACAGGGCTGAAGGGGGGGAGGAGGTCCTGCCTGAAAGACAGAAACACAAAGAAAGGTGACCCTGAGTTCACATCAGTATTAAACTGGGGCTCAGAGCCTGTCTGGTGAAGCCCTGTGGGCTCCTCAGGACTTACAAGAACAGTCTGCAGAGCTGCTTCCAGCCACAAACCATCCTCTGACAGGGATGAGTGGAGAGGAGCCCCTGAGCTGCAAGCACAGATTTAATGTGAAAGACTGTCCAAGCAACCTTTTAACCTCCTGCTTTCCTCTCACCCCCTCCAGAGCCTTCCTCACTGTTAGAAAATAAGTTATTAAAAGAAAATCAGTTGTGGCTAAATCAGTAGCTGCTCTCTTGGCTCTGATATTCCACAGCCTGTTAAATTGTCCTATTGGCTAGAGGGATGCTGGTTCCTTGTTTAGAACAATAAAAAGCTGAGGATGGAGAGCCCTCGCTCGATGCTGTCTTGTGTTTCTGTCCATTTTCTCCACCAGCCCTTATAATCTGTGACAGGACTTCATAACCCAGACCACCCATTTTCATGGAATCATGGAATGGTTTGGGCTGGAAGGGACTTTCAAGATCAGCCCATTCCAGACCCACCCTCGTGGGCAGGGGCACCCTCCACTAAGGTGTGGAAGCCAATGCCTCTGATCTAATTCAGAAATTATCCTTCAAAAGGAAATTCTTGTGAGGGTGAAGACTCTGCCACCTGCCTCAAAAAATGGGGAGATTGTTCCCCACACTCAGCATCCGGAGCAAAGTGGAATTTCCGCGCGAGTAGCAGCCTTGTAAAATAATGAACATTGTTCCTCCTGTTCTGAGCACTTGCCTCACATGAATCCCGAGCAAACAGGCTGCACTAAGGGAAGTCTGACAGTCACCTCCTCCCTCCCTCTGGCTGGAGCTCCATCCCAGCCCTGCAGAGCTGGAGGTGCTCCCTTCTCCCGCTCGCCTGTCACATGCAGGAGCTGTGCAGCGTTTCTGCAGATTGAGCTCCCACTCCAGTTAATTTTCTCTCTCCCTGTGCAGCCCGGAGCAGTTGGAGCCTGCTCTGAGATGTAATGATCTCCTGTTTTTGTTCTTGTGACTCAGACTCCGCTCGGTACAAACCTCTGAGCTCATCCCAGCGTGAACAGCTGTTTCTGGCAAAATGAGGGACAACAGGCAGACAAAAGCTGCTCTGGCTGTTTGTTTCCTTCTTCTTCGGGAGCTAAATCTTCCCAGTTAAAGTTCTTGGAGACGGCCATTAAGTTTATTGAGCTTGCAGGAGGTCTCAACTACAGCTCACTGTTTTGTGCTGGGCTGTTCAGATCAACGCAGCAAACATTTAACAACCTGGCGGGAGGGGAGAGGCGAGCATTGCAATTAAAGGATGGGGGTTTTTTTCCCCAGGAATTATCACGGAAAAGGAAATGCTCTGCAACTGGAAACATGGTGAATGTCAGAGAAGACATTGCAGTAGCCACAGCCACTGCAGGCTCTGTCCCTGGAGGGAAGTGGATATGGTTAGGGCACTCTCAGGAGATGGGTTCTCCTTTGAGGAGGTCTGGGTGAGTTGGGAAGCTCAGACCCATGTTGGGAGTACCTCCTCTCCTCTCTTCTCTATACCTGAGAGATGGGATTCCCTCTGTGCCCATCACACTCTGGATGCAGCCCACTGAAGCCTTAAAACCCTCATCTGACCTTTCCTGTGCCCATCACACTCTAGATGCAGCCCACTGAAGCCTTAAAACCCTCATCTGACCTTTCCTGGTGGGCAAGGCTGGACATGAGCCCCAGCCTCTCCCAATGCTCCTGCCAGGCATGGTTTCCCTGCTAAACACAGACACAAGCCTGGGTCTATTGGCTTCCATGAGAAAAACTTGTCAGAAAAGGCTGGATCAACACGAGTTGGTGTGCCCAGGGATTTACAGGCATTGGGAATGCAGGTGCTCCTTTACAAACTCCATTTCCCTTTGGTAACTGTGGATCACGTAGGTATTCAGGGCTGGGGATCAGATGAGAACCCCAGAGCTGATGTCTTTGTTACACTCTGCCTAATGAAAGACTTCTCCTGGCCTGTTCTCAGCCTCCAGCTGGAGGAGAAGATGGAGAAGAGGTGGTGATGTGCCCCAAATTCCCCAGCAAGGACGTGCCTAAGGCAGAAATCTCTAGTGCCTGGTCCCCTCTGCTCTCTGCTCTTTGCTGCCAAATTCCCCAAAAAGCGGGAAAAAACACAGACATTGAGAGAAAAAGGGATGATGTGGAACGTGCACATGCCAGGGTCACTTCATGGTGTATCCTTCTAACTCACTCTGTTCTTACTTCATCTTTCCTTCCTGGGAGCAGCTGATTTATCTTTATTATCCTCCTCTGTTGTCACTGTCATTAAATTTTGTTGAGCCAAGAGACTCCACTGTGTGCTTTAGTAATTCGATCAGAAAGGAGGGGAAGCAGGGCTGAGGTAATAGGCAGCATGGAAGAGGTCAGGAGAAGCAGCCAGTGGCACATTAAGGGAAATACAGATCCGGGCTCGCTTGGAAATGGTGATCCTGGAGCGTGCCTGAGCCGTGGGCAGCAGCAATCGAGAGCAACAGCGACCCAGAGCCCTGTTCCCCTCTGTCTTGGCAGTCTCATCTCCCCAAGACCTGATCTTGCGGGGATGTCACACCCCAGGCTCCCTTCCCAGCTTTTAGTCTGCCTTTACCAATGCAAAACAGCTGCTGGAATCAGCAAGGGCAGAGCTGAGGCGTTGCTGTTCCCAGCTCCCTGCTTTCCACGCGCCTCCGCGTGAATTTGTGGGTTGTTTCATTTTAAGCATCAGCCATTAAACGAGCCCAGTGGCAAGGCAGTCGTTTATCCCTACTATTTTATTTATATGGCAAGATTTCCCTGCTGAGAGAAGAATCCCACTGCGCTGTGCCCTCGACTGGCGTCTGGCTGGGATGGAGTTCGTTTTCCCATATCCCTCCCAGTGCTGGGTCCTGGCAGATGGGAAGGTGTTGGTGACACTCCGGTGTTTTGGCCACGGCATCGAGGCTGTGTCTGCAACATTCCCCCCCTCACCGGCAGGCTGGGGGTGGGCACCATCTCGGGAAGGGACACAGCCAGGACAGCTGTCCCCAGATGACCAAAGGGATATTCCAGACCATATGGTGTCCGCTCAGCAATAACAGCCAAGGAAAAGCAGGGAGAGGGGTGGAGTTTGTCAGTGCAATGTTTGTCTAATGGAGAAACTGCCACACTTCCTGGGAAGTGTCTGGACATCACCTGCTGATGGAAAAGCAGAGAATAAATCTTTTGTTTTCCTCTCCTTCTGTGCAAACCTCTTGTTCCTGCTTTATTAATCTGACTTTACGTTGAACCCATAAGGTTTTTTACATTTCATTTTCTGGTCTGGTGAGGAGGGGAGTGAAAGACTGGTTTGGTGGTGGGCACTTGGTGTCCAGCCAAGGCCAGCCCTGCTGCAGACATGGAGTAAAAGACACTCTGGTCTACATCAAAGTGGGCAAGAGTGGCAGAAAATTCAGGGAGAAAGGAATTTCAAGGCATTTGAAATTGAATTCATTGATCTCCTACAGCTCAGAATAATAAAGAGAGAAAACCGAAATTATTTACCTTGGGGATCAGTGGCAAAGCCCTGGCTTCTGGAAGGACAGGCCACCACCCTGGTTGCTAATGCTGGTTGGATGGGGCTTGGAGCAACCAGGAAGCTGTCCCTGGCCATGGCAGGGATTGGAACTGGATGGTTTTTAAGGTCCCTTCCAACCCAAACCACTCCATGATTCATGTACAGATAGAAAGAAACAACATCTCTTTAACCCTGTTTCCTTCCTTCACATGCACATCCTCTCACATATATGAATATACACACAGAGACTCCATGGAATCCCTGGAAAAAATAGAGATATAATGAGAATATAGACAAGATGTCCAGGATCCCACATGCAGCCTGGACTAGCTAAAGTCTAGCATGCAGCATAATAAACTGCAATTTCATTGGAATAAATTATTTATTTGTTTTTGAGGTTTTTGGTGTTTTGTTTTTTTTTTTTTTCTTGAAACTCATAAAGGCAACAATGAAAAATTACTCCAGAATTTATTCATTCTGCATGCTGGGAGAAACATTGTGTGTCTCTGTGCATATACAGACATAAAGCAGACCACGCTGTGATCTTATGCTGTTATGAGCAGGCTGCAAACTCCTGCACACCGCAGAATAAGCAAAATGCCATAAAAATTAAAGGAGCAGTACAGAATTCCAGTATCGTTGTGGGCATCTTTGGATCCTAGAGATGGCTGCTCACTTTTAGCTTATCTAGGCTGGAGCTGATCTTTGCCAGATGATCACCTCTGTACCTTCAGGCACTGAGATGCTGGGCCAGACTTGGGGCACTGCCCTGGCGTGTGACAAAATGCACATTTGTTGTGATTAGGATATGTTGTGATTAGGGCTGCCCTGCAAGGCCTCTGTGCACAAAACTCCAGTGAAGACCCCGATATCCTCCTAATTTTTTACTGCAGTTTCCTCTCTGGCCGCAATCCTAATCCTGCCCAAAGGCTTCCAGTGCTCCCAGGTGGAGGTTTCAGTTATGACGATAAATGGAGAAAATCTGCATTTGCTTTTTCTTCAATGTGGCTCAGACTTTAAGTCCAGCTTTAGCTGTTTCTAAACCCTTAGCACTCGGTCTGGGGCTTTGTGTTAAGTTTATCTTCCTGCTACACACAAGCCTGGGAGTGTTCAAAAAAATGCATGGATGCGGCATTTAGGGATGTGGTTTGGTGGTGGACTTGGCAGTGCTGGGTTAATGGTTGGACTCGATGGTCTTAGTGGGATTTTCCAATATTAATGATTCTGTGACTCAAGGAACAACTTCATACATTGAATTACAACTCCAGGGTTTAACAGAACATCCTCCAGCATCTGAGGATCAGCAGCTGAATCACTGCAGTGCCCAGAAGGCCACAGCAGAATGGAAACAGCCCAGGAGATGAACAAAACTTTTGGAGGAATGTCCTGATCTCTTCTGCAATTTGTCCATAAGAACCAAGCCAAGGAGCTTCCACACCTCAGCTCACCCAGGGAGCCATTCCCACAAAAATTCCCTGTGTCTCCCTGTGCTTGATGCACTCTGAGAAACAACCCCACAAATGTCCTTGAAGGACTTTGCCATGGATCACTGATTTTTCTAATTCCTCTGGAGTTCTTTGTCAGCCTCTGGGATCCCCGGACACATTTCCTACAGCAGCAATGTGGGGTTGGCTCTTTAAAGGCTTGGAACTGGGGGCTAAAACACTTTAATTGCTGGAGGATGAGCAGCAGCCATCCTGCCACCCCTTGATGCCTGAGCCACGCTGCTAATTCCAGGTGGGTCACCTCATAGTCTGGGATCTGTGCCCCTGGAGTGGGATCTCTCCTTTACAGAGTGCCTGGGAGCTCTTGGAGCCAGAATAGAAGAAGGTGACAAGAAAATCCCAATGGCTGTAAAGCAAAGGACAGCTTGAGTTTGTCAGGATGTTCAGTCCAAGTGCTGAGACTTAAAACTGAAGGGGTGATATAATTATGTGACATATCCATTTCTGGCCATTCTTTGGGTAGCAGACCCCAAAATCATCACTGCTCAGCCCACCTGGGATTCACAGAGCAGGCAGGCTGGGGACAGAGAGAAATGAAGGGCAGTGGGATCTGCTGCCCCCTCCCAAAGGGATGAGAAGTAATTCCCTGGGGGAAAATGTACTCATTGCCCAGCAGAAGCAAAGCCATGTGGAAGAATGACTGGAATAATGGAATAATGGACCACAACCTGGTCTCTCCTTTGGTGTGAGTCTTGGACAAGAATCTGAGCTGCTCCTTGGTGGCAGAGCAGCCAAAGTCCCCAGCATCCCTGTAGGGATCACAGTGAATCTTGAGAAAATAGACCATGGACACTGGACACAAGCCAAGATCCCTCAGCTGTGGTATAGAGGGGGCCTAAAGTAAAAAGCATGTTTGACAGACATTGCAAACACCCCCCTAAAATGAGCTGCTTGGACTCCCATTGCAAACACTGCAGTGATGCAGCTGCTGCTGAGGAGACCTCACGTCATCCTAAAGCTGAACCTGCAGGAAGTCACATTTATTTTCCCCTGAAAGGGCCAATTTCCCTCTCCCACCACCAGCAGGTGCCTGGATGCTTTACCTGGACGCTCTATCTGCTCAGCAGGGAGCCACACTCAGGAGGGTGGATGTCCCCAGAACCCTCTGGGACGGTTTGGATGGTGCCAGCTTTGGGCAGAGGTTGCAAATGCTGCCTGCAGCCCTTTTTTTGGCAGGGATTTCGCGGCTGCTGCTCTGCTGTGCTCCCCTCTCATTGATAAAAGGTGTCCCTTCTCAGAGGGCTCAGAGATAAGTGCTTGAGGGATGCCCTTGGTGTGTTTGCAGCTTTGCCCCAGTAGTTTTATGGTTATTGGCTGTAGCTCCAGCTTTCTCAAAGGAAGCCAGAATTAAAATAGCTTTTCTATATTCCTTGAGTACCTTCCATCATCCCTTGGCAGCAGCCAGCCCTTCCCATCCTCTCAATGATGTTACTGGCATCGGGCACGGGGCCCCACCATTCCCAGCTCTCTGATGCACTTAATTAAAGCAGAATCACTCGATAATTCTGTTGTGCTTTCCTGGGCATCTGCTTTGTTCACCTCTCGTGTGCACAGGCAATTAATTTTTAGGTTTTCCCTTACAAAGGGATTGAAATAAGAATATTCATTCCAGCCCAGCAGGGGGAAAAGGAACATTTTGCTGGGGAGGGTGAGTCCACCTGGAGGGCTCTGCCCCTGGATGGTGAGTGCAGAGATGCCGAAAGGCCTCCCAGAGTGCTGGAAGCTGGAAGCAAGGGAAGGGTTTGGAGATAAAACAGTTCTCCTCTCCTGCCCAATTCCATTAATTCTGAGGATAAATTAATAAGCATGTTCCTGCCTGGAAACCTCATCAAAATCAGTGGCCCTGGGTGCTAAATAAAAATAAATGCCAGACTCTGCTGCAAGGAGCTGTTTGTGGCCTTGAGTGACTTGTGCAAGATCACAGAGAGACCATGGAGAAATCTCAACCCCAAAACTCCTCATTTGTGGGCTGGGGCATTTTCATGAGTTCATCTCCTCTCTCTCAATCTAAAAAGGAAAGGCTGAAGAGAATCATCATTTTCCCCTGGCATTTATTGAAATGTCATTTGAATGAGAGCAAACAATGCTTTCTGCTCCTCTGGGTAACTGATATGGACCAAAGTCTGTAAGAACAAGAAAACTGCAACTCTGATCTACTTAATGGATATTAGAGGCAGAAAATGCTTTCAAATGCACACAATTATTTTTCCCTCTGCTAATTGAGGGGGTGAAAGCTTCTTTCTAGGAAATATGGTAATATGTATTGATCAGAAAAATTAAGCCCCTATACCAAACCCTGAGCACGACGCAAGGTTAAGGGACTTTAATTAACGAAAAAGCTTTTTTATGAAATGATGCCACCACTCAAGGAGAGTGTGCACTGTGACCTCCAGTTAAGTGGAGACACCTTTTAAATATGACACTGCTCGTACGAGCATCACTCACTCCCTTTCTCGGCCAGATAAAGACTGGACGGAAGTGCTGCCAGACCTGGCTGTCCAGTTCTGCCCTGCTGAGGTGGCCACCCCAAAAATCTCAATCCCAGATACAGAAATCCTTCAGACATGGGATAGGGTCATCACAGGAGAGAGAAGCTGTGGCTGTTCCATCCCTGGAAGTGTCCAAGGCCAGGTTGGATGAGGCTTGGAGCAACCTGGGACAGTGGAAGTTGTCCCTGCCCACGGCAGGGGGTGGAACGAGATGATCTCAAATTCCCTTCCAACAGAAACCCTTGTGGGATTCTGTGAATAAATTTAAAACAGCAAAGAAGATGCACCCACAAATCCTGTGCCTTTTGCTCCTGAAAACTGTTCCTCTATGTTTATTTTAAGTCCAGACTCCCACAGTTATCAGACGCCCAAGCTGCCATTGAAATTAAAGTCTCCCAACTCTCCTTGTGCACCTGGATTTATTTACTAGCTGCTGCAAGCACAAACAGAAATATAAATTAGCTCCTTTTTTCACTTATTTTGAAATCTGCCCGGCTCGCCTTGCAAATGGAAATATAATGAATTTCAGCTTCAATCAGAAACAAGTTCTTTAATTGTTCAGTATATTAGAGCTGCATTGTTTTCAGGGTTATTCTTTCTTAGGAGCCACATGAGTCCCAAGTGGTTGGTAAATTGGCAGAAATCTAACCTGCAGCAGTGTTTTTGGTACCTGGAAGGTAATATATTTATTTTTACCCCCCTGGGATTCTTCTGCAGCTCAGGCTTGTAGGGGACAGATGCTAAACTGCCCGAGGTGGCAGAATGACCATGTCCAAGAGCAGGATAGAGGTTTGGCTGCAAAGTTCAACTGAGGAGCTGGAGTAAAGCAGGGAAATAGATAAATATTTATCTTCTATTACCAATATATGGCTACAACCCTACCTAAAATCTCACCTGGAGCTTCTTTTCCCAGCGGGACAGACCAGACCTGCTCAAGCCCACTCAGGACAGAGTGACCACATTATCCTGCACTGATCTCCAGTGGGAAGAGGAAGGTTTGTAATGGAAAATTCCTGATGTGTTTACATTTATTGCGACGTTTCTGCTGTGTTCATGGTAAATTTGGGCTGCAAAAATTCCCTAAAGAGTGATGGAAAGCCAAATGGAAAAGGATTGCTCTGTGCTGGAAGTGATTGCACCAGGCTCAGATGCTGAGTTGAGAGAGGAGCACCCAGCAAAGAGTCTCATTAGGGCAGGGAGAAGTGGACAACACACAAAAACCCTCCGAAGGGAGCACTCCCTCCTCCTCCTCCCATGTTTTTATCTTGCTTCTGACACTGTGCAGAGAGTTTGGGAGAGGCCAGCAGAGTCCAGAGGAAATTCAGAGAAAAGCAACATTATCCAGTGAAACATCAGACAAATATCGACTTCTCCACTAAAGGCTTACTCAGACGCCCTCAGAGAGTCAATATTTGGTGGGGAGCATTAAAATTTCAGAGGTCCTTGGCCAAGGTGACTTTCTCCAAGTAGGAGTGATGCCTCTCACAGCAAACCTGCCCACCAAAGCCTGCCAGGAGTGGGCAGAGCTTCCCCCAGCCCCAGGTCTGCCCCTGACTGGCAGCAAAGCAACATTCACCTGTTTTTCACTCTACTAGAGATGAAAATCCTCCTGCCTGGAGAAGGTGTTTCAGTAAGTCCAAAGTCCCAATAAATCCACTGGAAAGGTGGAAAAGGAAGGGTAAATCTGGGCACTTCATGAATCCAGCTGACAGGTCAGACAGACTGAGAGGTAAATTTTTGGCATTTTAGCCCATGAGCACACGCTCTGTAAAGGCTGGACTCACTTCCAGCCGCGGGGAAAGGGGGGGATTTCGTGCTCAGCGGGAATTGCCAGTCCCCAAAAGCTTTCAGGAGCTCGTGACTGCATTTCCCGGGCATTAGGTTCCATTATGCAGATGCCTTTAAAGCAAATGTAAATCACATCCAGGCTAATTGTGAAGGGCTTCTGGTCGTGAGAAGCAAAGTGCTTTGAGGTGGCTCCTGGTGCTCCACCGGCCTCGTGTCTCTGCCCTCTCCCTCCTCTCCCTGCCTCCACTCATCCACGTCCTGCTGTCCTGAGCTCCGGCAGACGAGGCCAGCAGGGCTTGCTGGGTTAATCAAATCAGCCTCGTTTGCTGTCTGGAGCTCCAGTGACAAATGCATTCCCAACCTTGCCCCTCCGGAGGGAAAGGTGGCCTGTGGAGCGTGACGGTGGCTCCAGGCTCCCGGAGCCTGTGCTGGCTCTGCCACCGAGGTGGAGACACCTGAGCTCAGTAATTCGGTTTTCCATAAAGCCCTGGCTCCGTGTCAGGACAGCAGCACATTTCCACTCTGCTGCCACGATTCCCCTGGCCTGCTTCCCTTCCTGGGCTGGAATGAGACGTCAGGGGATGACTGGGAAGACCGAAAGGGACAGTTCCCCTCCTCCCCACTCCGGCTGTGACTGCCAGGCTAATTCTATTAGCCCAGCCACTCCATTATCCAAAGAGCCCCTCGCCAGCCTCCCATTTGGAGATGCATTCCTGTAATGGTGCCGTGCCCTGCCAGGCACAGGCTGCCTTCCAGCCCGCTTGTGCTTCCCTGGCGGATCAGGTGATCCAGCTGGTTTGGGATATATGGGTGTGTAAAAGTCCAGGTAATGTCTGTGGGATATGATTTTCCTCTTGCCCTCTGAGCTGGCATGACCACGAGAGCAGATCCCCACGTGTGCAGTGAGTCCAGGGACTCTCTGTGCTCTGTTTCTGATGAATCTGTGTGTCATCTTTCCAGTCACCCTCATCATCTCCCAACAAAGCTGTGGTGTGGTGGAGGAAAGAGCCTCATTCACCCTCAGCCTGCTCCAAATACCACACAAAGGAGGGGATAGTTAGGAAAATGCTAGTTAGGAAAATGCTAGTTAGGAAAATGCTGTAGCCTTTCACAAAATCTTCGAAGAAATCACTAATAATAAATAAATATTACCTCCTTACCTATCACAGAATCATAGAATCAGAATGGTTTGAGTTGGAAGAGACCTTAAAGATCAACTCATTCCAACCCCCACCATGGGCAGGGACACCTTCCACTATCCCAGGTTGCTCCAAGCCCCGTCCATCCTGGCCTTGGACACTTCCAGGGATCCAGGGGCAGCCACAGCTTCTCTGGGCAACCTGGGCCAGGGCCTCCCCACCCTCACAGGGAAGAATTTTTTCCCAATATCCCATCTAAACCTGCTCTCTGTCAGTCTGAAGCCATTCCCCCTTGTCCTGCCACCACATGCTCTTGTAAATACATATATTATATGTATATATAATAATAAATAAATAACTACACCATGTGTGTGTTGCCCATGACTATTTTCATGGCCAACAGGAGAAGGAGCAGCATCCCAGGCTAAGAGTGAATCACAGAACCAGAACTAACATTTTTTTCTTTCCCCCCACAAATGGACCTCTAAATTCAGGATGACTTTTGGCAAAATTTAAAAAACCCCATGTTAATATCTTGGAGAGGCAGAATGGCAGGAAACAAATAACAAATGCAAGCAACAGAAGAATAGACTTGTCCCACTGAAATGCACAGGGTGTTTCCACAGGGCTGTGCAAACTTCATGCCACAATTACCCGTGGATGGATTTGTTGTCAGCTCCAAACGAAAGTCTGGAAAAGAAGAAGGAGGGGGATTGCTGGGCTTGTGTGGGAGCAGGGAGAGCCCACGATGTTTGCCACGAGCACTTTTATCTGTTTAGCTACGAAAATGAATGAAAATAAATCATGGGGAAGGCAATAAGCAGGTCTGCAGTGGAGGAATGCTGATGCACTGTTTACACATCTAATGTTTGTTTGGAGACTCCACGATCTCTGCGCTGCATATGGTGCTGTCACTGTGCTGCTTTTTCCCTTTTGATTTATCGATCTGGGATATGAAAGCATTCCCAGAGCCCAGAGGTTCCCAGTGATGGGAGAAAACGGGTCCTCGAGAAAACCAGTCCTCAGAGAGCTTGGATGGACAGAAGTGAGTGAACTTCTGGTGCCTGAAGAGCAGCAGGAGACACCAGAGGGTTGTGAAACCCAGTTACACCCCAGTGACACGTTGGTTTCCACTGCATTAGCAAATGGAGAGTTCCTGTGGTGTGACAGCTGCAACAGGTTGTAACCTCCGAGGCTGTGTCCATGTTATCAGGTAAAAGAGGCCAATGACCCCCATATTTTATTTTCTTCTCCCTTTTCCCATAAGATATGGTTGATATATCCCCCTCCAGAGGCTGCTCCCCCAGTGGGCTGCTTCAGCTTTCCCCACTCTTCTCTGCTACTCCTGTTTACAAAAAGCTCTTCATTGAGATTTTAAATGTTTAATGATCACTACAAGCAAAAAACACCAAATGCTTGGCAGCTTGCAATGGCTCCTGTCCTGTGAAGTATCACAGAATCATGGAATGGTTTGGGTTGGAAGAGACTTTAAAGATCATCCCCTTCCACACCCTGCCACGGACAGGGACACCTTCCGCTATCCCAGGTTGCTCCAAGTCTTGTCCAACCTGGCCTTGGACATTTCCAGGGATGGAGCAGCCACAGCTTCTCTGGGCAACCTCTGCCAGGGCCTCACAAGGAAGAATTTCTTCTTAATATTGAAAGAAAATTTCTCCTCTTCTACTTTAAAACCGTCCCCTCCTATCCTATCACTACCTGTCCATGTAAATAATCATTCTCCCTCTTTTTTATAAACCCCCTTTAAGTCCTGAAGGCCACAAGGAGCAGTACAGAGACTTTGAAGCTGCCTACACAAATCACAGCCCTGTGCCTGTACCAGTCTGGAAAGCTGCACCTGCACTGAGAAATTTCCTGTGCCTGCATCAGACTCCAATCCTAAGGCTAGTAAGTACACAAGAGCAGAATTCCACATCGTTTGGCTCCTTCAGTCTGCAAATGGAGCAGCTTCAGCCAAAGTGCATCTCAGAAACTGTCCTTGGCCGTGGTCATCCCTGAACCACGTCCAAGATGTCTGGGAGACACTCCCAGGCCATTCCTGGTGCCATGCCACAGGGCACCTCGCTCCAAGGTGTGCACACACACAGTCCTGAGGTGCTGCTGTGAACCAGGGCAGTAAAATGTCCACTGTTAAGCAGAAATCTAATAGAGAAATCAATTTGAAAGGTTTTCTTTTTCAACTGTCCTCAATCTAGAAGCAGAAATGTGAAGCCTGGGAAGGGATACCACAGATCCATGTTGACGTGGGAGGTGAGATATCCTCAATCCACAACCTGAAATAAGTGATGTTCTCGCAAACAGGGGCCCATTCCTGCCTCCTTGGCGGGGCACAAACTGCTTGGTTTTCAGAGGAGGATCCCAGAAGGTGTTTTTCTCTTCGCAAGCACACGGCTAAGATGGACTGCTCAGAGACGAGGGTGGATTTTCCCAGAGGTGTGAGCTCAGCCTTGGGAAAGTGCTGAGTGGAGGGCTCAGTAATTAGTGATGGATGGCGTATCCACCAAGGCCATTAGCTGGAAAGAAAAGCAAACCTGCAGCACTCTCAGCTGCAAAGAAAAGCAAACCTACAGCAGGCTCCACATTCCTTCCCTGCCTTTTCCAGGCCTCCTGACAGCATCCCGACCACCCCTTCACGGCAGAGCCCTCACCGCGGCTTCGGTCCCATTGGGGGCTGGCATTTCCAATCAATTAGATGTGTCACCACTGAATTTCTCTGCTAATTACTCCGGTTTATTATGTCTAAAGCCAGGTTAAATGCAGAATTCCCGGGGTCAAATGGGGTCGCCCAGACAATCAGTTCCACATTTTCCGCAGCCAAAGAGATCCCCACAATCAGTCACTGCCAAGTGGGTCGTAATGACCGAGCTGCCAGTGCATGGCCTGGGGTGGAAATCTCAGATAATGCTCTTGGAGAGAGAGGGGAAACCTCTCAGTGTCCAGGAATGGCTTGGGTTTATTCCCTACCAATTTAAATGGAGTTATCCTTTTTGGGGAGAGGAAGAAAGCTGAGATCTACAGGCCAAGGCCACATGGCAACGTTTGGTTTCACGGCCAGAAACTATTCCCTGTTTTATTGCATTTAGCCAATAAATGGGATAAACCAAGGATACAGCTTGGGGGAATAAAGAGTGCTTTGTTCTGACGGAGCCCAGGTCAGTGCAAACATCTCCATCTTTCCAGTGCTCCGTGAATCCAGCATTAATTGTGTGAATCACCCTGGAGTTGATACTCCATCCAAACACATTCCTGGTGTGGTGCTCGGGGGAAACACATGGGCTACCTTCGCTCTTTGGGGCAGAAACTACTGACACGTGAACTCAAAAGTGCTCCGAAGGCTCCTTCTGGAGAAAGCTTCCCAAATTATGTCATGAGAGCAGGGATCTTGTACAAACAGTGTCTTTCATCCTCGAGAAATCCGAAGGGCTTTGCGAGTTATAAATACATCACAAAGGCATCCGTGGATCCAGACTCTCTGAGGAGGGACACAAGAGCAGGTATTTATGTAGGAGCTCGGGATTAGGGGAAAAGAAGTGAATTGGGGAGGTGAATTAAAGGAAAGGATTTCTAGGAATGATGTGAGAAGTGCTGCCATTGCGATGAGACAGCAAAACGAAAAGTTTAATTATTTCCACAAATCCCAATCTTAACGTGGCCTTTATCCAGGCAATGACACACGGGACATTTGGCAAAGGAACTGTTGTATCCATGTGAAACATCCACTGAAGGGGCAGGCAAACACCCGCTGATTTATCCACACAAACTTTGGCATGGATTTTTCTGTCCCCTCAAATCTTCCCAAGCTCCCAAACACAAGTGACTCTGCAGGCCAAGCTTACACTGCAAACAAAAACACAACAGAGTATTGACCAAGTGCTCAGCTTGCTGGCTCAGAATATCTTTCTAAAGGACAAAAAATAACCAAAACCAAACAACAAAGCAAAACAGACTGATTTAGGTCTCAAGGATTCTCATTACTTCTTCATTGAGTTAGGAAATAAAACAAGAAAATAATTTTCAGGGTAGATGAGTACTCTTGTCTCCAATCACAAAGTGGAAAATCACAAAATCTGGGAAGAAAACACAAACCCTGAAAAAACATTGGGGAAAAAAATAACATTACAGTATGACTTTAAAGGGGTTTTTTTTAATAGGAAAGAACATAAAAGCCAGTTTGCCTTTCAAGGGCAGGTTCTGGAATGGATTTCATTTTCCAGTTCCTACTATATATGATGATAATGACTATATCAAATAATAAAAAGTGATGAAAGATATTTAGCGGGGGCCTTACAAGAAAAACTCAAAGCCATGAGTGCAGAAGACACAGCAAACTCTGGAGCATGGAAAAAAGTTCTCCCTGAGTCTGACAACGAAATTCCTACTAATCCACTAACACAGAGCGTGCTTAGGAGTTCAGGGATATCACATGAAAAATAGAAAATGCATTAGAAAATGATAATTCTCTGCACTTATGGTGCAAGGAAAAGCCCCAAGAGAGCAAATGTTGCCCAAATCCCCTCTCTCTGGGAGCACTGGAGCCCAGACTGGGCTGTGGAACACCAAAGCTGGGGGGGATGATGATGAGGAACAAGCGGTGCCTCCAAGTGACCTGCAACAGCAGGATCAGTGCGAGGCGGCGGGAGGAGGAGACCTGGCTGTCAGGGAGATTGGAGCAGACAGATGTTGAATGGAGCCCAGGATTACGGATCTGCCAGGCTTCACATGTAATCACCAGCTTCTTAGGTTTCCTCTTTCTTCTCCCCTTCTTCTGGGTCTGTTACAGGGTCAGGGGCTGGGGGAGGGGAGGAGGGAGATTTTCAGATTTCCAGCTCAATTCCTTGAGCTGCCCTTAATACTCTGACCTATTCCCAGCTGAAACCACAACCTACCAGGCTGACAGGGCTCAGGGAGTGGATTTTTTTGTTGTTGTTTAAAACATGAGAGGGATGCATTTAACTCCACTCACCCACCTCCTTTTTCCCCGAACAACACAGCAGCTCCACCGAGCAGCCCGTGTTTGACTCCACAGAGGAACAGCACCACAATCAATAGTGCCAGGTGACCCTCAGGCCGTGTGCTGGGCAGCACCGTGCCCCAGGGGACGCGTCTCCATGGCTTCCCACCCGCCACCCGCTCCCCAGGATCGATAGTCCCTGCCCCTCCTCACCCAGGGAATGACTCTGCAGATGCTTTTTGCATTTCTGGGCATTGCTCACTCCTTCTTCCGCCTTTCGTCGTTTTTTGTCCCCTGTGCAAGGCAGGGGGGAGCTGTCAGCAGAGCCCCGTGAATCAGAAGGGACAATTAAAACTTGAAAACACGGTACAGGAGGAAGGAGACCTGGTTAAACTGAATGACCCATCTCATTCCTCATGTCCTGATCCCAGCTGAGTCCCCCAGATGAATACCTAAAGGCAAGGAATCCCAGAGATGAATTAAACCATCCCCTAGAGAACACAGCACCCTCAGAGCCCTCTGAGCCTCCTCCAGCTCCAGTGCTGCTTCTTGGAGCGGCCTGTGGAGGAGCAGTCCTGGCATGGGGACGTGGCCTTTTGGCAGGCTGAGAGATGAATGCTGACATTAGTTCAGGCTGCAGCTCAAGCCAAATGCGGATCCACAGATGGCACTGGGAAAGCTGCAGCTCTCCCCTCAAATATTGAACACGTAGCTGAGGGTACAACTGGAGAGTTCAGGCACAACTACACCACCACTGTGCCTGAACGTGGGTCTTTGAATGTGAAAGGCACTAAGCTGTGATAATGTGGACTAAGTGAAGCCCAAATCCTGGCCCAGGGGTGATCCAGAGGCTCAGGATGCACTGCCCTGTCACAGGCACAACCAAGGATGTGTCACTCGGCCCCTCTGCTCGTCAGCTGCAAAATTTCACCAGCAGTGCTCTGACCCAGAGCCACAGGAATTCATGTCCTGCCAGCAGGCAGGGCTGAGACTCTGTCCACAACCAAGATACATGAACCCAGAGTGCTGGAGCAGCTGCAGACACTCCCCCACAGCTGGACCCAGTGATAAATGCAGTGTTCTTGCAGGGAAGTCATTTCTCTGGGATGGGGCAGGCCTGGAAGAGACAGGGTTCTGGCATGGATAAACGGGGCCAAGCATGAAGGAAAGGGATCCCGACCTGCATTTTGTATTAAATCCTTCCCTCCACTGAACAACAGTCAAACTGCTCCCTGCTGGCCCTCTCCACACAGCCTGGGCTTGTCAACATCCCTCCAGATGGGATCAAGGAAGCTTTAAATCCTGTCAACTATGGGGTGGCTACACAGAGGACAATTATTCTCTGAAGGAGCATTTCCCTCTGTGATACACAGCACAGTTCAGAGTGGATATCCAAGAGTGACATAGCAAAAGTCCCTCTGAACTTTGGGATTTGGGATGGAGCTTTCGAGCTCTGATCAGGGCACGCACACCAGTCAGGAGGAGAGCTGAGTTTTCAATAGTCGGTGGCAGGTGTTACAGAGAGTTCCAAAAAGACATCCTGATCTTGGAAGTATCTTCTGTACCGTCAGAACACGCAGAGTTACAGTGGTCTGCCCGCACCTGATGTGGGCATAAATTCCTAGAATATCCTGAGCTGGAAGGATCATCAAGCCCAACTCCTGGCCCTGCACAGGCCAACCCCAAGAATCAGACCATGACTCTGAGGGTGCAAGGCAGGGAATGACCCCAGGTCTCCCAAATCTTGCCCTGTCCCTCAGCCACAAACCTTTCCTCCTGTCCAGTGCATTTCACACAGTTCTGGTTTTAGGGCAAAGTGAGGCACTTGAATAAAGCATCAACTGGCTCACGAAAGCATTTCCAAAGCATAAAAAGAGCTTAATTCAAGTGTGAAAAGCCCAAGGCTGAGGGACAGTGGGAGCTGAAATTCCAGCTGCCCGTGTGTGTCTCATGGGATGGAGGCAGCCCTAAGTGGAATTTCTTCCCTTGCCATGAATGACTCATTTGGGACACCTCCAAGACCCTGACTTGGTTCCTCACCTGCTCAGCTCAGCTTTCTCAGTTATTCACATCCCTTCTGGGGCACACAACCAACCCAGCAGGAGGCTGAGGGACTCCCCACTCCTGGAATTATCCCACAGCCGCTTACTCCGAAACGCCCACGTGCGAGCAGCAAACGAGTTAAAATCAAGCCCAATGATGACTTTTTTTTTTTGCAATCATATGCCTTTTGCTGATAAAGAATTATTTCAAAGGAGTCAGCAGCACAATGTGCTGCAGTTCTGCCACTGGGCCAAACCGCTTTTATCATTCTTGGCTGAGCAACACGGGCACTCACACGGTGTCTTTTCCATCCTCAGCTGAGCATCCATGCGGGATTTTCCAGCTATTCAGCCATTTCTCGGAGGGCATCTGACCTTATTTAACAGGCCCTTAATTAGGTGAAAGCAAATGCGAGGGGGAGCGGAGTTCAGGCTCTGATATTGCTGAGGGTAATGAGGGGTATTTTAGGGGCAGGAAAGAACAATCAAAGAGAACAAAAGTTGCCTTTGCTGCCAACTGGGATTACACTCATTGCTTGATGGGGATTGAGTGAACTCTAGGAACTGCTCCTCCCTATCAGTTTTGTGCAGGACTGCCCAAGAGCGGGACAGCTGGTGAGGAAATGGGCAGTTGGAGTCCCCTTCCTTTGGGGATTTAGAGGGGGATGAATGTGACACATCTTTGCAAAGACACTGTGAATCTCAACCCATGATTTGGGCCTCTTTGAAGCTCTGGTGGCCCTAATCTTACACAGGATGTCAGTCTGGTTTAGGAACAGCCAATTACAGAATCATGGAATGGTTTGCGTTGGAAAGAACCTTAAAGCTCATCCAGTTCCACCCCCTGCCATGGGCAGGGGCACCTTCCACTACCCCAGGTTGCTCAAGGCCACATCCAACCTGGCCTTAGACCCTTCCAGGGATCCAGGGGCAGCCACAGCTTCTCTGGGCAACCTATGCTGGAGTCACCACCCTCACAGCCAAAAATTTCTTCCCAACTGCCTAATAATTAATCCAAGGAAGAGATGATGCTGCCAATACCCTTCCAGAAGCTGAGCAGTGACATCCTGCAGGAGACCTGACCACCTCCAAAGACTGGATGTGCACAGTGGTCATCATTCACAGCCCCTTCTAAATCAATACTCCAGACAGCAGAATGATGGAAATCTGCAACAACAGCACCAAAATTTACAGTTTCTGGGTGTCTCTGCTGCTCTTACATCCCCAGGTCAAAAAGTCACACTTATTAGACAATCTCGGCTTTCCGTTTTCAAACACGACCGTTTCTGCCTCTTCTGGTTCTGGCCCAATGATGGAAAACGTGGTCTGCACACAACCTGATGGCTCACAAAGAAACAAATGCAAATGAAACGGAAAAAAAAAAAAACTCTCCAGTTATTTTTAAAACTTGTGATCTTGAGCCAGCGTTTCTGGGGACAGCCTCGAAGTGACAATCCCCTGGAAACAGCCACTCCAGCCCTAGGAGCTGATGCCGCCTGAGATCTTGTGCAAAGACCACATTTGAAGAAATTAAGCCATAATTAAGTGAAGTTATTAATGATTGCTTTAACTAATTGATACGAGAACATAAGCAGCAGACAAGATTTTAATCAGTGGTCGTGAAATCAGAAGTGAACTGGCCAGACACCACCTCTTCTCTGGCAGCTAATTTGCAAACAATAATTCTGCTGCTGATAGTGACTCAGCGGCGAAGGGGAAAGAGAATAAATCTCGGGAGACAAAAAGGTATAAGCCTTCCCCATTTTAATGAGAAACAGGCACAGAAAGGCCAAAAAGACCCTGTCAACATGATTTGCAGTACTGTTACTTAATTTTTACCAAATGTGCTTGCTGCCACGCTTTAGTTGAAGTACATATTTATTTGATATTTCACTGGCAAAGTTTAAAAGAGCCTCCCAAATACCCATCTGCTTCTGCTACGCATGACCCTACCAGGCTCACCTCCGACACACTGTAATGGTTTTAGGGAATGATAGCACGGCACAGATGTGATTTATCCACAGATTGCGGGTGACTTTCTGCTAATTTACAGGGAAAAAGCGCAGCTTTCCACTGGAGCATGAAGCTGACCCACGGAACAAACCTGCCCGCACAGAGAGGGACAGCAAATCTCCTTCCTTGAGGCAAACACAGAATGAAGGGAAAGGACATTAAAAACCATCTTGTCCCAACCCCCTGCCACAGGCAGGAACACCTTCCACTATCCCAGGTTGCTCCAAGCCCCATCCAACCTGGCCTTGGACACTTCCAGGGATGGAGGAGGTTGCTCATAAGTAACACAAGGTTACTCATAAACCCCTTGCAGAACAGTCTTCTGTAGGCATTAGTAAACCAAAAGTAAGAGGAAATTCAAAACCTTGAGATTTAAATAATATGAAGTTGATGCCTCTTGCCTTTTGCCTTCTGGTTTTTGAGCCTTTCAGGTTATTTTCTCCAGCTCTTCCCCTTGATTCCTCAATATGAAAGGGAAGAGCAGAGATTCCTGTGCCTGGAAGTTGCTTCCATGTGTTGCATCAGCTTTGCAAAACACACCCAGCACTGGGAGAGACCCAGGAGTCCCACATGCTGAAATAGAGCTTTGTAGGGGGGGATGGAGGTGACCTTCCAAATGTTAGCCCAAAGCCAGGACAAGGGAATGAGCATCCTGCACCTCCTGGCATGGAGAGGTGGGATCTGTGGGTGCGTCAGCACTTGAGCAGCGAGGAAGCAAAGAGGAATGGTGGAGACGACTGGGAGAGGAGACAGCAAAGGAACAGGGATGCCAGGAGTGCAGAAGTGACGGAAAAGCAAGTGCAAGCCTCGAAATGAGAGGAAAGGGCTGCAAAGGATCAGGGAGATGCAGAGAGAGTGAGAAAGGGATGAAAGAATGATCTCAATCCCTGCAAAGAGTTCCAGGGAGCTTCTCAACTGGGAAGAGAAATAAATTCAGAGAAAATTAGGTGAGGGAGAGGGACCCAAGGAAGCACAGGCAGCTGTGATGAGGAGCAGGGGGGGATGCAGACATGCTGCAGCAGAGATGCTCCTGTTCCTCCAGCACTTCCCATCTGCTCCTCATCCCCTTAGATTGGCATGTGAGGCACAGGGCCCCTCGGTGTCTGCACACCAGGAACAGAAAAAGGAGAAACAAACAGTCCAAAACTCAAATGTACTGATACAAGAAATCTGGAGAGGAGCTGTTTACGGGGCACGTAGTGACAGGATGAGGGGGAATGGCTTCAGACAAAGTGAGTGGGTTTAGATTGGACATCAGAAAGGAATTCCTGGCTGTGAGGGTGATGAACCCTGGCACAGGCTGCCCAGAGAAGCTGTGGCTGCCCCATCCCTGGAAGTGTCCAAGGCCAGGTTGGTCGGGGCTTGGAGCCACCTGGTCTGGTGACTGCAGCTCACTCAGGGTGTTTGTGAAGGCTGGAGATAAAGGGAGGCTCTCCTGATCAATCCTGACAGATCCCATGTGCGCACCAACCCTTCCCTGCTCTGTCAGCAGGGACTGGAAACACATTCACACCTAAAACCCAGATATGTCCACACCTCTGTGGAATGACGGGACCTTTGTATGCTCTGTCTCTGGTTTCAGTGACAAATCTTCCCATCCCCCCTCTTTCCATCACTCTCCCTATAAAATATATATTCCCATATAATGGTGAGAAGCTGTTGCATCCTGCTCCCGAGAGCACAGCACGTCTGACTGAGTGGGCAAGTGCTGCTTGTCACATCTCAGTGTTCAGAGGAGCTGCAAGGGAGGACTGATTTCAGCCACAGACCATGAGGCTGAGCTGGGTTTCATTTCCTTTGGAGCCCAAGGAGTTCAGCTCCAGAGGAAAACCCCCATGGGCAACCCAAGGACCCTTAAGTGCACTGAGGAAAACACTCCCGTGCAGAAGCTGACCTTAAAAAGGCCAGGGGATTATTTTGCCAGCATGAGAAAGCTGCTTCTTGTAACCAGATTTATGGTGACAGCTCTTTGTAGGTGTTCCAAGCTCAAGGGTGCCTTGCTGGGACTTCCAGAGCTAGGATAAGACTGGGACAAGCTGGAGAAATTGGCTTTACCACTGGCACTTCCATTTTTGTTGAGGGCTGGTGAGAGATGAAGCCAAGTCTGGCAAAACCAAAGAGTCTGGAGCACAAGTCCTGTGAGGAGTAGCTGAGGGAGCTGGAGCTGTTTAGCCCAGAGAAAAAGAGGCTCAGGGGGGATCTTATGGCTCTTCACAACTCCCTGAAAGGAGATCGTGGCAAGGTTGGGGGTCAGGCTCTTCTCCCGGGGATCCAGAGGTAGGACAAGAGCAAATGGCCTCGAGTTGCACCAGGGGAGGTTCAAGTTGGATATTCGGAAAGATTTCACCAGTGAAAGAGTGGTTAAGCTTTAGAAGAGGCTGCCCAGGGCAGTGGTGGAGTCACCATCCCTGGAAGTGTTCAAAAAACGAGTAGAAGTGGCACTTCACCATATGGTTTAGGGGGCACTGGGGTATTTGGTCAAAGGTTGGACTTGATGTTTTTAGAGGTCTTTTCCAACCTTAATGGTTCTATGATTCTACGAAAAGAGCTTTTAATAACCACACAGGTAATAACAGAACCACTCTTATCCCTGGGGCACAGACGGAGCTGAGCCCAGCAGACAGAGAGAGGAGAAACCTCCTCCCTCCCCAGGGATGGGACAAGCCCTGGGGCCTGTTTATATTTCAGAAGGTCAGGTCAAGCGATCACCCTCCTGTCCCCCACCTCCACAGACCCCCCAACAGCACTGTGGGCAGTGAAAGCCTCTGATCAGACAGACCTTCATCCTTCTATGAAAAGATCTGTACAACACAGCTTGTGGAGTGGGTGGGATATTTGCTCCCCCAGGGCAGTCTGTTCATAATCCTGCCCCCAGCAAAGGCAAACCCTGCACCCACTCCCTGAGGCTCTACAAATGCTCATTCATTCAGGCACTCCAAGTGTGTTCTGTTGAGCACACAGGTAGTGAGTGGATGGCAGCTGATGGCAGCCCTGTCACTCACATCGCTACACCTCAGATAAAATCACATTTGGGCAAGGGCTGAGGTAGTGGCGAGTGTTTCACAGGCTCAGATCAGATTTTAAATAACAACAGTCTCTGCTTTTTTCACCAACCTCCCTCCTAGAGACACCCATGGGAGTCAAAGATGGGTGGGAGGAGATGACTGAATAAATCACACGGGGCTCAGGGCTCCTGAGTTCTCCACAGGGCTCGGGGTCCTAAAAACCCCTGCCTAAGTTTGTGCTTTGGAACTGCCCACCACAAAATGAATCTGCTCATGCTGGGACTGTTTTCGCTTCCTCACTGGAAGTGACATCCCATCGTTGCCCAGCATGGTGCAGATGAGAGAGAACCCCAGCTCTGTCATGTCCTTTCTCCTGAGTCGTGACATCTCTCAGACTCTTTAATGAGGATGAATGCACAGAGTTGCTCCTCTCTTCGCACCAAATTTTCGGTGTAAATATCCACAGTAGAGGGAAATGGTCAGAGACATTACAGAGGCACAAAAAACTTAAAGTGTTCCAAGCGGAAGCAATGACACTCCTAGATTAGAAAATATAACCAGTAACACTTGTTTAATAAATCATTGAACATCTGTATGGGTGTACATGTCCCACTTGGACTGGAAGTTGCACTGTAGGGCAACTGCCGTCACCCTACCACAATTCCTTACTGTTCCTATTGTTTTTGTGGATCTGAAGCTCCTCATGAGCATCTGTGAATCAACCAGTTAGGATAACTCAAGTAATCCTGCACATCCACAGGACTCATTGTATACAATGGATTTTTTTATGCAGAAGTAGTTCCTCCTCTTCACACCCCAAGCAGCAAACTTCCCAAGGCCAAGAACTCCACTGAAATCAGCCAGGATTCCACATTGAACGCCCAGATTGGTCCTTCCCTGGAAGGTGGCTGCCAACATTTTCAATAATAATACTAATAACACAAAAGGAACACCACATTAAACTTTTCCTGTACCTGGGCAGGCAGCGTCCTACACTCTTGATCACTGAGTCCCAAAGGGAACCCAACCTCTTCAAAAACTCCAGATGGAGCCAAATGATCCAGTGTTACACTTATCCATGTCTGTGGCAGATGCAGCCACGGTTTGGGAGGGGGTGGAGAGCAATGTGGTCCACGGAGATGCAGCAGCAACTCCTTGTCCTGCAGCCAGCAAGACAAAACAATGCTGGGGGTGGTTCCTGTCCCCTTAGATCTGTGCCCCTGGCCCCTCAATATTGCAGAATTGTGTAAATGCAATGTTTTCTGAGCACAAAAAATACTGATCTCGACAATGGACCACATCCTCGTAGGAACTGTGGTCACCGCCAGAACTTGTGTGCAGCCCTGCTGTCCACAGCACGATTATGCTAAAAGGCTTTTAGAGCATCATGGATTGATGGAGTTCCTTACCTGCTTCTCAGACATGATGTAGAGGTGTTCGTGGTCCATGGAGAAGGCCATGTCCCGGAGGATGGGGCCAGTGTCCACCACCTGCACGATCTCGTACTCCAGCGTGTTCTTGGTGGTGCCGTCCACGCGGATCTGTGGAGCAAGAACAAAAGCAGGGGGAGAACGTGAATATCTTTCCTCCTTCCACTGAGAATGAATAATCATGGAATCACAGAATGATTTGGGTTGATGGGAGCCTAAGACCATCCCATTCCAATCCCCCTGCCAAGGGCAGGGGCACCTTCCACTATCCCAGGTTGCTCCAAGCCTCATCCAGCCTGGGCTTGGTCACTTCCAGGGATGGGGCAGCCACAGCTTCTCTGGGCAACCTGTGCCAGGGCCTCACCACCCTCACAGCAATATATATATTATAGTAATATATATATATATATATATTTATTGATAATATATATACATAATAATCATTAGAGAAATGTATTGTGGTCCAGGTCTTTCGGACAACAACTGCTGTCATCACAAAGTGAACTTTTCCCCGCTCTCACTGAAAGGACAAAGCAGATTTCATCACTTCTGCTGGTCCCATCAACACAACAGCACTGTTAGAACAATGCAGAGCCTGCTCACTTTTATCTGGCGCTGTCACTGTGCTGCTGTCGCTGCCTGGACAAATCTACCACGCTGAAAATGATGGCACGAGGGAAGAATTTGTGGTGGTGATGAGCAGGAGATAAAAAAACACGCAAGTCTGCAGGACTGACTCACTCGACTGCTGCTCAGATAATATTATTGCTCTTATTGCTAATGTTCCACGGGGCAATATATTACTGCAGAGTGTTCAGTGCACCACAGACTATTTCTCTTGTTGATTGCATATATCAGGGATTGAAATCAGTCCCGCACGAATGTGGCACCTTATGATTCCAGACACAGCTCATAACAGGGTGTCACTTAGGGACATCAATAACTGGGATTATGAGGAGGAACCAGACACAGACAGTCCCAGTCTATCCCTGACAGTGATCCGGTGATACAGAAGAAAATGCAGAAAACAGCAGAGTTTTCTTTACCTGTCTAAAAATTTCTAGAGTTTGGGTTCAAAAGCAACTGGAGAAGGTTTGAAATCCCTTTGAACATATAACAAGGCAGGATGAACTAGCTATTCACAGGAATCCTTCTGGATCTTGTAAGGCCTTTCACTTTCTGAAAATGTTCTCTCCTGCAGCAACACAAACATCACAGTACCCCTAGAAGGAACAAAGTTGTAGGAGATCTTCATTGTGCTCCACATTATGATCTCCACACCTTCCTGACCAAAGATTCCCAGTCTGCAGCTCGATAGCTGAGCAAAAAGCACCCTTCCCATCCAAAGGAAATAACAAACTGTGGAGAACTTAGGGTATCAAGACCCTTTCCCACTGATCTCTGGCATAGTCCATGAGCTTGTGTCTTCTGTATCAACCTTTCAGCCAAAAAACTGAGCCTGAATAATCTTCTGTGTTAGAAAGTCAAAGAAAAAGGAAGAAAGGGAATGTCAAAGGGTCTGGAAAGTCTGTATGAGCACAGGGCAGCAATGATATACAGATTGTTATCTTTGTCCTTCCTCGATCTACTCACCTGCTGTGGGACAACAATATGATTTCCCCAGGAAAGACAAGAAAAATTAAGAAAGGAGTTGAGGGTCTCCCTGTCCCAGCAAAGGGTGTGGAGGGTGCTCAGGGTTGCTCAGATCCTGCATGTTCTCCATCAGCCCCCACAGAAGTGGGAGCACGTGCAGGCCTTGGCTGCTGGGCTGGTCAAACGACACGGGAGGATTTGCAGTTAATTTGTCATCTTGATGGATCTGCTGGTGACAGCAGCACACGTCCAACAGCAACACACAGAGGGATCAGGGCCTGGAGCCCAGCACTGACCATCCCTGACACACAAAGGGGTCAGTTCCTGGAGCCCAACACTGAACATCCCTGACACACAAAGGGGTCAGGGATGGAGCCCAGCATTGAGCATCCCTGACTCAGAATCACAGAATCACAGAATTCCCACTGACTCTGGCTGCCTGGGAGCAAAGGGCTCGCTTGAGTCCATGATCCCTCATGGGGGAATTCAGCTCCTCTGAGTCTTTCTTCTTGAAAATGGACACTGATGTGAATCACCCACGAGGTCAAGGGCAGAGATGCCAACAGTCTTGGGATGAGTCATTCCTCTTAGGACAGTCAGGAGAAAGGAAGGAGACAGGAAGGGCTGCAGGCTGAGGAGCACAGGAGTCTCCCTGTTGGGGCTCTGCCCAGAGCATGTCAAATACCCCCACAGCAGGAGCCTTTCCTATTTCCCACTGAGGCTTTCCAGCTCCCAGTTCTGTGTCTCAGGGAGCGGCCAGGGAGCTTTGTCTGCTGTCTCCACTCTGCCTCTCCCCCAGTCCCCCGTGGCTGCTCGCCCCTGTCAGAGCGTCCTCACTCCCTGCTGATCCCTGCGCTAAACAAACCTCGCATCTTCGCCGCTCTGACCTTGATTTTTCAGCACCACCAGGGTCAGATCTGCAGGCCGCCAGATATGTAAGCAGCCAATTATCACCCCAGGGCTCAGTCACCGTCCTCAGCCTCTGCCAGGCCCCATTAGAGGAGAAAGAGCTCGGAGATGGAAGAGGCAGGCTGGAGAAACAGCCGGCTGGAGTTAACAAACCATGGAGACAGGAGGCGCAGCCCCCGGGGAGCTCCCCTGTGCATTTGGTGCAGGTAAAAGATTGCAGAGGATTCACACCAGGAATACAGAGCTACTCAGAAGTGATTTAACAGCTATTGCTGGCCTAATTGCCTGAAAAGTCATTATTTTGCGGAGGGGGAGGGAGGGATGGACAGGGCTCGTTCCACCGTACGTGTGCAAACACACACTCGTGTGCTCACACCCCCACAGAACAACAGCTAAAAGTGCAGAAACCCCTCTCTCTACTTAAATCTAGTAGCTAAGAAAAAGGAAAATTCAGAAAAAGGCCAGAAAATCTGGCAGACATCAACCCACGCTGCACAGCCATGAGGTGATCATCCAACCCCGTGCCAGCAGTGAGGTGATTATCACAATCTGCAGCCAGAAGTCTGGCCCTTCACTCCAGCCATCCCTTTACCTGTCCTAAACTCTGTCTTTTTTATGTTGGACCCCAAGCACAGGGCCCAGAGCATCTTGACCTTCCCTGCACATTCTTCACAGTCCTGAGCATCAGACAACACAACTGCAGCTTCTCTTAGGTTTGTTCCTGGCTCCAGGGCTCCCACTAGAACCAGGCCACTTGGGTTAGTGGAAAAAGTCAAGAAAGAGCATGTGAAGGAAAAATGAGGAGGTTCTCATCAAAGCCTGCAGGTGATGACCGCTAAAGTCAGGGACACAGACACAATCTCTGCTTGGAAAACTCCCCAAATTCCCAATTGCAGGAAATTTGAGGCAGGTACCACCCGTTCCCTCTGTTCCTGCTCTTCTCTGCTGGCATCATTCACAAGCCCCATCTGGAGCTGGGGTGCTGGGATGGAGAAAGTTTTCTTCTGGCTGAATAATGGGTATTCTTATATCCAAGATGTTCTATCTGGGCTGTGGGATGAGAGCCTGACTGACAGTCCAGTTGGGATTGCTCCTGGAAAATGCCTGTGAACCACGAGCTCCTCCGCAAGGCAAGAGGGAGGGGAGCAAGAAGTGATAGAGGGGGCTCCAGGACCACACAAGGGTCTCAAAATGCTCAGTCCACCACACCCCCCACTACCAGACGTGTGCACCCTCCACAGACACACCCATCACCTCCACCATCATCTACCTGATCCCACTGCCTAAATATCTGTCCTGGACAGGCACACAAACTCCTTGGACCGCCAGATGCTCAGCTCCGCACCCCAAGCTGCCTTGCCCTCCTCTGACCCAACCCATGTGGGAGCTCCCAGGGACCAGCACTCCCAAGCTGCACATTTATCCCTCTTCTTCCTGGAAGGCTTCACTCACTGGGCTGGGCTCTGCAGAGCCGGCTGCTATTAAAACATCAGCAGGATGCTTCCCGAAGGTCAACTACCAAGGGACCTATTCTGGCAGCTGTTTGTTTGTTTGTCTGAACATTATCTAGGTCTGGCTGTTTATTTACATCCATTGAAGTATCAGACAATAAATATCCTCTCCCAGTAGCAAACAGATGCTTGCACTCGAATGTTCTGGCTAGCGCTGACTTCAAAACGATCCCCTTAATGAGCAAACAACACTATTAATCTTTAAAGACACAGGCTCTGGCCTTCTCTGAGCTCCCACCCTGGCCATGGCTAGAGCCACAGGCATCCTGGCAAGCAGCCCATGGGTCTGGTAGATGAAAGAAGGTAAAAGATACCTTCCATCACTCAGCTGGTGCCTTTCAGCGTTATCTGGGTCTCCCCAGCTGCTGAGGGATCCACAGGAGGCCGACGCTTGAGGACAGTTTCCCCAGCAAGTTGGTGGCAGATGTCCTCAGTCACACTTCTAAGAGGGACATGGGTTTTAGAGGTTGGGATCACAGAGTTGTTGAAGAGAAGGACACAATAACCCCCTCCAAATCATGGGGATGGACTCAAAATGGTCAAAGAAAGAGCAGTGGGGTGGGAGGACGGAGAAGGAATTGGTGGTAGCAAGCACTGAGTGCCTTTGCTGGAAGATAAATCATGATTATGGCAAAAAGAAAATATCTTTAAGCTCACCACAGCAACAAAAACAGCAGCCTTGCAGACTGGAGCATCATCCTGTCCCGTGGTCTGAGAGGACCACGTCCCTCTGTCAGCACATAATTCCCCTCTGTAAAGGGACACTTCCTGCTAAAATACATCCACACAGACGTACTTCAGGAGCTTTACTTCAGACCCATCAAAGCCTGATCCCATAGACTGAATCAGTGTTCGGAGCATGTTTAACATAATCCAGTTTTGGTTTATTTAAGAAAAAGGCACTGGCACAGGTTGCTCAGAGAGGCTTTGTATGCCCCATCCCTGGAAGTGTTCAAGGGCAAGTTGGATGGGATTGGAGCAACCCGGGGTGTCCATCCAAAATTATCTTCACTTCAGAAACACACTCCTGAACCTGAACTCCTGCTACAACCTCGCTTCTATTTTATTGTCCAAACAATGGACAATAAAATTGGACTGGTCTCTGGCAGCAAAAAAAAAAATTGATCATTTCTACTGTGCCAACCAGGCTCAGCTGTTTCCTACTCCTCTAAAACCACCACCTCCTGTCCAGAGCATCACTCCTGGCCCACCAGAGTTAAAATAAGACCCTCTTCAATTAATATCTCTGTATAAAACACTTGAAAACCATCCAGGGCTGCTGGGAGCGTGGTCGGGAGCGGGAGGATGATGACCGGCCAGGCGGGCAGCAGGAGCAGACGCTGGCTGGATGAGAGTCATTACGAATAATTAAATGAATAACTAAGCAGAAGAGGAACTTGGTGAACCATGGCTCGCTCGGCCAAGCCATCCCTCCCCACCACTCTGCTTTTGTGCAGCGTCAGCAGCCTCTGGGCTGATGAAGTTCCAGGGAATTCATCATGTCCTGCCCCAGCGCTCCCAGCCGGTGCTCTAGCAGCTCCTGCTCAAGTCGTGCTGGTGGTTTATTTTGGCCGTGAAATTGCCCCTCTTCCCAGGGGAGAGGATTAGGTGGCTGCCAGGAAGATGGCAAGGGTGGATTTCAAAGGGAAAATCCTTCAGGTCATGGAATCAGACCCTGCTGCCTCCACCTGGGTGGAAGGGAGCAACCACAACTGTAGTACTGTTCGGAAAGTAGGGAAAGATGGGTTTGGGCAGGGAAAGCAAAACGTGGGAGGACAAGCTTTGTCCTCTCCATACTCTGAGGCATCCTTCCTTTGTCATCCCTGCCTCTCCTTCTTGCAAGGGCATCTCACTGAAATCACCATCATCATTTCTCACTATTGGATTAAGGATCTGCAAACACCATTTCCAGGAGATCCAAGCGGCCCTGGAGCCCAGCACATCAATCCAGGCTGCTCGGAGAAGGGCCCAGCCTTACGACTGCACAGGGGCCACTAATACTTCATTGCTTTTCCAATATCAGTTCCTCCCTGTTTTATGAACCTAATGTTCCCCAGAGGATGCCGGGACTGCTGGCTGCTGTTCCTGGCATGGAGAGAGGGAAAGGACACAGCAGGCAGTGTATGATCTAATGTCAGGCCCTTATGATGATCATCTATTCCTGCTTTTCCATTGATTTGGGTTGCATGATGGAGCTCTATTGATCTCGGTGAAGACAGGGAAGGGGCCTGTGATACTCCATGTTCCTCCCATTTCCCTCCATTTTGGAGCGCTTTTTCCAGTAAAATAATCCGTTCTAATTTGCCTAAAGCCTATTAACGGGAGATCAATTCCTAATAAAACATGGCATTTCAATAGCCCTGCCTATCCACCGATCCAAAGGGCCTTTAGGAACGCTAATTGAAAAAGCAAGGGCTGAGGTGTCCTTAACTCGTGCCTAAATCAGCAGCCAGCAGCTCTCTCCTTCTCTTGGGCACGTGTTTTAAAGTGCTGCTTGCCTGGATGATGCCAGCCTATCCAAACACAGATCTGAGAGCACCTCCAGCCATATGGAGAGCAGGAGCCTGGAAAACCAGGTGTCTTGTGTTCTTGAAACTCCTGCTCTCGGTGCTGTCCAGAGCCCAGAGTGTCATGACAGCAGCAACGCTGAGCGAAGGTGAGAGCTGATCTGGACAGGAGAGTCATGGAATCATGGAATTGTTTGGCTTGGAAGGGAGCTTAGAGGTCATGTCATTCCAACCCCCTGCCATAGGCAGGGACACTTTCCACTATCCCAGGTTGCTCCAAGCCCTGTCCAACCTGGCCTTGGACACTTCCAGGGATCCAGGAGCAGCCACAGCTTCTCTGGGCAGCCTGTGCCAGGGCCTCACCACCCTCACAGGGAAGAACTTTTCTTAATATCTAACCTAAATCTCTCCTCTTTTAGTTTAAAGGGGCTCCTCTTTGTCCTATCACTGTCACCCATGCAAAAGTCGCTCTCCCAAGGTGTAGGTGCTCCTGAGAGCACATATCTGTTCCACTCAAGGGAAGGGACAGCAAAGGAGGTTGGCCTTGCAGTCCCATCAGGTTCTTGCTTTGTATTTCTCTTGTCCAGGAGATCTATATGATACAACCATAGAACCATTAAGGTTGGAAAAGATCAAGTCCAACCTCACCACACAAATGTCGTTAGCAAGCAAGACTTATTCGCCACAGCTACAGCACTGCAAGAACCAAGGAGAATGGCTCTTCCTCACTTCTCCATCCAGGCAGTCCCCAGGGCCTTTTCTCCCAGCAGCAAACACGGGGTTTTCAAGAACACAGCTTTCCTGGAAGAACTGCTGGCTAATCCCGATCATCCGCAGGCAGTGCGCTGTAATCCCCACCCCGCACACCCCTGGTCAGGGGCTGGCACGGGGGCTGCACTGGGCAGGGGCACAGGGTTTAATCCCTGCACGGGAGTCACCCACTGACCTCTCGTGTAATCCTGAGAAACTGGGTCACCCAGAGCTGTGCCTGAGTGCTGGGTAGGGGATCAGCCCTGCAGAGCCAGCACAGCACAGCGGGGCAGAGCAGGGGTCCTCTGGCTTCAGGAGGTCCAAGAGAAACACGGGATGAGAGGTTGATGGGCATGTGCTTTGTCTTCTAGAGACATGTGGGTCACCATGCCTTGACAGAGCTACTGGGTGCTCTGGTTTCATGGTGGGTCACTGTCTCTCAGCAGATCCAGCACTCTGGCATACACAGGAATCATGGAATCACAGAGTGGTTTGAGCTGGAAGGGACTTTAAAGGCCATCTCATTCCAATCCCTGCCATGGGCAGGGACACCTTCTCCTAGACCAGGTTGCTCCAAACCCCGTCCAACCTGGCCTTGGACACTTCCAGGGATGGGGCAGCCACAGATTCTCTGGGCAACCTGTGCCAGGGCCTCACCACCCTCACATCCAAGAATTTCTTCCTAACATCCAATCTAAATCTACCTTTTGTCGTCTTAAAGCCATTGAAACTCCTGCTTTGGGCCAGAGGGTCCTTCAAGGCAGAAAACCAATTCCTAGGCAACAGAGGTTCCCTTTTTTCCACAGCACATGACAAATGTGCCATCCCCCGTGGATCCCCACTAACATTTATAATGAGATACTCCTGGCTGCAATGGAATTGTGATTCAAATTAGACAGAAATGAAAGCCCAACCTTTCATTCTGGGCTTAAACATCACCTAACACAATGGGTTTCTGACTGCTGCTCCCAGCACCATAAAAATCATAATTACAGCTTGACGTGTGTCCAGTCAGGCTGTCCCTGAACTTCAGGGCTCACCCCGAAGGGAAACAGCTGGAAACAGAGGAAAAGGGGAAGGAGATGACCTGGTCCTTCCCCCTCAGCGGGGGGAGCGTGTCAGGTACGTGCAGCTCCCACATTCACGGGCCCATTGACAGATGACATCATTTTTGAGAGCATGGTTTACACACGCTCCCCCGGCGCTCCCTGATTGATAAATTAGACACTCACGAGCCATGTGCTAATCAATGCAAATCATTAGTTTGTAACAACACAAGGCAAGCTCGGCAGAGCTCATTTTTCAAGGTAATGGCCTGCCAAGCCTCTGTGTTCAGTACAAGCCCTGCCAGGCAATCCATTACTGGGCTGCTGGCACTCACCTATGGGATGGGGCTGAGGCCTTTGCTGTCCAGTCCCCACCAAGGACTGGGCTGCTCTGATCACTGCAAGAGCCAGAGCTCCAAACCTGCTCTTCCTCCTCTTTCCTCTCCAGAGGCATCACAGCTCCTGGCTCTGCTGCCAGTGGCCACCCTGCATCCAGACATTTGCAGTGCATGGGGTCCCACAGACCCCAGACACTGGTTCTCCACTTACCCCAACCCTGCAAGCTAAAATTAAAGTTGTTTGAGACTGAAAAATTGGGCTTTGTCCTCTATCAATGGAAAATGAAGGTGGCTACTCAAGGCATTGACCTGCAGGTGTGTCCTAGGAAATTCCACGCTGGCAGCAGTGGCATCTCTAAGGGACAATGTCTGCATCAGGCTGTGCTTGACCAAATGAAGGGGCCATTTGAATGCTCCAGCCACCAGATTTAACATCCAAATTTCTCACTTCAGGCTCTTACAAGCTCTGTCCAGCTGAGTGAGCGCTTTGGGAGAATGAAACTACATCAGGGAAGGACGTGGCACCATGGACCGTCCTGTCGGAGCACAGGGAGGGTGGGACAACTCCGCTCCTTCACCACAGGAGCCCATCCAGCCTCTGTCTGCTTCCCAAGTTCTGCAGGGTTTCAATCCCACTGGCAACAGAGCAGTCTCTTCATCCATGGGTCACTTCATCAGGCACGTGTCCTGCCACAGGAGCTCTACAGAGCCACCCCAGGTCCTTCATGGAGGGTAAGGATTCTCCATTTGACATTCCCAGAGGTAAAGTTCAGCGCTCACAGGGAGGGTCCTGCTGCTGGATGCTCGTGTTTGTGGTCCCAGTGCATAATCTCAAAGGTCATCCTAGTGCCACTCAGGTGCTTTTTTTTCTCCCAGACTGCTGGAATTTAATTGACATGACCAACACTTTGAGAACTTGCTAACTTTAAAATATTTATGGCTGTTTTTGCCATCGTCTCCTGGTTCTTCATAAAAAGACTGTAAATGCTTTGAGTCACAACGGTTCTGATTGAGATTAAACGAACAACAATGCAAAAAAAAGTATGAAAACTAAATTCTTACATTTGAGAGCATGGATGTCAACTCGTGAGCTGCAGAACCCGAAAAGATCCCCACACCCTGGTCAGCTCTTCAGCAGGGGTCCAAGGGTAGATAAAAATAATTCAGACAAGCTGCAACACCAGAAAGGCCCAAAGTTTTCGGTTTGGCTCAGAAATACCCAGAAGTGCAGTGTGTGTGTGACTGGGACTGACCAGAGACAAAGATCTCGGCGCAGTTGGCCTGGAGCACAAACCCTTACGTGGGACAGCTCAAAAACTGAGGCAGAGAGTAATATGGGATGGCATGAAGACAGATGCACCACGACATGGGCTGGGTCATGAATGCAAGTCCTTTATAAGCGGCTGAGGGACCAGATTCCCTCAGAGATGAGCTCATCCCGCCAGGAACACGGTGACCCAGAGGGTTGGGAGCCCCGGGGCGGGGGGTGCGGAGCAGCACCACAAAGGACCCTTTGACTGCAGCCAGACGGGGTGAGCTTTGAGACACCCACGGGTCCCCACCACACTGTGGCACTTGAGAGGGAGCCAGCTGCCCTTGGGCAATGGGAGGCGTGGGTGGAGACCCGGGAATTCGCATGGATCGGCGGGCGGCGGGGCACACGTCAACACAGCAGCGTGAAGGAGGGGGGAAAGACCCAAACAGGCAAAACAGGGGGTGTGGGAGATCCCAGCAACACCTGCACACTCCAGGATCATCTTCCTGGCTTGAGGATGTGCTCATCCATGGACCCAAGGGGTGATGTAAAGATGAGCACACACGTACACTGACTTGAAATCACAGAAAAATAGGATCAGGGAATGTTTGGGTAGGAATGGAGCTCTAAACATCATCTAGTTCAACAACCAGGGATGTCTTCAACTGGATCAGGTTGCTCAAAGCCCCGTCCAACCTGGCCTTGAACGATTGCAGGGAAGGTGCATCCACAGCCTCTCCGGGCAACCTGTGCCTGTTGTAAAAACCTTCCCTGTATCTCATCTAAATCGACCCTCCTTCAGTACAAAACCATCACCCCTTGTCCTATCACATCCAGCGGAGTCTGGGGTCGGAACACACGTGGAGAGCACAGGCATCCCCTCCTGAGGATCTGCTCCCTGTGGCAGATATCCCAGGGAATCCGATCGGAAGGGGGGCATTTACACACCTCGGGTGGCGCAGTGCCCTGGGCAGCTCCAGGCGTCAGCGAGGGCAGCGAACTCAATCACAGCCTGTCACATTCAATCCTGGAGACAGAACGACACATTTGCAATTTCCCTATAAAGCTCAGCAGAGGCAGAGCAAAGCTCCCGCTTTGCTGAGGATTTGGGTGCTTCTGCCACTCTCTCTAAATAAAACAAATCAGAAATCGTATCCCAGAGATGGTATCACTCGTAAGGGGAGATTGGCGGTTCTTGCACTGATATTTGTGTCAGATGCTGGTGCTAAATGACTACAGAAATGCAGAGAGTGATGGGCTGTGAGGGCATCACTGAAAACAGAGAAATCTGGGACCCAGAGCTCTTCCCTCGCCCCCTTGCTGAGAGCTCCGGGTTTGGGTGCGTGGGTGGAGCGGTGGCTTGGGAACAATTCCTGTCAGCAAAGTGGGGACAGGTTATCTCCAAGGCCAGGGGAGCGGGTGACCTGAAAGAAAAGCTGTCCCCTGTCTCTTTTGTCTGTTGACACCCCTGGGGCTAAGGTTGAGATAATGAGGTCCCACATATCTCTGGGCCCCAGCCCCATTGACAGGGTTGTGCTCTGCAAAGGTTATTGTGATTCAATTGCTGACTCTCTCAGCTCCTGGGCTTCTCAATGCCAAGGTGACCTATTAAGAACTTAATATCAGATAAAAAACATCCCTCGAAGCTTTTTTAACCTTCATAATCTATGTTTATCCACAGAAAATAAAAGGAGGAGAGAAAAAGAGAAAGGGAATGCTTATCTTCCAATATTGCCTCAGATAAAAGGGAAGCACCATCTGGGGACAAAACCTCACATTTGACCTTTCTCCCCTTTCATGCAAGCAGCCAGAAAACTGATCCAGTACTGAAACACTGGACGAGGCCTCTTCCATTCAACTCCCATAGATTGAAGGATGCTCCCAATCCACCAAAGGTTCCTCTGCCTTTGTCTGAGATGCCTGAACAAGGACATGACTCTCTGCAGTGTCCAGCCTCAGCATAGAGCTCCTTTCTCCCCAACCAGTCCTCAAGGAGCAGCAGTGATCCCAACAAGTCCCAGTTCTTCCACCAGCCAACCTCCATCCAGACCAAATGCCTCAGCTGTGTCTCACCAAGGTTTTTGTCTTCCCAAGAATTCCTCTCATCTCCCATCAGTTCCTTGTTAGTGACCCAAAGATGTTTCTCATGCTTTTCTCCTTCCAATACCACCAAACAATTTGTTGGTCCTCTCCAATCATGGAATCACAGAATGGTTTGTGTTGGAAGTGACCTTAAAGATCACCTCGTTCCAACCCTGCTGCCATGGTCAGGGACACCATTCCCAGAGGGATTTAAAGGCCATGTAGATGTGGCCCTTGGGGACATGGTTTAGTGGTGATCTTAGTAATGCTGGACTCGATGATCTTAGAGGGATTTTCCAACCTTAGCAACTCTGTCATTCCATGATTTTAATTATCACCTCCAATAGTGCAAGAATGTCACATGTCCCCAGACCCTTCATCACAGGGGTGCCTTGCACATCCATCAGAATTAACCAGATGTGTATTCAAACCCCTTGATTGAATTAACCAAAAGTAATTCCAGTGAATTTCAAAATAACAGCGTGGCAGGCCCATTTTTAACGTGGGTAAATCACCAGCCAGGACCATCAGTCCCCATTCACAGAGAAACAAAAGGTGGGATTGCAGCGGGTGAAGATGGCAGGGAGGGATTTCCTCCCAGCCAAGCACCAACCCAGGCCTATGGGAGAGAAGCTGATGACCCCATGGAGGAAACAGAACCCTCCATGTGCACTCCAAAGGATTAGGAGGTCTGCTGGGAAGTGCCCTAAGGAGCTGTATGGCACAGAGGGCACGGCACAAGGCATGTTCAAGGGAGAATTAACAGAGCCAGAGGGATTTAGGAAGTGAGTGCTGACATATTATTCCACTTAGGCAGAGGCAGGGAACTCCTGGGTGGGGAGAAAGGCTGCCTGAGCCATGCAGTTTGGGGCCTGGCTGCTGAGCTGGGAATCAGATGTTGCATCAGGCTAGTGGGGAGTTTAAGTTGTCCCATAAATTTGTTAGAATGGCACTCACAAGCTTAACACAATCTTACAGTGTTGATCCAAACCCTCATGTCCATAGGAGCTGCAGGTGGAATTTTCCTGCCTGAAAACTTGTGAGGACAAAGTGCCAACAATGCTGGGGTGGTCACTGCTGTACCCAAGGCACCACTGCTGAGCTGTGTGTCTGGACAGCAGAATTTGGGACAAAAACTGCTTCCCTAAGATGATCATGGCACTGCTCTGGTTTAGATCCCTGAGGTGCCCAAATGAGATCTTTCCCCACTATTTTGAACGTGTCAGTCAAGGAGGAGAGCATGGAGCAAGCTCAGCTGCACCTTTGGTGTTGGGAAGGTGATGGAAGAATGCCCTGGGCAGGATCTTGTGTGTCCACGGCCATCCCCTCTCTCCCGTGGGCCAGGGAGGGACAGCAGGAGCATGTCCCTCACCCAGGCAGAGGGATCGCTTTCCTCTGGGACCTCAGGGGGTCGAAACTCGACCCAAAGGCACTGTGACATCAGGCCGTGCCTGGAGACAAAGCAAGGTCAGGAGTTCAGTGCCAGGCAGGACACAAAGGCTCCGGGATCAGATGTACCTGCCCGGGGCTGCAGGGGAGGGAGGGCATTGAGATGCATAATTACAGCTCCTTTCATCTGCCCTGCTCCTCCCCTGGGTTCACACGGCTCTCCTGGCTCTGTCCGTGCTCAGGTTGTCTCCCACAGGGTCCCAGCCAAGGCACCCCTCCACAGCCACACGGAAAAGGTGCTGGCACAGGAGCTGAGAGGTGAGGGGTGTGAGAGCTGAACCCCTCCGTTCTCTGAAGGTTTCAGCAGAATCGCTCCTAAGAGCAGCCAGCTATTCCTGCCATCAGCTCCAGGTTTGTGGTGGAGTAAATCAGAGAATCACAGAAAGGTTGGGGTTGGGAGGAACCCTAAAGATCATCCAGTGCCACCCCCTGCCATGGGCAGGGACACCTTCCACTATCCCAGGTTGTTCCAAGTCCATCCAACTTCCAAGGATGAGTCAGCCACGGCTTCTCTGGGCAACCTTTGGCACCGCCTCACCACCCTCACAGCCAAGAATTTCTTCACAAAATCTAATCTAAATCTCCCCTTCCTCAGCTTAACGCCATTTCCCCTTGTCCAATCACTCCATGCCCTTGTCCAAAGTCCCGCTCCAGCTCTCCTGGAGCCCCTTTAGGCACTGGAAGGGGCTCTGAGGTCTCCCTGGAGCCTTCTCTTCTCCAGGCTGAACACCCCCAGCTCTCCCAGCCTGTCCACAAGGTTACCCCACATTTACACACCAGTGGCAGCAGAGACTCCAGTACAATAATGTGTACTGGTGACTGCAGATAAAATAAAAAGGACCTCAAACCTCCAGAGTAGGAGCAACTCCTTTTCCTTGAAGTCCTGCCAGAGTGGGACAGTGCAGGTGTTTCATGTTCCCAAAGTTTGGGGTATTATTTAGTGAAATCCCGAGTCAAGGAGATATAACATGCAAAACTCTGTGCATTTTGAGGCACACACTGACCTTACCCAAACAACAGCTTGAAACATCTGCAATATTGAGGATTCCCTGGAAAACAGACTTTTTACTGGAATTGCCAGTTGCTCCCTCTCTCCTTAAGCCTGATCTCCTTTTTAGGGAAAGCCTTCCATGTTTCTGGGATTTTGCTGTGGTGAAATTAGATCAGTTGCATGAAACTGGAACAAAACACAGCAACCTCAGGTTTGGGGATCATCACAATCCCTTGAGGATTCTCCACAGAGCCCTCGGGAAAACTGATTGCCAAGTGCCTGGAGCTGCCTTGTTTTATTGCAGATCTCACCAGATCTGCCTCATAGGACAGAAAGGGAGGGGGGAAAAAAGGCTTTTTAATAGTTATTGAACCAACCTTTATGAAGCTGCATCAAAAGTTTTCCTGGTCCATGGGAGATGGTGAAAAATGCGGAGGAGGCGAGTGGCTCTGCCTGAACACCCGACACAAATGGGGGGAAGGAGAAGGGGCTGCGGGTGGATTGTTGATTATTTTTGGTCAATACCAACCCAAAAATGCTCCTTTTTTGGCCAGAGCTTCTCCACATGTGCAGCAGATGGCGCAGCTGCAGTAGCTGTCCCACTGCCACCACCGTCCCCACTGTCCCCATGCCAGCCCCAGGACCATCCCAAAGGCTGTTCCTCTCTGCCTGGGGGTCTCATCCTGTCCCTTTTTGGCCGAGTCCTGCACTGTGCAGCCCCCAGCCCTGGATTTCAACCCTCTCCCAGCAGTTAACAGGGATGAAAGCAGGCCCACCAGCTGTCCCAAAGAGTGGGGACACATCCACAAGGGATGCAGGAGGCACAACCCCATCACTCCAGATGGATGTGCCATAAAACCCCACACGGGTGCCTCCTGGGCCACCGGCATCATTCACAGCCCTGAACTCAGCCCGAGCCCTCCAGCCCTTCCCAGGATGTTTCAGACAGGGTGAGACAAAGGACAAGCTCCAGAACGGGCCATGGGGAGCAATCCCACCCCGGCTCAGGTGCCTCATTTCCATTCCAGGGGGGAAGAGCCGTGGCCAGACTCCAACCAGCTGCCCCAGGAGCCAGGAGCCAACCCCCTCCCACCGCCTGCACCCTTCTGGGCCCGGCTGCATTCCTGGGAGAAGACTGGAGCTTCTCATCGTGGCCCTAATGGTTCCCACTGGGCCACTATTTCTGTCGGGGCGTGACAGAGGCAGGCAGTGTGAGGGCTCTATTTTTGGGACTCCGGGCTATCTTTGCAGGCTTTGTTGTTTAAAGGGCCAAGCCTGCTCCCTTTGTGACAATCGGCTGCTTCTTCTCTCATCTTCAAAGGCTGCAGCTCAAGCTCATTACACTGCCAATTTTATCCCGGGCCAACAACTCCCCCCATCCCTTTGGTGTCGGGGAGCAGAGCATGAGCGTGCCTCTCCTTTTCCTTATTTTTTAATTCTTTCTCTCGTTTTGTTATTTCTCTCTCTCTCTCCTCTTGGAGGAGGAGGAGGTGGTTGCTCATAGAAGGGAGAAATTGGTGTTTGCACACAGATCTCTTGGCAGCTGGGAAAGAGCACACCAAGGGGAAAATATTCTTCTGTGTGGAAGCATCTTGGCTGTCACAAACCACGAGGGGAGGGACACGGGGTAGGAAGGAGAAAGAGTTAAAGAGAAGTTATTTTGGTGATGAAGTGGCCATGTCTCATCTCTTTGTCGGCAATGGCCTTTCCCCACCCCTTCCCCCAAACTGGGAGCTCTTCAAAGCTTCCTGCCCTCGGCCCATGGCCTTGGAGAGGAGCAGGGACAGCCACGAGCGGGCTGCCAGCCAGCCAGCTGCCAGCTTTGTCCCTGTGGTGGCACTAAAAGCACAGCTGGGAAATGTCTGGAGGACTTGTTTCCTCTTTTTTTCTTTTTTTATTCCTAGAACAGTCACTTTTTTCTCTTTCCTGGAAGCACATTTTTCAACCCCAAATTTGCCCAACCCTGCCGTGAAGTCGCTGCGTTTCTTCCCGACAGCCACAGGGTGTCAGCAGCTATATGGAGTGGCTTCCTAAAGGGATTCCCAATTCCTTGAGACGTCCCGGAGCCGGAGCAATGCTTTGGGAAGGGTCTCATCCTGCCCTGCCCTCCCAGCAGAGATCCCAGCGGGCAAAGGAGAGCCTTGTCCCACCGGCTGCCGCCAGGATTTGCTCCAAGGCCACCAGAAAAAAGATTTTGGGTATTTTAGGGCACGTGATGTCAGTTCTTCCCCAGAGGAGAAATGATCCAAAATGATCCAAAATGATCCATGAGTTGGTGGCATGTCCTGGCACAGAAGGGCTTTGAGGGGCAGGTGGAGGTCAGGAAGGGGAAAAACCCCAGAGGTGACAAGGGTGACAACAGGATGGGCTGAATTTCCAAATTCTTTTGTTTCTGAAGGTTTGAAGCCAACTCCTAGGAAATATTCCCAGGGGGACTTCAGTGGGATTGGGGATGGGCAGTTCACACATCAAACACCACCTGTATGGCCTCACCCATGCAGAGGTTGGGTGTTTCTAACCCACCCCAGAGTTCCACCCATGAGTTAAAAACTGCCCTTGGCCTTTCCAGCTTCACCCGGGCAGGGAAGCAGCAGGGAAAACTCCATGGGCACACCCAGCCATAATCCCTGGGGTCTGAGGAGCATCTGGAGGCACTGGGCTTCCAGTCCTGTGCCAGCCCCACACTTGTCCCACTGTGTGCCTCGCGTGTCCCATCTGTAAAACGGGAGCAGGGAAATCTCCCTCCCTTCCAAAGCCCAAGCAGCAGGGAGAAGGAGCTAAGGATGGAGAAACATGGCAGAAACCCTTCAAATTCCACGTTTTTCACACGCTGCTCTATCTATTCCCCAGCCCACGCCAAAACGAGGTGCTACCTGCAGTAACCCAGCTCCAAGCGGGATATTTCAGGTGCAAAAAGGGGCAAAGTAACCCAACCCGAAACCAAGCGGATGAGGAGCGAGCAGCCAGGCTCTGCCCGGCTCCAGAGACGTTTTGCTGTCACCTGCCTGCCCTCCAGGCACGCACTAAATGTGGGATTCATCTTGTTTAACATGGTCTGCCCAAGAATTAGACATCCCTCCTAATGAGTCAGGCGGGTTTCCCCCGGAGTGAATGGGAAGAGACAGGTTTCACCGAGGGGCCGTTTGTGCCATCCTAAATAGGTGTCTCAGGCAGATGGAGTGAATTGCTTGCTGGAGATGCCAGTCTCTCTCCATTATCTACAAACAGCAGCTCATTTCGATTCAGTGCTGATGACCAGCATTAGGTGAGACGAGTTTCAGCCTGAGTGACTGCCTGGCATCTCTCACAGATGGGCCAGCCACCCTTTCCTTGCTGGCCCTGGGGGAAAGGGTGTGTGGATGGGTTGTTACAGAATATCTTTACTTTGAGGGAGGTGTTTATTTGCTCCATGTGTCCTATTTCAAGAAAAGGTCGGACAATTGTACTCTGATCCCTGTTTTTCTTGTCATACTCAAGTGGCACAGGGTGGGATTCCTGGGGCTGTCCTATGCAGGGCCAGGAGTTGGGCTTGATGATCCTTCGGGGTCTCTTCCAACTCAGGATATTCTGTGATTCCACAATGGGGTCAGTTTTAACATAATTCCACCAATTTTCATCCCCCCACCACCCTGGTTCCTGTACTTTAAGGCTTAAAATAAGATGCCATGGACAATTATAAGCATGGTGTCAGGTGCAAAAGCACATGGATCAGCTGTGAGGGAATCGGGAAGAAATGAGAACCATAAAATCATTAAGGTTGCAAAAGACCTCAGAGATCATCAGGTCCAACCTTCAACCAAATTCCACCACGCCCACTAAACCATATCACAAAGTGCCACATCTACCTGCTTTCTGAACACTTCCAGGGGTGATGACTCCACCACTTCCATGGGGAAACTTGGTTGTGGCCAAGCTCCTTCCTGACCCATTAAACTCCAGGTGTTTGGTTCAAAGGGAGCTTTAGCAGCAACTCTTAGAAAGCTTTGGCTCTGTCCATCATTTCCCACAAGTCTGAGCTTCATCTCCATACCAATGCCTAATTCAGGGGAGCTCTGTCGGGTTTGCCTCTCTCCATATTTATCCATGTTTTTCTCAGCATCAGCACACACTCAATACCAGTCTGAATCCCCAGTGGAATGCTTTTTGCACCTGGACAGCACTAGGCTCCTGTGTCTTTCTCCAGCAGTCCAAAAAAATTCCACAAAAGCCTCCTCTGCCTCATGCTGTCCCACTGAATTCCTCCCAGTGGGGACCATTTCCAACACCACTGGCACACGCGGAGCGTACCAGGCTCCCAACATCTGCCAGGCACATTTTCCATCCCCTGCAAGGGGCTCTCAAAGCAGCCCTCAGCTGGGATGTTTGTACAAACATGTGTATTTACTGTGTCAACACACATTAGAGAGCAAACACATTAACAGGAAAAGGAAACAGACTGCGAGATGAGGCCTCTCCAAACCTCGCTCCGTGGCCCCTCAGGTTGATGGAGAAAGCTCACTCATTCCCAAAATCTCACCCCTTCTGTCCTCAGCTTGTGCCTGCCCATTTGATTTGGGGGATCAAATCTCTCTGGCCAGCAGGCACCCCTCTGAAGATGGCAAATTTAAGGTGTCTTTGTGATAGGAGGATATTTTTGGGTTCCAAATCAGGAAGTGCAGCTGGGATGGAGCAGGGAGTGGAAGGGACAGCGGGAAGCAGAGGGATGCTGCACAAACAGAATTCTGGTTCAATCCCAGCCCTCTCCGGTGCTGTTCTGTCAGAAAGTTTAACCTGAAGGCATCCTCCTCAGCAGAGTCCCAGGAGCCCAATCCCTTGGGAACTCTCCATGCTATGCGGTCCCCAGGCAGGAGCCAAGTTCATGCAGGCAGAACCAATATTTAGCAAACCTCCTTTTTTTTTTTCCCCCCCAAACAGGCTGAGGATTTCCAGGGTTTTTCATTCAGAGGATCCTGCAGCCAGCACTGAGATGGAGATAAAAAGATGTTTAAAGACCAACAATTCCTCCTGACGTGTCACATACTGGATCCAGCTGCTCCTTGCATTCAGTGCTTCCTCTTGAGCACAAGCGCACGTGTGAGTGTGCGTGAACACGCAGGAAAGACAGACAGAGGTAATTATAAAGCTGGAGCCACCTAGAACTTCCCCCAGCTGTCAGTCCCAGGAAAAAAAAATCATGATTTAAATGCAGAGACATCCACCACTTCAAGTAAAAGGAGAGTTCCTGCTAGAAGATGTGAAAAGCAATTTAAATATGCCCTGGAGAGGGCGGGGATCTGGACGCTTGCTCTAAGTCCAGAAAAAAAAGAAAAAAATTTTAAAGTCAAAATCATAAAATCATGGAATGGTTTGGGTTGGAAGGGACCTTAAGGATCATCGAATTCCACCCCCTGCCATGGGCAAGGACACCTTCCACTAGAGCAGGGTGCTCTGAGCTCCATCCAGCCTGATCTTGAATGGGATGGGGCATCCACAACTTCTCTGGGCAACCTGTGCCAGGGTCTCACCACCCTCACACTGAAGGATTTCTTCCTAATATCAAATCTACACCTATTCTCTGTTTAATATCATCCAAGGACATGGGGAAAATCCCACTGTTGTGCCACACGAACACATGTGGCTTTATCCCACAACATCAATGGCAAAATCATCCCTTAAATTCCATTCCCTGCCAAGAAAAGCCCCAAGGACCGCAAATCCAAGCCCATGCTGGTACAATGCCCAGTTCACATCCAGTACAGCAGCAGGATAAGGGAACACCCTCATTTGGGGTGCAGGGATCTTCCCATTTCCAGGAACCCAAACCCCAGGCAGGTTGCTGAAGTTTTGCGTTGCACATCCTCGAAATTCCCACGCCAGACTGCCTGTCAGCAGAAAGCCTGGCTCCTGGGAGGGGAGCAGCAGGGAGATCTTTGAAGAAAAATCAATGCCAAAAGATGTGATTGACACTTCAAAGGGTGTTTGGCACCTTGCTGAGGAAAAACTCTCCATTGTTTTCAGGACCGAGCGTGCAGGAGGATTCCCTGGCCCAGATCCACCTGCCTGCCTCAAAACCATCCTTCCATGCTTGTCCCCTACTGGGATATCCTGGGCATAGGGATCAGAGTCCTGGATGCCATAAGTTGCTGCTGGTGAGGGAAGGAGACGTTCCCATACAGGGATGCAGGAGGAAGCATGTGCAGGTGAGCAATCTCCAAGAGATCTCGTCCATCTGCTCCCTCTAGGAATTCAATCCCTAATTTTCAGAGCACCAGCTCCAGGAGTTACTCCAGAGCAACCTAAGGCGGCCTGAGCTTTTTTAGGGTGCATCAAGCTCCTGGGAGCTGAGGGAAGACACGTGCAAGACTTTGCCTGGCTGATATTCCCTGAATGACCGGGATGAAGGAAGAAGCTTGTTAAATGGGGAAAGGCTGTGAGGACATTGGAGAGTCTGGGACACAAAACGAGCTGGATGAACTGAAAAAAATGGTTCAGAAAAAGGAAAAAGAAACAGGATTGAACTCAGGGAGGGCAAATACTCTCAGACAACAACTGAGGGCACAGTCAGACCAGGGGAACACAGACACTGCGGAATCGAGGCAAGGGGGGATAAATGTGCTTAAATCAACAGTGCTGGGCTTCTGCAGGACATACAGACCCTGGGTCCAGGGATAACAGGCACGTGAGCACGTGGCTCAGTCCAGCTGCCCTCATGGTGCTGCCAAGGCCACGAGTGGGGCACTCCAGGACACCAGACTCAAGGGGAACCCGTGGAGCCTGAAATTCCATGGCAACGCAGGAGGAACCGGGGCTGTCGAGAGGGGAAGCAGAATAATCAGCTTCAAGTGTGGAGCAGAAAAATGAAGAAAATAAATCTTTCTCCCTGTCTGGGTGGGTAGTCTGTGGATAACAGTAGGGAGGCTGGCTTTAGACACTGGAGAAGCTTTCAACCAGTTTAGGGAGCCTGGATGTTGACGAACAGGCTGAAGAAGCTTATGTCAGGTGGGATACAGGAAAGAGTTGATCCTGCTTTCAGTGGGAAGGGCTAGACGAGCTCTCAGGTGCCTCCCAGCCCTATTATCCACTGTTTATTGGGAGCAGCCCCATGCAGAGGGGAGGTTCTGGCTGGGGCTGACTCTGCAGCTGCCGCTTTGGATGAGAGGAGCTTCCCCACCCCGCTGAGCTGGCAGGGACCCAAAGCCACCTCCCAGAAATGACAAATCCCTGTTCCTCACCCCTGCTGGCTCCATTCAGAGAGTGGATGGTGTTCAAATTAGCAGCCACCTGCACTTCCAGGGAGCCCCGGCTCTCCCAAGGACATTTATCCATGTGCTGCACATCCCAGGGCACGGGGCCGCGTCCTGCTGCTCCAGCTCTGCTGTTCCCAGTGCTGCAGGAAAACGAAGCACTTTCTAATTGCTTCTTGCCTTGGACACCATGGGATATGTTGGATGTGTTCTCCTGTGCACAGGGGGGCAAAATATGGCAAGGTTTAGGGGGGATAATGTGATGTTGTGTTGTCACCAGTTTCTGATTCAGCCTATTCCATCTGCATCCCACCTGGAATGATTGAACAGCACCAGCACCCCAGAGGATCTTTGTACATGGCAGGGAATGAGAGGCAATGGAGACCAGTCCCCAGAGTCCATCACCAATACCACCACTAGGCCCTTTTCCCAGCAAGGACAGCAGAATCCATGGAAAAATACATCACCACCTGCAAAAACAACCTTTTAGAGAGATCAGCCCTTCCACCACAGGCTTCTTGTACAGGGAGTGTGCAACAACACCCTGGAAACACTTCAAGACCTCCTGGTTCCCAAAAAACATGTGGAGGCACACAAGGGTCCTCCTAGGTCAGGCTGGAGATGGAGTGAATCAATTCAGGTGGAATTTCACTTCAAATGCTGGATTTAAGGATGACTACGCAGGTTGGCCATACAAGATCCTCCATCCTGACACATGCATGGAGAAGGAATTCTGGTATCCATCCCCAGCCTGCACTTCCCAAACCTCCCTGGTGATGGATCACGTTGAGCTGGGTTCGCTCTTAATAACTGTACAATTTATCTGACAAATTCAGAGCTTGTTGTGCAACTTCATTAATACATTTAATTCATTGTTATATTTCCTTCAGATTAATGGTTTGAGAGTCCAGCAGAGTTCAATCTGCTATAAGTTGTTATAAAGTGCTTGTTTCTTGTTAAAACACAAAATGGAGCCAACCAAGGAGATCTGGAGATGAAAAACCAGCCAGAGCAAATCTCTCACCCAGATGGGCTGGGTGGGTGGGGAAGAGGTGATGGTCAGAGTTTAAATGCTCCAGAAAAAGGTGATGCACATCAGAAACGAGCAGAGCTTCCCTGGATAGCCAGAAAAACAGGAAAAAAAGACAAGTGTGCCTCAAATTCCCATCCTGTAGAGAGCAGGCCTGAGCTCCAAGTCTTCAAGCAAGTGAAGAACACATTCTAAATCATGCCATGGACAACAAATCCTTGCCAGAAGAGATCATGGAATCATAGAATGGCTTGGGTTGGAAGGGATCTTAAAGACCATCCAGTCCCAAACTCCTGCCCCTGGATGATCTTTAAGATCCCTTCCAACCCAAACCTTTCTATGATTCTGTGATATGCCCAAATCCCAGGCTGGATCACGAGATGAGAAGAGCAGTGATCTTATTTAACCCCTGTTAAGTTTAATCCAAACCAGAAAGTTGGCTGCAGCCTCGCACGAGCTGGGAGCTGTGGGGTAATAACAGATGTGCGTGGAATCCCCGAATTAGGGCCCCAAAGAGGGGAAGGAGCAGAGCAGCCTGTTCGAGTTAAGCCTGCACACGTGTCCCAGTGCAGTGAGTCATGTTCAGCCATGTGTCCAACCTCTTTGCCAAGGAGAGCATCCAGCAGCTCTCCTGGAGCATCCAGGGCAAGTTTGGCATCACCAGGAGCACAAGGGACGTGAACCAGAGGACACAGACTGGGGGTGTTCTTTGGGACAGCGGTGGGATAAAGGAAAGGCTGTGTTTTTGAAGCCATGCAGAGGGGAGATGCCTTATCTCAGAGCACACAAAGATAAGATGCTTCATGATTTCCTCATACCAGAAGTTGTTTCCAAACCTCACTTGCCCTATGCAGCCCACAACGCAAACCCCCTCAGCCCTGCTCCACCCAAGGTTTGTCTGGCTGAAGCGCTGCAGTTTTAGGACACAAACTGTGCTATGGGAGCATCATCCCCCTGGGAGGAGGGTCAGGGAAGCTCCTGTAAGGCTGTGTGCCCAGCAAAGTCAGGATCCTCGCTGCGTGACACGCTTCAGCCCGGAGCCTCCTGCAGCACACGCTGAATATTGATGAGTGCAAGACAAGGATCAGCACGACCACGAGACACAGGTTGCAACTTGGCAAAAGGAAAGATAAAAAAATAAAACTGGTTGGAGGAGGGGTGGAAAGTCAGCTCTGGATTTGCCAGCCTGTGGAGAGCAGAAGGAAGAACGAGGATGCTGCAAGGCCATTTCTCTGCTGGCTGTTCCCAAAGAGGAGTACAGTGAATACATGGATGAGCCATAAAGTGTCCCTGCTGTCACAGATCTGTGCCCATGAGGGGCCCAAGCCTGGCCACCCTCCAAAGGACCTCTCCTCAACTCAGACACAACAAGATGTGTTGGTGTTTAACTTCACACATCTCAAAATTGCCATTTAAAAAGGGTCTTCTCCAGTCTCCCATGGTGTGATGGAGACGAGCAGCTCTTGAAGGTGTTTAGTCCCACCAGCTCCATGTGCCCAGTTTTGATCAGGATGAACCACCTGCCAACCAACAGCTTTCCATCACACCTCATCTGTGCTGTGGGAGGGGAAAATGGCCAGGATTTGAAGCACCCTGAGAGAGATGATGGGGTGGGAGAGCTCTGGCGTGACCCATTGGGTTAGCAAATTGCCACTTGGAGCTGCCTGGAGAAGTGCAGCACCCTGCTAGGAACCCATCTGTGATTCACTCCAATTTTCAGGTGATTGGGGACCTCCCCTGGGGCAGGGCAGGGCTTCAAACCCTGCCTCCAACTTGTCTGGGTTGGGATGTGTCTTGCCCAGTTCACTCCTTTGTCCAGATTCTCCCAAAAAAGCCAGCGTAGGCACAGTGGTGCTTCCTCCACGTAATTCCCGGCACATGGAATCACCAAACCCTCACAACTGCCCAGCCACAGAGCCCTCGGTGTGGTGGCCACTTTCCCTGCTTGAGCAGCCACCTCATTAATCCCTGCAACCTCCAGCCTTGGCATCTGCAGGGGCTTGGCTGAGCAGCCCAAGCACCGTGGAGTCGCTGCCTTTGCCATCTTGGGGATGCCACGGGAGGACTGGGAATGTGGGATTGGGGACTTGGCTCCAGAATGAACCCAGCCACCAGCTGGGAAGGAGCTGGCCCCCTTCCTCCACCAAGATGCTGCTTTGATCCCATTCCCTTCTCCCAGCCGGCTGGAAATCCCCCGCTGCACAGGAAGGTTTGCATAATCCAAGAGGCACCAGATTCCTCTTCCCCTCTGGGGTTTTGGTCTCAGGAAGAGGCAGAGGACTGGCAGGCAGAGTCCAGCCTCCCTCAGAAAGTTGTCAGGGTGGCAGGGAGAGCCCTGTCCCCGTCACCCTCCCGTCCTCTCCCTCTGCCTTGCATGAGGAGCTATTTTAAGTCCCACTCGTGGCTGCCTTTGTGATTTCCCTGGCAAAGCTCAGCCCTGACATCAGAGCAGAACAACAGGCTCCTGGAAACCCCGGGAGCAGCGAGGCACCGTCCCCCTCCTCGCTGCCCTGTCTGATCCCAGAAGATGATCCCTGCTGCAGGATCCAAATCCCCTCCAAAGACCCAGGAGAGTGTCACTAAGGGGTTAGGGGAATAGGGTGGGTGAAAAGGTCTCTCTTTGGTGCAGCTACCTGCCAGTACATCATGGTCTCACATACAGCTCACTTGGCTGATGTATAGCTTCATCCTGTGACTAGCATTCCAATTTGGGATGCTTTCAGCATCCAAAGAGCCCCAGACAGTGACAATACACCAATTACTGAGATATATTGTGCTTTTGAGTAGCCTAAAAAGCACCTTGACTGGCTGCACTTGGAAACCCCAAGGAAGCACAGCTGAAAGGAGGCTCTGTCATAGCTGCTCCATGGCCCCAGCAGCAGCAGCAGGAGAGGATGGATCCACCCAGGGAATCTGTGCCAGTGGGACACAGCCCTGGCTGCCTCCACGCTGAAAATTTAGGCTTAGGCTGGAGAGCTGTGAGCACAACGTGGTGCCACAAGTGACATCAGCCTCTCTATAGCTGGCAGCTCCCAGACACCACCGACCGCCGTCGCTGCCTTGGATCGTGGGAGCAGTGTGGAGAGCCAAATCCCTTCCCCGTGGGGCATTCTCCAGAGAAACAGCTCAGCTTATTCCTTTGTCACTGCCTGATGTCAAAACGTTCTGGAAAATGTCTGGGTTGATGTCCATGCCTCTTCCTAAGATCCTCCTGTGAGCGGTAACAGGGAAAGAGTAGAAGATGGGCTGAAAGGAGCTCTAAATTCACCTCAGGGAGATGGTGCCAGCTGGCAGAGTTGGCATCCCTCGGGACTGTTGCTATATGACAACCTGATGTCTGCACCTCCCTCAGAAGGTCTTATATTAAAAAAAAGGCAATAGAAGTGTAGGAAGGAAGGCAAAGGAGGAAAGAGCTGATGTAAGGGCAACCCAAAGATCTGTCACTGTCACTCGACTTCACACCCCAAATGTCTCGGAGCCGATGTTTCCAGGAGCAGTGGCTCACCTTCAAAAGCAGAGAACTGCAAATACAGACAGACCTCGGGGATCTGAGACAGGAGGGACCTGAAATTCTTCTGGGGAGACTGCAGGGACCTTGGATCCTGTTTGTCAGTGTTCTCCCACAGGAGAGCCTTTGGCCTTCCTACAGGAGAAGTTTGGTGCTGACCCCATGAGGGTCTGCCCCGAGGCTCCAGTGCCACAGCCTGACCTGACATCACCCCAGCATCCCGCAGCAAAGAGCCTTGGATAACCCCTGTTCTCTTTCCAGCTGAGCCTAAATCCCCTGAGAAACAGCACCTGGGAGAGCAGGAGACTGCAGCCAGCATTTGGCACCTGATACTTCTTTTTCTGGAAGGTATTGGAATGTCTCAAGGACACGGATGGGAACAGCACAGCACATCCGTGCGTGTTTCAGGATCTTCCACCTTTGTTTTGACACTGTGCCTTGTGCATAATTATTCCAAGGCACAGCCTGAACTCTCCTGCTGCTTAACAGGGGGAGTCAGAGCATCTTGGCAGGATCATTTTGAGAGAGTCTGATGATGGGAATAACTTCTCAAAGCAGCAAAACCACTGAGCCCAAGAGTCAGCAATAAGTGATGGAGTGCTGGGAGCTGGACTTGGACACCGGGTCCACAGGAAGGAAATGTAAACATCAGCCAGAGGTTTTGGCCAGAAGAACTTACCCAGGACTGATGGTTATCCAGCACCAAGGAATTACCAGACTCTGGGGTCCATTTTTTGGGTCCTACCTTGGGACATTGGTGCCCATCTGGTTACCAGTGAACGTGGAGCTTCATCATGGGATCTTTAGGGTCCCTGCCAGCCCTAACCATTCCATGGCTCTGTGATGTCTGGGACCAGTCCTGTGTCTGACACCAGCTTCTCCAAGCTGAGAACCCTCAGTGTTTCTGGCCAAGTCACTCCATTCCCAGTGGGATGCAGATGCCCAATGTCAAGTGGCCGGGTCAGAACTGTCAGTGTGTGACTGCAGTGGGTCCTGTGCTCATGCACCAGTGGGTTTCTGGTTTAATGCACGAATATTCTGGTTTAATTAATTCTGATTTCCAGTTTAATCCACAAAGCAAGAGACAACCAGCTCAGGACCACTTGGGCCTCCACTTTTTCACATGTGGAGAACCAGCTCAGTGATATAACCCTAAACTGAATGATAGCACGGAAAAAATAGGTGTATTGCACCCTGACTGCAACATCTCCATCCCCCTGTCTCTCTGATGGGTCAGATACCACTGCTGGAGGGCTGGAGAGTTGTACAGATGGTGAGGCTCAGCTCTCTCACGTGTGATTTACACCTCCTGCTTCACAGTATTGAGAATTATGACAGGCGACAGCAAGATTTGCATAGAGGTGCAGCATGTGACCACCAGACCACAGCTGGGCTCAACATCTGGGCTTGCTCCAAGTGGGTTTGGTTTGTTTCTCCCAAACCTCAGAGGCTTTGGTTGTGCTCCTGACAGGAACTCAGGTTTGCTTAAGATGTGGAAAAACAGGTTCAGCCTTCACAAACCAACGGTGGCCGTTGGAAAGGGAATGGTGAACCTGGGGTAGCTCTGCTCTATATTCCTTATCCATAGGGATCTGGAATATCCCTATGCAAGCACTCATGTCCATGAACCCTGTGACCTCAAGAACTGAGGTTGTGTCCAACACTGGTGATATAACTTTGCAGGATAAACCCAGCAGCAGCTGCAGAAGGGACCCCAGACACAAACAAAGCTGCTTCTCCCCTCTGGGTACGACTCATTTCCATTCTGCTTGGCCTCCCCACACCCTTAGAAGGGGGGGGCAAGGGGCTACTCTGTCCCTCAGGCTGACAGGAGTGGAGGGGAAATTTCATGCCTGCCACTGCCCCTCAGGCTCCAGGGCAGGAGGACATAAAGAGCTGCTGATGAAGTGTTTCCTCCTGCCCCCCAGCCAGGCAGTTCTGCCTGCACAGCCAGGTCTGACCTCTCTTGTCCTCCTTTGTTCAGTTCTGGCAGGCGAGCAGGACCTTCAGACCTCCTTTTTTATCTCAAGCTTGCTCACAAACACCAAGGCTCACCTGGAAAGGGTCTGGAAAAGCCCAGCCTGACTGAGCATCACACCAGATTGCAGGAAGATTGCAGACAAGGAGTGGCTGGAGCTGCAGGAATGAGGGGCTGAGGATGAGGAAAACTCTGACAGGGAAAGGAACAAGATGATAAGCAAGAGATCATCACACCTTCTTTGCCCTCCCGGCTGGAAGCACCTCCAACCCTTGTCTCCACCTGGATGCAGCCTCAGCCTCTTTGGATTTGATGATGTGGCAAAGCCAGAGGACCACAGCAACTGCAAATCATGTGGCTCCTGCCCTGATCCCTCCTAGATCCAGTCCTGGCTTCTCTTAGGGTTAGTCCCTTTTTTGGCAGCTGTCCATCTGAGCAGCATCCAGCTAAAATCCATCCAGTGGTGGATGTGCTCAGCTCCGTGCTGTCTCAGCAAGGAGGGAACCAAGCTAACAAACCTCAACAGCTCAGAGCCAGCCCCACCTCACCCTCTCCTGTCCTGTTCTCTTCCCCTCACACGTAGGTGCCTGGCCCCCAACCAGCAGAGCTTTCTGGTCTTTCAGCTCTGGGTCTCTTTTTCCACTTACCACCCTCGTGTCCCTTCTCCTGTTTGATTCTTGCCCTTCACTACATGCAAACAGGTCTTCTCCAGCTTGTACCAGTCCCTTTGGGCAGGTTGTGAGGAGGGCTGACCACAGAGAAGATGCCAACAAGTCCATTTAGGGCAGGAGACCTGTCCCACATAGGTTTTATTCTGGGACAAAGTGCCAACCTCCATAACTCACCCCACAATCCCTGGTGTGGGGGAGCCTTAAACCTTTGGGATTTCGCTCTGGAGGGACTGGCCAGGCCCTTGCCCAGCTGGCAGCGGCGGGAGCGGAGTGCCAGTCCCTTCCCACGAGCATCCATGGCTCCTCCATGGAGCTGCTGGAACATAATCAGCAGCTTTGTTCTGCATCACCTCCCTGTGTAAGAGCAGCAGGAATTTGTACGGCCGCAAATGAGCGGCACGGGCGAGGGATCGGCACAGAAATGAGACACATCCTCCTGTGCTCTCTGGGAGGGGACAGGGAGACGAATGCTGCGGACACTGCACTGGCCACAGCCTCTCAACCCTGCCAGCTGGGCTGTGCTGCCACCGCTAACAAGTGGCTTCCCTCTGCCAAGGAGAACAGAGCCACCGGCACCCAACCCCGTGCTCTGCTCTTGGCTGCCTCGGGAGCCCGAGTCAGGAAGGATGGGGTTTTTTTGTGTTTTTTTGCACTTGTCATTTCTCAAGGAGGGAGGAACATCTCTCGCAGCTGCTTCGGCTGAAATCCAGCTTTTATGTAATCAAATGTGACCTCTAGCTGTCTGTGTTTGAGGCTGCCATCGCTGCGATATCATTCAGGCTGTTAGGACTAAGTCATCCATCTCCTCAACTATAAATACCTTATAATCATCCCCAAGGACCCGCAGTGCCTCGCAGATGAAGATGCCTGGAGAAAAGGGTGGCTCGGCTCTGAGGATCGCTTCGCTCCCGAAACGCAGCTGCCTCCTTCATGTGGAATGCACAGCGGGCTTTTTAGTGGCGCCTGGCCAAAGTTACCAGCAGAAAACCCACGGAAATTGCCAAAAAGCATGGAGAGCCACCCACACCCAATCTGCAGGCAGATAATAGACTGTGTCAATAGAGGCACTTTTGCAGAAATTATGTCCAGGCCGGTTGTGCGTGTTCACCCCACACTGCATCCTGCTTTGCGGTGCAAGACAGGGAGAAAACATCCACGCTGCTTTGGACGCCACCGGCCACTCCTGCCAGGCTCTGCAACGTGAGGCGCAAGGGAGAGCAGAGCAGACACAAAGCCCTCGGAAGGAAGGTTTCTGCGAGAAACCCAAACTGCCGGCTCTTATTTACTTGTGTTACACAGTGTGATGTTAATTCGACAATTAACGCTCGCGCTGATAATGGCTGGTCCCACCTCCTCCCAAGCGTGCACCTGCTCCCCCTGCCAACCCCGCACTCCCCGGGAATCCACAATGAGGTAAGGCCGCGTTGAGCAGCGGCTCTGCTCCCACAGCCCCGCGGATTCAGGGCAGGAATCCTCAAGTTTGGCCGAGATATGCATTAATGCAAGGGCAGCTGCTTCATCTGCAGCAGCTTCATCAATTCCCTTCATTCGCAGACATCCCTCCAAGGTGCCAGACAGCTCTGCTCACCGGGATCCTCTGGCACATCTTGCCTTGAAAGTAATTCCCTGCTCCTCTTCTTCCTCCTCCTCCCCCCACAGCTTCTGGGAGCAATGGGACGCTGATTTATTTGCTGGCTGGTGGTTTGGGGGTTTCTGTTTGGTTTGTTGGAGGGGAGGAGAGATTGGGTTGTGGTAAAGAAGTCACATCCCCCTTTTCCTGTGCAGTCGCTTCGGGTTGGAAAGGATCCTAAAGACCACGGAGTTCCAATCCCCTGCCTGTCGGGATGGAACCCAGACAGGACCCCTGTTCTCCCCAGGCTTCCAAACGGATGCAGAGCCACTGGTGGTGGGACCTGCCAGCTGCTGTCCCAGTGAAAGGATGGATAAGAATTCCCTACCAGCAGGGACAGGGCAGGAGGAGATCAGTGACAGTAAAGAAAAACTCAGCTCCAGCGATGCTGGGCAAAAGTCCCTCCAGAGCAGAGGAACAGCCCTGGTCACACCCTCCCCTAAAAATCGTTTTCTCAACCTGTTGCAGCTGCAGCAGACCCCACAGGACTCTGGGTGAGCTCTGCCCTCCCTGCTCAGCCCCTGCCCTTCACCCTGTTTAAGGATAAAAGGTCCTGTCTGAAGAAGGAAATCCGGAAAATCACATTTTTGGCAAGATCCTCCTCTGCTCTCCATGGCTTCCAACCTCTGTCTCTTTGCATGCAGCTCAATTACCTCCATTAACAGCACAAAGCAGAATCCTTACGGCTTTCTGTTGTTGTGAATTGCAGTTCTTTGCCTCCCTGGGTGTTTGCAGGTTGGGGTGTAACAGCAGGAGCTGCTTCTGGCCCTGCTCAAATTTGCCAAGAGCGATGCAGCTCTGCCTAGGATCCTCCAAGGACCTGCCCTGGGCAGCCTGACCTCTGGTCGAGGAGCAAAGGCAGGAGATTCCAGAGTCCAAGGACAAGGCAGGAAGGCAGCGAGTCCCTCTGCAGCCAGGGAAGGTGGTGGATACCTGCTTGTGGCTGTGGTGACCTGACCCCTGGCAGATAACCATGGAGAGTGCAGCAGGAAAAGCTGCCTCTTTTCCTCCACTTTTATGCTCGAATAAGGAGTCACAGCATTCCCAGCACTGCAATGCTGGATAATATGCCATGGAAAAGCTGCAGCAGTGTGGCTGCAGGGCACAAGGCATTAGTGTTCCTGTCAGGTAGGTCCGCCGGGATTCGCAGTTAAATGGCAAAGTAAGGAAAACATGCAAGGGATCACACAGGGAGAGTAAAGCTTATTCCCAGCCTGGAATGGGAATAAGAAACCCACTGCTGGGCTATGGGAAAACTCCTGCCTACACAGACACACAAACTCAGGCTCTGTGTGTTTTCCCAGACTCCCTACACACACCAGCATGCATGATTACATCCAATTGGAGTTATAGGTGAGCTGGTATAAAAACATCCCAGGTTTTATCACTCTCCAGCCACTGCTGCCCACCACAGCACAGAAATGTGTTTGTGGTTCTTTCTGTGATTACAGTGAGTCATAGAATGGCTTAGGTTGCAAGGGACCTTAAAAAATCATCTCATTCCAACTCCCTGCCATAGGGAGGGACACCTTCCACTATCCCAGGTTGCTCCAAGCCCTGTCCAACCTGGCCTTGGACACTTCCAGGGATGGGGCAGCCACAGCTTCTCTGAGCAACCTGTGCCAGGGCCTCACCATAAAGAATTTCTTCTTAATATCTAATCTAAATCTCCCCTCTTTTAGTTTAAAACCCTTCCTCCTTGTCCTATCACTATCTGCCTCTGTACAAAGTCGCTCTCCATCTTTTTTATAAACCCCCTTTAGGCACTGGAAGAGGCTCTAAGGTCTCCCCAGAGCCTTCTCTTCTCCAGGCTGCACAACTCCAGCTCTCCCAGCCTGTCCACAAACTGGACAACCTGTCCCAATGTCCAATCACCCCTAGACCACATAACTTTTACACTAAGAAAGTGTTCCACTGCTAGTGAGGCGTAGGCAGAGAGGTCAGAAGTGTTGAGCCAAGGTGCTGATTGATGTACAGATCTCACCAAGATGAGCCAGACTAATTAACCAGATGTAAATATTAGGCAAGCTCCTGAATGAGACAACATTGACTGAAATTACAATTAAGCCCAAACGCAGCTACAGTTGGGGAATTATAAATGTTACAACAACGTATTCCATAAAAGTTTATAATTGTTAAACTGCTTTGATGCTTTCCAGCATGACAAGACTTAGAAGCAGCAGGAGCAGCAAGGGAGACGGCTCAGCCACACGGAGTGCACAGACCTTGGCCAGACAGCAGAAATAAGTGCTTTTTCTTGGGGTGTTTCCTTTTATTCCGCTGGGTTAACAGGATGAAACACCTTTTAGCACCTAGTGCAGATGCAGTTTAACACCTCCAAGGTGGAATTAGCGGGTCAGGGTGCACCCCAGGAGGGAGCAGTGTGTGTGGGCACTGAGCCTCTCTGCAGAGGAAGTGCTGCGACAGGGCAGCGAGGCAAATCTCCATTTAAAGGGGACATTAATGGCATTTATTTCACACTGTCTTAATCCTTTTGTTTCCATTCCATCCCGAGGACTGGAGCTGGGGGTGCTCTGAGGTTGTGCCTCCACTAGCACCCCCCAGTTGTCACCGCGTGCTGCACACCACAGGTCACGCCACAGAAGCCAAATCCCCACTGGGCAGAACCCAACCAGAAGATGGGACCACACGGAACAGGCTCCACCCCACCGCAGGGATCACTCCTCCTTTCCATTAAATTGCCACCATCCTGCAAAATATAGGGTGGCCTGGAGGCAGGGATGGGGGGGTGAAACAACAATGTGGGGTCTGCATCTCCACTCCTCAACCCTGCCCCTTGCCGAGGGGCACATCTGTCCCCTGCCTGTGCATCTGGGGGTGCATCTGTCACACGAGCCCCGTCCCTCCCGCACGTGGCCCCAGACTGGAGGAGTTTGCTCCAAATCTCTTTGAAGTTCGATGCCACACCACCTTTATCACTGCCAAGGGGACCCTCCACGCTGGAAAAAATAAGGGCTGGGGCCGTGCTTGTGCCTTGAGGGACTGAGCAAAGCGTTGTCAGCCCTTCTGGCTCGTAAATCTCCTCAGAGGGGGTGTTGCTGGTTTTCCTGCTGGAGGGCAGGTGCTCGGGGGGAGCACGGGGAGCACCGCGGTGCTGCCGAGCAAAAAGTCAAACTGCAAATCCTGTCTCCTCTGCTCCGTCTCAGCTGGGATATAAAACGAGCCAGAGTCACTTCTGCCATCACCAAATGCCATGGCATGGCTTGGGTTTGTGGTTATATATTCCTTTGCTACCAAACCAGGGGGATTACCTGGGCTCTGCTTGCTGAGGATGGACCTGGGGAGGTGTTAACCCTTGGAGCAGGTCTGGGCTTCACCTCGAGACACGACAGATTGACTCACGCTGAAACCACACCGACAAATGTGCTGGTAATTAAACAAAGCGGGCATTCAAGGGGCGGGGATGGTGTTTAGCATCCTCCCAGAGGCAAAACCCGCAAACCGCCTGCAGCAGCAGCAGACAGAGGAGGCACGGCAGCCAGCAGCGGTGCCAAGAGACAAACTCCAGACTTCCAGCTCTCTGGCATGGCTGACAGCCCAGAAGATACTGCAGCCCCTCTCTGGAAGCTGGCTGAGGAGTCAGGAAAGCGCACAGATAAAACTTTGACGGTCTGCCACCTTTTTTGTGCACGAAATGCTCCTGCGGGCTGGTGACAGGTCTGGGGACACACGGTGTGAGCCCCTGTGTCAGCAGCCTGGCTGGGATGCTCTGGAGACTCCTCTGCAGATGCAGGAAACTCTGCTGGAGTGGGGACAAGAGGCGATGGCAGAGCGTAGCCAGGGACTGCTGCGTGCAACAATCTGTGGATGAATGCACGGGCACGTTCGAGTCCTGACTGCCGGATTACAGCATCACAGAGTGGTTTGGGTTGGGAGAGACCTTTAAAGGTCACGCAGTCCAACTCCACTGCAACGATCAGGGGCAAAGCCTGATCCTGGCAACGTCAATGAACTCAGGGCTGTTCATCACATCTGTCATAATAATGCTTTAGGGGCATTTTAGTCACCCTTAGGAGCTTCACGAAGAGCCTGGCCCCCACCACTCTGAGTGCCCTCCCAACTCCAAAGCAGGTGGCAGAATCACTCCCCAGGAGCACCCAGTTCACCCCAGTTTCCCTGGCAGGCCGTGCACTTCTGCCCACTCCTGTATTACCTTGGAACAAGGTAAAACCCAGTAAATTAATGATTTCCCTGAACCATCTTTCGAGGGGAAACCTTTGCAACCTTCACAACCCAGAGCCATGAAATAGCCATGGTTTTGCCATGAGTTCACATCCCACAGCAGCAGGGATGGTCCTGTGGCATTGCCCACCTCTCCTGCCAGGAGGGGACCCCCCTTTCTCTCCAGCTGACCCGTGAACCACCCCCACAATCCGCCAAACCCCGTCTGTCCCCTGCAGCCGTCCCCGCTTGGTGGCTCCGCCGTTTGGGCGCATTCCGCACGATTTTTGGGTTCCATCTGTCAGGCCGCCGCCTCACACGTCTGCAGGCGCTCGGGAGAGCGGTGCACAGCTCTTGGCTCTCGGCTCTGGAAGTGGCTCCGATCACAAACGCCGCGCTGTCAGCGTGATGTGGGCAACATCTGCTAATCCAGCCCTTCACCCAGCCCTTCTCCACGGCGCTCCTCCAACTGCATACTAAAGCGTGCTGAAGGACAAACAGGATTTTTTCGTATTTTTAGGCTGGCTGAATGGACCAGCGCTTTGATCCCGGCTGCTGGGTTGAATTAAAAGTAAGTCAGAAAGCACCCGATGTTAAGGTCGGGCTTTACCTCTAACTGCTCGCAGAACACGCTGACATATGGTAAAGAAACAGAAAACATGAATGTGCTGGGGTTTGGGGGTTGCATTCTTGCATAATTTAAGTAATATTAAGGGCATTACATGTGGTTTGTTGCTGTTATGTCCTGCGGCCATGGAATGGTGTTGGTTGGGGTTTTTTTAGTTTCCACACAGGCCTTTGCCACGAGCTCCGAGAACCAACTGTTGCTGAGGCGAACTTTTGAACCTCTGCAAAAGCACAATGTGTTAAATTGCTAGAAAAGGGGAAAACAAATGTATGATGTTCTGTGACATCCACAATCTGCAAAGCTTCACTCCTTTGGACTTCCCGAGGAGAAGAAAGGGATAACTGAGGCATTTTATGTTTTAAACAATGACGAGCCCAGTAATGGATCGAGGCCTTAAGGCAAAGCAAAAGCCTTCAATACTTCAATTATGAGTTGTTTAATAAAACAGACTCGATTAATTTGACCAACTAAGGAAATTGGGCTGAGGCCACCCTTGCATGTAAAGGGACCGACCACAAGGGTGGGTAGAGAAAAATCCCAGCATAAACCTAAAAATGCCCCCAAACTCCCAGCCCATTGGGTAGAGACCTGCACCACTGAGTGAAGCAGCCTGGAGAAGCTTTTGTGCACTGCTTTCAATAGGACTTGAATAACTCCATCCTCCCCCTATTTCACGGGGCACAGAAAAAAACCCTCTCCAGTTTAGAAGAAAAGCCACCCCACCCTTGAGAGGGGGAGATGGGAGCCGTCTGGTCCCCCTACGCGGCCCCCCCAGCCTCTCGCCCCCACGTCCCGCTTTGCAAACAAACCCAAACTCCCTGACTTCCCAACAGCTGCTCCCGGTCTGCCCGGCTCCCACATGGCACGAGCCCCCCAGCCTTATGTGCAGCCCCGGCATCCTGCCAGCTCCCTCCACCATCGGCATTCCGGGAGCTCCAGTCCGCCTGAATAGGACAAGGAGTGGG
>VZRJ01011160.1:513152-684336 GCA_013397565.1 Ptilonorhynchus violaceus | reverse complement strand
TTCAGCATTTGACTGCTCGTGGATTTGTTCCATCACCAGGATGCCCTCCAAGATGGATTTGGGAAGGGAAAGATTCTCTCCTCGCTCCCCCCGGACCCTTCAAAGCGTCCGCGTGCCTCGTCTCCCGCTCGTAAACGCGCGTTTGATCCCGCAAGGTGCTGCTGCCTTTCATCTCCCGCCGAACACAGCGCGGGCATCCCGGAGCACGAGGAGAGGGGTCCCGGGTGGGAAAAGAATTTGACAGATGCTTGCAAAGGATTAAGAGTTTCCAGTGGCTCAGAGCGGTGCCTGCACTGACGGAGACGCGATCAGAGGGAGAAGCTGCACTCAAACTGTGGGGAGAAACCACCTCCAGTAAGTGGATTAGGAGAGCGTTATCATCCAACACGAGCCTCCCTCTGCCACCTCTCCTGGCAGGGATGGTGGCAATATTGGAATAATCTGTGCACCTGGAGCAGCAGCAGCTCTGCAATGAGATTAATGGACCTGCTGATGGGCAAGGGAAACTTCGGGGAACAATTTGCCCTGCTGCTTCTTTCAATTCCCCCGGCCGTGGCAGAAGGGGGAAGAATAGGTCTGGATTCGAGAGGAATTTAGGGTCGTGCATGGGTATTTCCCACGCAAAACAGGAGAGGCTGGAAAGGCTGGGAACCTGCTCAGAAGGACTTCACTCCAGCATTTAACCTCCCTGCTTTGGTGGAGCGAAGTGAGGAGTGTCTGTGCACACGTTTAACGCCATGGTCATTCCCAAACTCAAACATCCTGGTTGCAAGCCAAAGAAAATGTCTCTTGTTGGTCTTAATTTAGGTCAGGGTTAATCCAGGCCACTCATTTCCTGCACTTTTCTTAGTTAAGTGAAAGATTAGTGAAGGGAAATGGGTCAGGTAAAACAAAACATCTTGCTTGACCTGAAACAAAACATATTTTTTCCCCTCCTTTCATATTGGTCTTTTATTATTGTCATCAAAACCAATGTCACTACCACGCTGATATTAATCAATAATATTACAGTTGGGTGTTTTATTCCAGTGAGTTTTGAAGATAAGCTTAGTTCCCAGAGGAATAATTCACAAGTTTCATTTCAAAGCCCTAAACTAAAACATTTTTCCAAATTCCTATCCAAGTCTTGCTCGCACATTGCTTTCATTGAAAAAAAAAAATTGCCCTGAATTTGATACAAGCTTCTCAGTTAGCATCGCCCTGCACTTTCTGGTGATTAAAATAACGAGGGAAAAGAGCTTGCAGCAGTTCTTCCACGCTCCATGGAATGATGTGGGATCTCCCAGCCCGCTCCGCCGGGGGTTGTGCAGAGCACAGCCCTTCCCGGACATGTGGGATTTACAGCTGATCCCTACACGTGCCTGGGAGGTGCCCAGGGTTTCTGGGTGGATGGCAGCCAGACCAAAGAGGCTTTGCAGTGGTTCTGCTCATTCCCAGAGGAGAGAAACCTGCTGCAGATTTATAGGGAAGGAAAACAAACCAACAAGAAGAAACCACACATGAAAACCGCAGACCTCAAATACCACCTGGACGAGGACTCTAGGTAGGAAAATGAATATATATGCCCAGAAATCCGGATGAATCAGGTCTTTAACCTGAAGGCAACTCTTAATTCACAACAGCAAACTCCTGTGTGCAGCAGTGGTGACAGTTCGTGCTGTTACCCACCCGAGGACACACAGCCAGACAAGTGCTGCCGTTTTGGAAGGTGGCACTGTTTGCACAAAGCCATGACCATCTGGGATCTTGGATACACTTTTCTTTGGATATGTTGTGCTTATCCATGTGGTATCTAAGCCCTGAGCAGGTAAATTAATTGAAAAGCAAGGTCTGTAGTGGATGTCCTCCCTCCTGAGGCTGGTTTTGAGCATCACGAACCGGGGTGGGACGAGCTATGAAGGGCAAATCATTTTTGGTCTGGAGAATGAATGACACCAGGACACTTCTGCATAATTAGAAGTGTCTCAAGCAGATGCAAGTGAAGCTAATCAAACACTGCTTCATGAGAGTGATCATCAGCCTCATAATTATTATTATTCAATTCCCAGGAGGCAGAGACAACGGGACTTCTCCTTCACATGACGTGTCACACAAAGGCAAATCAAAAAATCACTGTCCCTGCTCAAAACTGCTCGTTGCTCTGGTCGTCTGCTCCATGTCACACCTCCCACTCACCACCCCAGACCATCCCGAGCCAGCTCATCCCTGCCTGGAGTGTAAAAATCCAGGGAAATCACCCGGGAATCCTTTCCAACAGCAGGGTGACACGGAGGTGAGGTGTTGCTCGGGTGCCAGTGGGTGCCCGGGCTGCAGCCCCGCGTGGCTGTGATGTCAAAGGCAGATGGCCGTGTCATCAGGGGGGACGTGGGGCTGCACAGCAGATGGGCACTTCACAGACAAAGATCCCTCTCATGCAAAATGCCCCCGATGATCATTTAAAAAAGGAAAAAAAGAAAAAAATTACACACAGAGAGAGAGGGAGAGAACTGGAGAAAACATCTGATGTGTGAGCAGTACAGTCTCTAAGTAGAATATTTTCCCCTTTTCCCATGAAACATCAGGAGGTTCTTAAGCTCCAGAGTGTTCATTTAACTCCTCAAGGGTCTGGCCTCACATTTCCTCTGCACCGTGCTGCCCTAACACACGACACACCCAAATCTGCTGTCTCTGAGCTTATCTCTAGGAAGCCAAACATTTTCCACCTGTTTACACACAAAACTTAATATGGCACAGATTATTTTGTGAAAGGAACTTCCACCCCAAGTGCCTCCAGCAGTTTTCCAGCCAACAATGCTGGAAATCAACCAGTATGCAGCAGTATGCCAGGTTTATACTTCAGATGGGCACACTGATTTTAAACAGCATAGTCAGACTGGTTTCATCCTATTGGAGAACCACAGAGAGACAGGTAGATGGGAAAGCTCATAAAATCAGAGAATGGTTTGGGTTGGAAGGGATCTTAAACATCATCCAGTGCCACCCCATGCCATGGGCAGGGACACCTTCCACTATCCCAATTTGCTCCAAGCCACATCCAGCCTGGCCATGGACACTTCCAGGGACCCAAGGCCAGCCACAGCTTCTCTGGGCAACCTGTGCCGGGGCCTCACCACCCTCACAAGAATTTCTAACTAATATCTAATCTAAATCTCTCCTCTCTTAGCTTAAAACAGTTAAGCCTTGTCCTGGCAGTATCTGCCCATGTAAAAATTCAGTTAATACAGGGACAACTCCTCTTGAGTACCAAGTTCACCCCCAGTTTAGAGCAGTGTTAAGTGAGGGGAGAACCAAGCTCATAGCTGATAATATCAAGATTGCTATAAATTAGAAAGCACAGAAAATCACTTAATCCACTGAAGAAATGCTGCTAATTCTGGGGTGAGACACAACAGCAATTGAAAGTTTATTCAGCCTCTGGAATTCCCACAGATGTTCCCCGGGTGCCTCAATGAGCAGTGAACACGGGGAAAGGAAATACGCAGGCAAAGCCACAGCTTCAAACCCAGCCCAGTACAATCCCAGAAACACCACCAAAGACACAGAATCGAGAATCATTAAAGTTGGAAAAGATCATTGAGTTCAGCCATCAGACACTGCCATCTGCAGCACTAGAACGTGGCCCTAAGCACCGTATCCACATTTTTTTAACACTTCCAGGGGCAATGATCCCACCACTTCCCTGGGCAGCCCCTTCCAGTGTTTGACAACCCTTTCCATGAAGAAATTTTTCCTAATATCCAACCTAAACCTCACCTGGCTCAATGAAGCCATTTCCTCCTGTCCTATTACCCGGGAAAAAAGACCAACCCGCAGCTGCCTACAAATCCTGTCAGGGAGTTGTGGAGATCAAAATGTCAAGAGGAACAGGTGTATTTTAACATGCACCGAGCAAACAAAATGTGTTAAACACACTTCTCCATGCCCAGGCATGGGAACATCTAAATAATGGATGTGAGATCCATTTCTCCTGAACTAGGGCAGGTCCCGAGTGCTTGGTCCATGTCCAGTCTGATGATGCAAACAGGCAAGGCTCAGGAAAGGGCATTTTTAGGGATATCAGAGGAATGCACATGCAGCTGATGGAAGTAGGGAGCTGCTGTTCAATAAGCACTGGAGCGTGGTCTCCTTAGGGGCTCGGGCAACCCCGCTCTCTGGAGGTGGTGGCAATTGAAAAGTAGGGATGGGACAACCTCTGGCTCTCAGAAGAGTCTGGCTGGACAACAAATCACCCTGACAATGATAAATCCAGGCATTTTCTTTGGGCAAGGAGCTCCAGCTCTCACTGGCACATCTCCCATGAAAACTGGAACAGTGTGATTTCCCATCCCTTCTGCCGTGGATGCTTCCAGCTCCTTCACCCCTGAGCACACCCAGCTCCCATCCTTTGCTCTCCTCCTCTGTCACGTGCAATGTGGAGTCAGGGATGCTGCCATCCACCTCCTGCCCAGGGCATCCTGGCAGCTGCCAGGCTGGGCTGGCTTCCCCTGGGATCCTGGAAACTTCCGTCTGAGTGGGGGCTGGGGATAATCAACCCTCGGCAATGGGTAAATAAATCACATCCTGCCCTTGTGCCCAGCTGCACCCAGGACCCTGGTGACAGCTCTCTGACAAGGGACACAGTGTTTGTTGATCCTTTGCCTGCGAGGTACGGCACCGTCCGGCTCAGAACAGCAGGGAGTCCAGGCTGGGAGCATCAGGGAGCATCCCGTATTCCAAGATCCCTCTAATTCCCCTGGACATGAGATGGCTGCCCACATGGCAGCCTGCACACCCGCTCTGCCAGCACCAAGGAGGATGAAAGGACAGGAGCCTGGGAAGATGCAGGAAGTGAGATGGATAAAATCCATCAGGTGACGCTGGGATTTTGGACGCTTCGCTGGCTGAATCACTGGAGCTGCTGGATGCAGAGGGAAGGAAGATCAGCCCTGGGTAAATCCCTGCTGGCAAAGAGCCTGGATGATACCAAATATTTCTGGCCTGAATCGCCACTCATTTCTTTCCCTACCATCTCTGTGCCAGTGCAGCCAAACCGGTGACACACGAGGTTATGGCCAGCAGTGGTGCAGGGACATCCTTCCCACATGTTATCTGTGGTCACTGGTCAGGGGTTACTGCAGGTTCAGTTCAGCTTGTTGTCCCAGATGAGTGAACACATGGGCCTATGAACACACACAGAGCGATTTAGGACATCACACCAGTCCCCTCCCAGTCCCTGCTGCCAACGCCACCCATGCTTTGGGCTCGCAGTGACGTCGACAGCCCCGGGGTGAAATGAAACCAGCACCACTCTGTGACTTCCAGTTCCAGTTTGGGTGATGTCCAGCTGGCCTGGAGCATGAAGAGAGCAAGACCAGAGGTGTCTGAAAAAAATGGTAAAGGTGGAAACTTATCTGGAGGGGGCCAAAACGATGGGTCACACAGACCCTCTCTGAGTCCCTGTACATTCAAGCCACCAGCACAGGTAGAGGCGATTTCCCCCTTCACTGTAGCTAAATTCAACTTCTCACCACAACAATTACACAGAATCACGAATGTTTTGAGATGGAAGGGACCCACAAGGATCATTGAGTCCAGCTCTTAAATCTTTGATCCCATATGGGGATCAAACCTGCAGTCTTGGTGTTGTTAGGACCATGCTGCAAACAACTGAGCCGATCTCGGGGTCTCCTTCAACTGAAGCCATCCCAAGGGTTGTCTACTCAAAATAATAGCAGGGACTCACTCTTAGAAGTTCAGATCACAGACACCTGCACATTGGTGGCAGTTCAGAGGGCGGATTTTGGTGCAGGACATCACCTCTGCATTGACCAAACAAATAGTCTGGTCCATCATTGAAAGCTCCTCAAAACTGAAGGACTGGAGATTTGGGTGCTCTGCTTTGAATCCATCATAGTTAATATCAAACCCAACAGAGATAATGTTTGGTTCAAACACAAGCTGGTTCAAATAGGAGGCCCTGAAAGCTGTACACGTTATTAGTTCTTACTTTTCTACTTTTCAACACTCCACCTTTCTTTTTTTTTTCTTTCTGAGATCTGACAATGCCTTTCACAAGAAATGATCCTAACATAGAAAAACGAAGCACAAACCAGAGTTGTTACTCGTTTGCTCTCACCCCACTGAGCTTTAGTCAGCCCCTACAATGTTGAGCTGGGAATTAAGTCATCTCAGGCTTCCCATCTAGCCAACAGGAAAAAGACAGATGCTTTCCCAGAGCAATTCAGATCTGAATTACCTTCTGGAGGTTGTAACCACAGAGTAATTGGTGCATTGACTTAACTGGTTATTTTTAAGGCATTTCTAGCAGCTGGACAAAGGGGAATAATTTCACCCTTGTGGGATCCAGCTGTACAGTCTCTTGTTCTTTCTAAAGCAAGAAACTGTTTGTGGGCAGCTGCTTTGGAAAGGGTCATTTGGGAAGAGGTCACCTCAGCTGCTTCCCCAGTATCCCAGGATCCCTGATTAGATAAGTGTCAGCCCTGTGCTGGTCACCTTTGAAAATCCTGCCGTGACATTTTACCCAGCATGTTAACAATAACCTCACATTTAAAACAAAAATCCATGGAAATGCCCACTTCAGCAGCCTCATGGCAAGGAGAGCACTGAGTGTCCAGGCAGGGAGGACAGAGCTGTTCTTTTCACCATTCAAAGACCTGATCTCTCCAAAATTAACCCTCAAAGGGTGGAGCTAAAAACCACCTACAAATAATTAATTTTTCCCTCCCCTTCAGGATTATTCAACAACACGTTTTGGCTTTGCCTCCAGTCCTGCCCATCTCATGTCTGGTGTCAACCAGCAGATTTTATTAAGAATTTATTTTCACTTAAGTGAAAATGCATCCAAGATGCTTCACACAAAGCAAATTTCACCTGCACGTCTGCAAAAAGCTGCCCCTATAGAAATGTGATCCCTGGAGTTGCCTTTATCCAGTTGCTAATGGATGTTTAGCGTGTGAGAATCCGTATCTGCCGAATTTTGAGCATAATAAGCTTTCTGTGAGCTTTTCATATAAGAGATATCGACTGGAAGTAATTCAGAGAAGTTATTCAGCAATTGCTTGGCACAACAAAAGAGCTTGAAACAGATTTACTGCCAGTTGACAGTCTGCATGCCACACTGGTGCAGCTGCCCGCTCCTCCGGGAGAATTCCCGACGTGCTGTCGGATCTGGGCTACCCTACACCAACAAGATACCCTCAGAGGGGCAACAACTGGATTTTAAACAGAGAAAACTGGCCCAGTTGAGCCAGCAAACCCAGCTATCACCTCTGGAGCCAATAACCTGATTTATTTATTAATGCATTTGTAGGATCCTCAGGCTGTGGGTGTTGGAAGGAGAAATTCACAGTGAAGATGGTCTCGAAATCCATGCAGGGGAAGCCAGCAACACTCACACAGGGACAGACACCCTGCAAGATCATTTATTTCTTTTCCCATCATCTGTCATTTGGATACACACATATTATCCTCCAGGCTTGCTCCCTACGTCAACCAGCACTCCGGCTGCCTCCGTGCGAGATTTGGCTACTTTTACACCCGGAGAGGGGTATCTTATTCCAGTCTCTCATTCCCTGGCAGCTTGGAAGTGTCACAGTGTACTGGCTACAGTCGTTCTGAGCAGGTGCAGCCTCACTGTGGCTTTACAAGGATGCAGTTTTGGCCTCTTTGCTCTGTGACTTGGTGCTTCACATCTGAAGTGTTTGTGGGCTTCTCGCCAGGGCGTTGCTTTCAGGCTGGATCCCGGCTCAACGTCCCTTGTTTTCCTGCCTCCTGCCAGCAAGTGCCATTTTTCCTTTTGAAAGTCTTTGCTGCAGCAGGTGGAAGAGGGCGTAGACTCAGCAAAAGTATGCATGGGAAAAGGCAGAGGGGGGGAAAAAAAGGTAACAGAGGCCAGTTCCAGTCTCAGCACCTACGTTTTGTGTGAGTTAGAGATCAAAGGAAATAAACCTGACAGAGTGGTTTGATTATCACGGGGGCATAGTGTGAGGATGGGGAAGATGAGAGCTGGGAGACCCCCTCCTTCACCTCCTGCAGGGCATCTCTTCCCCAGCCCCTCATCTCATCTGGAAAACCCACCTGGTTGGGAGCAGAAGAAAAAGATTCCGTAATGATGGTGTGGTGGAGCAAGGGACCTACATAAAGCCAAGGAAGGGAGGAGAGGAAAAAAACAGCATCCAAGAGAGGAGGGAAGAATAAAAGCACTTCTTTGCTGATCCACAGCTGAGCTGGGCAAAGTTATACACGATAAATAAAGCTGACATTACAAAGCTCTGGCTAATTCATTTTTTCCTTGTCACCCCTTCGGATAATTGGCCTATACAACAAACGTGGGGGAAGGAGGTCGGCTTTTTTCGTCTCTTTTTCTTCTTATTTTTTCCTTTCCTGAGAGGTACAACTAGGATTAGGTGGTGTGCTACAGCACTGATAAAATAAAGAGAATGATCCGAACCACTCCAACTTTAATCCGGAGGGGTCGCCAGTGAATAGCACGAGTGCCGGAGGATGAAGTGAGACCTGGTTGTCTCTATGGCAACCAAACCATCGCAGAGCAAGGATTGACCTGGAGCCTTCCAGCAAGTTTGGCTTTGTCCAAGGCACTGCGTGGCGTGAACCGTTCCCTGCTCTCCCGATTCCAGAGAGATTTTCACAGCAGCTCAGAGTTTATTAGGAATTCGTGGAATCTTTGAACAGTTTGGGTTGGAAAGGACCTTTAAAGGTCATCTTGTCCAACCCCCCTGCGATCAGCAGGGATGTCTTCAGCTAGACCAAGTTGCTCAGAGCCCTGTCCAACCTGGCTCGAATATTTCCAGGCTTCTGGATTCTCCAGCTTGTGGATTCAAGGCGTTAATTTGGAATCCTAATGTTCGCCTCATTGTGTGAAAGGGAGTTCTGAGTTCTTGAGTGGGTGAGGGAAAGCCCTGAAAATATGATCTCAGCTACTTCCAATTGAGGAGGGCCAGTCTTGAAGCAGCCACTCTTTTTATACATCACCAAACAGAAAACACTGGCTTGGAGGTCCCAGAACACAAGGAGAAAGCAAGATCAAGGAAGGAGGCTGGAAATCAGCACAAGCACAGAGAATCTACAAGACAATCAGAAAAGTTCAAATTTATAATATTTTTTTAATCTGATGGTTCCTGATGCCTGACTCACGATTGCAGAACCTGAGGGGTTTCACAGCAGATGGCCCCAGATGGCCACTGGCTGTCAGTGCTGCTTTATCATTCCATGAAAGGTTTATGGAGGCAACCATGGCTTTGAATATCTTCCTTCCTATCAACCAGAATATCATCTCTTAACAACCAATCTAACCCCACCCTCTGTCAGCTGGAGCCGTTCCCCCTTGTCCTGTCACTCCTGCCTTTGTCCAAAGTCCCTCTCCAGCCCTCTTGGAGCCACAGGCAGGTTAGTCTTTGCTGCTGGGCTGCATTCGCCACCCTTGGGGGAACACAGGTAAATGAGGGATAGAGGAAATATCCAGCACCAGGACGGGGGAAAGGCAAGGTAAGGTGGCATGGAAATTTCCCAAATCATGCCTGGGACCACATCACCTTTCCCCATGGAAGAGCCCATTCCTGGACAGGGCAGTGCAGGGAAGGTGCCCACGGACACACCCATTAGCACGAGTTGTGGTGCTGCACAAAGCTTTAACACCACCAGGATGGGAGTGCAATTTCCCATTTGGAAATCCCACGTGATGCTCTCAGTGTACAGCCCTTGGAAATAAATCCATTTCCCCCTTGCTTCTCCCACACCTCTATCTTGCCTCTATAAGCCAGAGCCATTTAAGAAACTTTAGAAACCTTTCAAGAAGTTTGTAAAGCAATTTATTGGGACTGGGATTCTTGTCCTCTATGAAACTGGATGACTGAGTCACCCTGGGCTTAAATGTGCGGAGCGCAGAAGGAGCCATAAAAACCTTGAAAAGAATCCTGAACAGCTTTGCCATGCATAAAAAAAAAAAAAATCACATTTTTATATCTAGCATTTAAAGGCTTCTAGGATTAGAAATAAATGTGACACATCCTAATGCAGACCCAGTCCCTTGGATCAGAGAACTTCTCCATCTCGGCTATAAAGACACTTTTAGGCCCAAGGAAATTTGGAAACCTGCCTGTCCTGAGCTATGAGAAGGATTAGCCAAGGAATTGAAACTGCAAACTTCGGGGCAGAGGAGGGAAGTACAAACCTTGGCAGATTAATTTCATTTTTCCATGTCCTTGGTCACTGAGGATGCACAAGAGTTTGTGGGGTCAGAATGAATTCAGGGATATGGATGAGGAGGAAAGGGTCAGCTGAGCATTTAGTGGCCAGGAGCAGTGGTGCAATTAAATACCATGTGCTCCGTGAGATCCAGTTTGGGGTCACCAGGGAAGGCTTTGAGATGAAGGAGATGACCACTCCACGCCCTTCACCATCTCCTGCACTATTCCAACCTCTCCTTTCCCCGCTGCCTGCCAGCTCTCCCTCCCCCACCATCCCAACCACCCAATCCCAGGCATCCATCCCCCCACCCCTCCGCCTGCTGCCCCCATCCCTGAAGGATGGATGAGCTTGCCGGAGCAATCTGGCCCCGGCTGGAGAAGCCGCCGAGCGCCAGCAGCCGGAGCGGGCGCGGCAATCGATTGGACACGGGACATTACGGACCCGCGAGCGCGGCCGGGCCCGCGCGGTGGCAGCTTTGTGGGGCTGAGCACACGCGAGGATTAGGGCATTAACAAAGCTCCCTTAACCCACCAGGCTGCCCCTAGGTACACGGGGGGACAGGGCTGGGCTGAGGAGCCACAGGGATAAAGAGGTGGCAGCGGGAAGGCGCCGTCCGCCCGTACAAAGGAGCGGCGGGAATCACAAGTCCCGGAGACACAAAAAGTGCCACCTGGGACCGCAGAGCCACGGTGCTGCTCATCGGGGCTCTGGGCCAAGTCTCCTACCAGCAGCAATCTGTTTGATGCCAGGAGAGGCACCCAGAGATGAAGCAGACCCGGTGGGGAGGGTTTATGGCCCTTGGTTGAGGCAGGAGAGAGGAGCTGTGCCAGCGGGGGTGTCAGACTGCAAGACTCAGAGGGGCTTAGGCTCCTCAGTCTATTAGGTACTCCAAAACAGGGGTTTTCTCTTGTTTTAAGGTCGAATCAGTCTTTCTTTTTCCTTTCTTTTTCCCCCTGAAGGCAGCTTTGAGGGCCTCTGTTTACTATTGTTCTTAATCGAAAAATAACAGCAACAACTCGCAAGTACAAAGGGCCTTTTATGTTTCTGCCGAGGCTTTTATCTCAACGCATTTTAGTAAGTGCTATATCAAAATCAGCCTGCCCACCCCCGAAATTCAGGCGTCTCTGGACTGCAGAGCAGCAGCTGGGTGAGTGTGTGCGGGAAAGCTGAGCAGCAGCCCAGGACAGCCAAGGAGGGGAGCAGGGGGTGAGGCTGATGCTGACAGCCCCCCTCCAAATCAAGTGTTACCTGAGAGCACATGGGCTGAGCCAAGAGTTCAGCAGCCAGAAGCAGGTCCAAGCATTTATACATTAGATATTAAAAAATTCTTTACTGGGAGGGTGGTGGGGCAGTGGAAGAGGTTGGCCAGAGAAGCTGTGGCTGCCCCATCCCTGGAACTGTCCAAGGCCAGGTTGGACAAAGCTTGGAGCAACCTGGGATAGAGGAAGGTGTCCCTGCCCATGGCAGGGGGTGGAATGGGATGAGCCTTAAGGTTCCTTCCAACCCAAACCATCCTGTGATTCCATGATTCCAATTGGAAAGATCAGATTCCCACCCAAAGCAGCTCCTTCAAAGCATCCCCAGGCTGACTATTGTCTGTGCTTATCTCCTGATAACACCATTCGGGAAAAGGAAGCCTCACCAAGCCTGTCAGATTTCAAGGAACATCAGGACAATTCTCTAGGTCAGATGGTTTGGTTTCAGGTAGACGTGTGAGGAGGAGGCAGTTGGACTTGATCCTTATGGTCCCTTCCAACTTGAGATATTCTGTGGTTCTCTGATTCTGTGAAGTGCTAATGCTGGAGCAGCAGGAGACTGTGGTCCAGCAAGCCTAAAGGAATCAGGAATTTATGTACTTTATCCCAGAAAATAATTTGTGGGACAATAATGAGACTGTTGCAGAGACATTTTCTGAAACACCCTAAATCTATGGAAAAGAATGAACATCCCCCAAGGAAGCAAGGGAAGAGGGCACTGCGGACTGCTGGAATAGAGGGAGGGAATAGGGAGGTTTAGCGCTGGAAGACGAGGGGGCCAGGGGAAGTTTTAGGGGTGTGCGTAGATAGGAAGGGCTGTGTCTCTGAAGCTGTCAGTGGAAGGCACTTACAAAAACCTGATTCTGCACCTGCAGCTGTGGGAGGAGGTCAAATCCTGAGCTGGGACTGAGTGATGGTCAAGGTAATGATTTTGACCACACTGCCTAAGAAAAGTAAGGCACAGAAAACCTGAAAGAGCAAGCAGAGCCTTTTCAGGCTGATATTCACTGCTTTTCATTACACAGCCCAGCCTGGGATGGCTTTAGAGAGACTTCCCACAGCCAACAAATGAAGCAAGTGGAAAAGAGGCAACCTGCTGAGGTGAGCTGTCTCCTGTCCCTGCTTTGGAGAAAACCTTTTCCTTCCTAAAAAGGGAACCTGCATGTGGAGCCCCGTTAGAAAAGAAAAAGGGGCCAATTCCCTCATATTAAGCCTGTTATTAGGCTCAGAATCAAATTAAACCACAGGACTTTTCACTAGCAAAGTGCTATTTTAAGGCTTATTAGACTATATTAGGATTGGCATAAATTTCCACTGACATAATATAGGCCTTTAATTGGATTTAAGGGCGAGGAGGCTGCATTAAACTAAAATCAGTCCTCGCAGAGGGAAATTGGGTATTCTCCTCACAACTCCTCCACTTTCCCTTGGCGTGAATCCCAAGCAGCCGAGCAGGCTGGGTAACCCATTGAAATCCAGATGCAATTGCTTATAGACTCCTATATCAATTTGATAAGCAAGCTGGCTGCCAAAACAGAACACTCCCCGCTGTTTGTTAGCCAAAGCCCGGCTGCCGTGGCCAGGGCTCTGGTTCTCTCGCGGCTCGGGCAGAAATGGCATTTTCTTGGACACAGCCTGCCTGCCTACCAGACTTCACATGAAGCATTTGCCCGTGGAAGGTTAGAACAACAAAAAAATCTCAAAGCCAAGACCTTGACTTAACCTCCCCAGAGCTGAGAGCATCAGAGCCACAGGCAGTAATGAAAACATAACCCCGTCGGTCCCCCCGCGCTGGAAATGTGAGTCAGGAGCCGCTGCCATGACCTGGCTTGTTTCATGTGTCCCCTGATTAGACACGGGAGGGCCTCAGGAGCTTGGAGGTCAGGGGCTCTGTGTGACACGTCCCTCCTTCCCCCCAGGACCCGGGACCAGCCCCGAGACGTGCACAGACAGGGCTGACACTCCCGGCATGTGAAACGCGGTGGGGTTTGCACTCATCCGGCCCCAAGCCACTCTCCACTGAAGAAAATGTTACTGGGATTGATAATTTTTGTTTTCTCTCTGTGTGTTTCTCCTGAATCACCCACCCCATGTGAAATATGGAAACTTGGGAAGGAGAAAATAAAACTCACTTAAATACTGAGTGGAGCATGCTGCACCTTGGGTTTAACAGGGGCAGGCACTGAGTGATCACTCATCCTGCACCTCGAGAAATGTCCCTTATTTGACACCTAAATGAGCCAAAAGTGGCTCTACCAAAAGGCATCTGAGGCCTTCTGAAGTCCCAGAGACACAGAGGAACCTTCCACCATGAAAACATCACTTTGTACATCAGTACTTGATGTCAGGAGCTTATCCACACCCTGGTGACATCTTGTGACAACTCTGTCACACAAACACGACCCTTTCTTCACAACACCAACCACTCCATGTCTGGCTGCCTCAGGGATGGGGATCTCACAAAACACATCCCGTGGGGAAGCAGTTTAAGCCCAAGTTCAGCCAAACTTAGGTTTTCCTGACAAAATGCTTCAAGATCCATTCTTCCAAGGTCATGGAGTTTCTAGATAAGCTTCAGAGTCTTTCCTCTCGCAACCCACAACCTCTTAAGTTTTGGGGGATGCTACTCAAGTGTTTCTGCGTGTGTGTGGTGAGATCTGACATGTCACAGCCCTGCAGCTGCAGCCCATTAGCACAAACATTGAGCTGCCCAAGGAGATTATATTTTCCTTCTGATGAAGCAAACCTTATTCCTTTTCTAATAGTCTTGGGATTGCTTCAAGATGTATCCAGGGAGCTCAGACAGGCCAAACGGGGCTGATGGATTCAGGGTGGCAACACAGCCCAGCAATGCTCTGTGGCTTCCAAGCAGCCACAAACCTTTTGCTGTTGCTCTGCTGCCACGTCCCTTCCAAGTGGCCTGAAGGGACACGGTTTTATCTGTGCTGTCCTGGCTCCCTGACACTCACTCGGCCCAGTTCGAGGTGTGTGGGACCCACCTGCCACTCAGGGATGCCTCAGTGGCCACTAAAAGCGACATGAAAGTAGCTGGAGCTGGACAAAACCCTTTGGTTACACTGAGATCTCAATCTTTGTGCTTGACTTTAACGGTATCCATCAGAAAAGCCCAGATAACTGCATTGGGCAGTGCCCGGGGAAACCAGAGGAAAGAAAAACAAAACTAGGAATCCCAACCTCCTACTGAAAGTCTGGAATAAAGATGGATTTGCTGTTTGAGAGTCACAACTGTGAACTTGAGTCCTAAATGTCTCTCTGAGCAACCTCCCCTCTCTATTTACCTCTCCTGCAACCACCAGAGCAATCTTTGTGGTGCAGACATCACGGAAAAGCTGCCCTTGCTTTGGGGAGCTACTTCTCAGGAGTTGTAGGGATCTTTTCCCTTCAGTTTGGATGGAGAAAAGCTTGTTTGGAAGGTCTAGGAGTTCTTGGTGATCAGTGCAACTCTGCAGATGAGCCACAGGCAGGCCAAGGAATGGACCTGCAATGCTTTAAAGCAGTTCCTGCAGTAAATGTGCTCTGGCACGGGCTCCTTTGGAGCCCATCCTGGAAGGGCTGCTCTGGCTGTGCTCTCAGCCCTAGATGCTCCCACACCCATGTGATCCAGTGGGAAACTGGTGATGGAAGAGGAGGAGAGGGCAGGAGCTCGAAGCAAGCAGGACCTGGCTCCTTGGGGCATTCCTGTTTTAAATGCTCCACATGATTCCACAATTTCTGGCTCCAGATGGGATCCAAATACCGATGGATCAGCGAAAGTGCTGTCCTCATGATATTCCTGAAGTAGACAAAGCCAGGGAAATTCTAGACAGAAGATGAATTTTCCAGCTGTAGAGAAACTGGGTCAAACATCTGAACTTTTGGATGCTTTGCTGCGCTGAACTTGCCCCCAGTGCTCTGCTGCTGAGTAGGGCCAGCGATTGCCAGCGGTGCCAGGACCGAGCCACTGCTGCCAGAAAGCCAGACCAAGAGGAGGGAGATGATTTTCCAGTTCTGCTGCACTAACAGACAGCTTTAGGGATGCCTCACAAATACGTTTCTCCTCTCCTCTGCCCTTGGAAATGATCTCGAGACCTTTCTCCAGAGCTGAGAATAGATTTTTCCTGTTTTGCAGCTGAATTCTGCCTCAGCAAGAAAACAGAGGCTGAATATGGAGTCACTTTTCTGTTAGTCTGCAGGCAGGTCCCTCCTGAGACACAGGGAGAAGTCTCACTGCTTGAGGCATTTAGAGTTAGACTGGCCAAAGCTCCTGGGAGTCTCCGTGGGGGGACAATCTCGGCCCTGCCTCTGGAGAACGGAGCAATCCTAATAAGCCTTCCCTGTGTCTGATTTCTCTGATCCTCTGATTAAAGTATGTTCATGTCATTTGCATTTGAATTTGCTTTTATCCACCACCCCCCCGATGCCAAAACACATAGGCAGGCAGTTCAGGAGATGATGTGTTTATGGAACTGCAAACTAGGTTTGGAGCAGCTTAATTAGTAATATTAATAACGTCACCTAAGCTTAATGATACCAATTAGAACACAGTAAATATTTCTCGTTGGATTACAAGCAGCAATAGTGAAGGATGAACTTTCATGCTCGGTCAAACTTTCTAAACATATTATTTATAAAAGAGCGATAAGACAGTTTGCTTTTCGCATGTGAACAGCTCTTTTAATCTCAAAAAAAGAGGGATAATTATTGCAAATAAATATTTGCAGATGGGAAACACTGTCCCATTCGACAGCCCCTCTCCTCTCCCTGCTTTTGCTTCTAAAAATTGGGAGGGTAGAGTGGGTTTGCCCAAGTGTTTGCCACCTTTTTGATGCCCCAAAAGGTGATTTAGAGCTGCTGTGATGCACAGAGGGAGAGAATGGATCAGAGATCTGCAAGAGAGGAAGAGCGAGGTTACATTAATCTGCTTAAGATGTGCTGTGTTCTTTCAGGAACTGTGGATGCAGAGGGGCCAGAGTTAGGAAAGACCCTCTGGGTCATCTGGGATGGGGCTTTCATATGACTTCCCCTTTGGCCCCAAGGCAGCTTTCGAGGGTGGCAGATGGAAACAGTTAAGGCAACTGAGAGCTGTTTAAAATCCTATCAATAACCCAGCCCATCTCTCCCCCGACCATGCGGGATTATCCCTGGCACTGTCTTGCCTCTCAGGACTGCTCAGGTCCTGCTCACTTTTCCTGAGCCTGGTGAATTTGTCCCACTTCTCATTCCTATGCTCAGATACAATCTGGATTGCCTTAATTTGGGTCCTGGCAATGGTCAAAATTGAAATCTTTGGGATAAGACTTCTCTTTAATACCTTAGTATCTTTATCAATTATCTGGATGAGGAGACTGGGGACACCCTCAGTCAGTTTGGGGATCACACCAGGTTGGGTGGGAGTGTGGATCTGCTGGACGGCAGGAAAGCTCTGCAGAGGCATCTGGGCAGGCTGGATCCGTGGGCTGGGAATAACTGGATAAGGTTCAATAAGGCCAAGTGCTGTGTCCTTGGGTCACAACAACCCCATGGAGCACTCCAGGCTGGGGCAGAGGGGCTGGAAAGCTGGAAAATGCCCTGGGGGTGCTGGTGACAGCAGCTGGACACGAGCCCAGATGTGCCCAGGTGGGCAAGAGGCCAATGGTACCTGGATTGTATCAGGAAAAGTGTGTCCAGCAGAAGCAGGACAGTGACCATCCCCCTGTGCTGGCACTGCTGAGGGGCCCCCAGTCCTGGGGTCAGTTTTGGGACCCTCACGACAAGAAAGGCATTGAGGGTTTGGAGCGCATCCAGGGAAGAGAACGGAGCTGAGGAAGGGTCTGGAGCACCAGGAGCGGCTGAGGGAGATGGGAAAGGGGCTCAGCCTGGAGAAAAGGAGGCGCAGGGGGGACCTTCTGGCTCTGCACAAGTCCCTGACAGGAGGGGGCAGCCAGGCAGGTTGGGCTCTGCTCCCAAGAAACAGGGACAGGATGAGAGGGAACGGCCTCAAGCTGTGCCAGGGGTGGTTCAGGTTGATTATTAGGAAAATTTTCTTCCCATGAAGGATGTCCAGCCCTGGAACAGGCTGCTCAGGACAGTGGTGGAGTTACCCTCCCTGGAATGACTTAAAAGATGCATAGATATGGCATTTGGGGACACGGTTTAGTGGTGGGTTTGGCAGTGCTGGAGGAATGGTTGGACTCAAAGTCCTTTCCCAACCTATACAATTCTATGATAAGATCCTTATTAAACAAAATGATAAAATAGAAGCAGATTGGCTGCATCCTGACTATGCTTTCCTCCATATTCCCATCCTAAACTTGGATTTACTGGAACTGCCTAGAGCAGCAGAAAACCACTTCAGCTTCCAGCATGGAGGTGCTCTTTACAATTGTTCCAGAGACAGAGAGTCCAAGAATATAATTTTCCTGCTGCTGCTCTTTGGTTCTTTTCACATCACTTTTCTTCCATGGGAACCTTCTCATCCCACTTTTCTTGCCTCGATCAACGCTTCCCATGTTACCCAGTTAAGCCACAGGAGCAGACCTCACTTCCACTTGTCCTATGGAACCTGGGGGGGTTTTTCAGCAGTAGTTCAATGAAACTGTGGATTGGGGAGGGAAGGGGAGTCCTACATGGGGTCTGTTGCCAGTGGAGTTATTTGAGCTCTGGAGAGCTCACAGCTCATGGGCTTGGCTGGAACCCACGTCCCCAGGTCACACTTTAAGGCAAGGCAATGTACATCACCCTCAGGAAGTGCCACTGATCTCTGAGCTGACTGCTGGGCAAAAAAATGGCAATTTCAGAGGTCTAAAATGCAGGGATGGGAATCCCAGCCTCAATATCACCACTAGGAAAGGTCCTGCAAAGGAACCAAGGGATGAGCAGAACTCTGGCTTCTCATGGCAATGGCTCCTCTATGTATATGACATTTTCCTCTCTCCGATGGTCTTGCCATAACAAAAGTGTGCAGGGAGGGAAGAAGAAGAGGAAAAGAGTCTGTGGAGAAGGAAGAAGGGGTAAGGGAGCAGAGGGAGGGAATATGTCTCTATCCACAGCCTCACCACATAATTTACAAAAGGGGGCAACTCATCATAAATAAGCCGAAGCTCCTGGGAACAGTGACCTAATCAAGATGTATAATTGCATGCCTTATCTAAATGAAAGCATCATTTCAGAAATGATAATGTGCATCACCGTGGATTCAATTGCTATAGAGTTCAGCACTGAAGGGTAATTATAATGTTTAACAAATATATTCCCTTTGGGGGCCTGCAGTTAGAGATATCATGTCCTGGTTTCCCCTCATGGTGTGCATCTACTACTGAATTGTGAGGGTTTCTTCTCCCTTCTGGAATTTCTCACTGACTTTCCAAAACTGGTTGGCTCTTGTGCTGTCCACCCTGGCTTTTAAGAAGGTGAGAGGCAGAGATTACAGCAAAAAGAATAATTAACTAAGAAATGAACCAAGGAATAAAGTAATTTTAGAGGAAAGGAGAAGCCAAGTACAGCAAACACCACAGAGATCTGACAGCTTTGGGTTAAATATTGTGCCCAGACTCTTCCCACCCCACGAGGAAGGATGTTCTCCCCTGCAACAGCCCCTGCTGCCTGGATATTTGATACGATTCCTCAAGAACCTCTTTGTTAATTTTCTCCCCTTCCTTCTCCTCATATCCCTGCGGATAATTCCTGTCCCTCAGAGGGGGAAACACGCTTCACATGGCTCCAGGTTGGCACCATGCAGAATTAATATGTTACACCCAGCGTGAGGGAAGGTCTGACACAAACAGGTGCTTTTTATATTTATGGCTTATATTTACCTTTTATATTTATGCAGAAGAAGGGCATAAAATAAGCAGAAGTACAAAGCAGCTTCAGAAAAGGCGATATCGGACCAGCAGCTTTTACCCTGGAGAAGAGAGAACTGAGGGGGTGTCTGTGAAATCACGGATCAGAGGCAGGGAAGAGCAAACAGCTTTTCCCTTCCCAGCACTCAGGAGCAAGGGATCTGGCAGAGGCAGCAGCAGGTTGAAGACAAAAGAAGGGAAGCACTTTTTCATCCAGTGTGTAATTAAATTAGAGAACTGGTCTGGGCAGGATGTCGGGCAGGCCAACAAAATATGAATGAATTGAAAAAAAAAGAAATTTAAAAATCAGATGATTGAAGGAGGATGAGTCCATTAAGGGCTATTAAACACTGCTCAGAGGATGACCTTGGCCTCAGGAAGTCCTTACACCACTATCTGCTGGAAGTTCACAGGATATCCAGGACAAGGATTATTAAGCTGTTTTCCATGTGCATCTCCAGCATGTGCTCCATGGTGCAGTTTAAGCACATCAGTGCTCATCACCAGCATGTTTTGGCCTCTCCAGAACAAGGTCCAAGTGCCACAAAAGGTGCAGAGTGACAGCAGAAGGCACCTGGGGAGAGCACATGGAATCTGCCCAAGGATGCTCCAGTTCTCCCTCAGAGGCACGAGCAACACTGGTTGCTCCACGGAGATGCCTTAGGAAACATCCCATAAACAGATTGCCCTACTAAACCCCCACTTTGCCCTGGAAGCATGAAAACAATCCCCAAAATTTCGTGCTATTGCAGCGATATCCTGGTTATTCCATGCTGGGAATGGGATTGTCAAGGAGTGGATGAGCTCAGGTCATCGCTACAGTAGGGAGGGATGAGCCTGTGGAAAATAAAATTTTTTTTATTGTTCTTTCTTTCTTTTTTTTTTTCTTCATACATGATGGATGAATTCAGCAAGAAAGACAATCTAGTTTAGAGACAGATTTGTCAGCTGCAAAATAGCTGATCCTGCTTTGGGTTATTAGTTGGGAACACAAAATTGAGCCAGCACTGTAGTTTGAGAATCTTTTTAAACCCACATTAATAAAAAAAGAGAGACAGAAAAACAGACAGAAAGGGAGTGAGAAGGGAACTTGGTGGAATGAATAATTTTTGTGTCGTCTCCAACACTCTGATTAAAGCCTTGGTGCCTAAATCAAAGATACCAACAGCAACCTTTAAAGGAAGACTGAAAACAATTTTGTGCGCTGCCATTTTCCCCTCTGCCTGTGTTTCATTATATGGAAAGTTTTATTTTGTCCTCTTTTGATCTCTGAAAGCGAAGAAGCAAGAGGGAGGTAGGGAAAGGAAAAAAAAAAAAGCCACACAAAAAAAAAATGTGACACCAATCTTGTTTGCTTCCTTCTCCCTGCCTGCATCGATAACTCAATTGGAGCAGAAGTGAAGCGCCAGCAGAAATGAACTGAGCGCAGGCACCAAATGAAAACCAAATGCTGGGCTGCAAAAGCAATATTCCCAATAACACCAAATTACTGGGCTGGCTCTCCTCCCTGCCCCCCTCCCGGCGCAGCCAGGCTGTTGTGGCCACCAGAGCAAACTTTATCAGCCTCAGAGGGGACAGGGATACTCTGCCCCTCAGCAGCCCTGCAGCCGCATTTCTTGGCACAAGACCGGCAGCTCCTGTGGGAGACCAATTTGTAAATCTATAAATAGAAACCTTGGATCCCCTGCCTGGTGTGCATGGAAGAAAAATGGGTGCATGAATCCACTTCCATCCCCAGCTCTGCTGCCAGACGTGTTGGACAAGTCACAGGATCCCAGAATGGTTTGGGTTGGAAGGGACCTTAAAGATCATCTCATTCCACCTCCTGCCACAGGCAGGGACACCTTCCACTAGAGCAGGTTGCTCCAAGCCCTGTCCAACCTTGCCTTGGAAACTTCCAGGGTCACAGCACTGTTCTCCACAAAGAATCACAGAATAGTTTGGGTTGGAAGGAATCCCAAAGATCATTTAATTCCAGCTCCTTTACCATGACCCTCGACTGGACCAGGGTGACACACACATCTATATTTGCAAATTAGGAATGATGACACCCCTTCTCCTTTATTAAATCTTCAGAAACAAATATGCCAACTGCTCAACAGAGGGAATTTTTGAAGTGTTCAGCACTAATCTTAAAAAAACAAACAGGGAAGATTTCTGCTTTCCAAAGCTCTCTCTTTGCTCCCTGTAGTCCTCAGGGATGGGTGACACAGGAGGTCCCTCTGTGAGATTGGCTTCTCAAAACCAAATTGTCCAATGAATAACACATCAACTCATTTCAATTCATCTGCCATGGCTGGGACAAGGGTCACTGACGGGACACACGAGAGAACGAAGGTGATCCTTCATCCCAACCCCATCCTCCCATGGCTGCTGCCATTTCTCCTCCCTCCTCTTTCCAGGTGCTCCCCTCCCAAGTTTTGTGGTAGCTGTGTCTCCCAGCCAACCAACAATCCCAGTTCTAGGGATACATGGGCCAGAAGCGTGTCTACCTCTTGTCCAAGTGACAAATTAAATGCTAAAATCCAAAGGGAAGGACCTTCTTACACACCCAAGCACCTGCCTGTCCGGGGGGGCTGTGTGAATGTGAACTTCCTGAATCTGAGATTCCTGTTTCAAGAAAAAAACCCTAGATGTAAAGTCAAACACCATGATGGCAGAACAAGTGCCTGTATTTCCCCAAATATGCACATTTCCACCAATGACCACTACATTTCCAACCCACAGAGTGCACAGAGAGTGCAGAAAACTATTCCCAATCCCTCGTACCACCCATCCAGGCATGGATCCTGCAGGGACACAACCCCTTTCTGATCCATCAACACTCAGCAGAAGAACCACAAGCTTCAGACATGTTTTTCTCCACGTGATCCGAGGTCTGAAACAGCAGCCACCAGTTCCACATAAAAAGTAATGGGATGTCCGTGGGTTTTTACTTCAGCACGTGGATTATCCTACCCAAAACCTATCCCACAGTGGACCCTCAGTTTGCCATGGCCATACCCTGTGTCAGTGGAGCCTGAGTGATTGATTACCAGGCAGTGATTCTCCACTCCGAGAGGCGCCGGGCGATCCGTCCGCGTGCGGGCTGGGAATTGTTTGGCCGTGTGGAGGGAGGGACGCCAGTGGGAGGAATCCATTAGCATTTTGGTTGTTGCATATTTATGCTCCCAAACACGTGGAACAAAGAGGAGACACATGGGGGAGCCCTGCTTTGCCAGCAGCCCTCTGACACCCGCAGCTGCTCCGTGTGCTCGTCGCCAAAACCAGCCCCCATTGCGTGGGACACACCGGGTCACCCGCACTGGGAGTTTTTGCATGCTGCTCCCACCCCAGATGTTTTTCCCACTGCTTGAAGAGCTCCTTCGCTGCAATTTGATCCTCTGATTTCTCATCCCGCCCAAAGCAGACACAGATGAATCCCTCCTTCCATGAGTGGTCTAATGTCTCATCCCTCGACATCTCCGAGCAACTCAGGTTCCTCCAACCTGTCCTCAGGTGGTCCCACTGTGAGGAAGACCCAGCCAAGCTCCACAGGGGAGAGGATACAAACAGGAAAATGCACCAGAACACGGCATCCATCTCTAACACCAAGAGTTCATCCAGCTCGTCCTAGGGATAGAAGGGCCACGAGATAACAGCCCAGGAAAACTGATACATAAGGCGTGCTCAGAATAGCACAGATCCCTTAAAAGCACAGCAATATATTCCCCCCACCTTCTCCTCTCTGGAAAGTTCATTAGAAAGGAAAAGGAAATGACCTTCCACCCTAGGAAGGTCTCATGGACCTTGCGAGGGAGCACCAGGGTCTCCACAGGAGCTCTGGCATGGGAAGAGGCAATTGTCTCATTAATTTTAGTTGTATGTTTGTTTTTCTGACCACTGCTGCTCTTTTCAGCTCTCCTCATCCCCTCAGGCAAAAATCACTTGCACAGGCTGTATTAAGCTTTTCTCTAAGCCTCCTCTTTGATTACAATTCCCAGCAAACCACCAGGGTGCAAGAAACATAATTAAATACCTTGCTGGCTCCGTAAACAGCCAATCCCCAGGGAAAGCAACCCAGGACTCCCCAGATGGGCTACCCAGAAGAGCTCTCCCCAACCTCAAGGTGAGACTGGAGAAGCCATAGCACTTGAATTTCTGTCCCTGAGACACGGTGCCACAGGGCCATGCAAAATGCCAGGAGTGGAGTAACCCAGACAGGATAAAAGAAACCGTTTAAGCGATAAGTGACTCCAACTGATAAAAAGTAATAACTGTGCAAAGTGTGGAGCCAACGCTCATTCCCTGCCCTGAATGCATCGCTTTGAACGTAAAACTCATCAAAAGCATTTAGTTTTCATACAATTCCTCCAGAATGCCAAATCTAATAGCTCATCTGTTCCCGACAAAGCCCTGGGAATGGCCTGGGAAGGAGCACAGATGAAGTCCAGTAGTGCTACAAAACCCTGCCTCACTAGAAGAAATAGAGAATTATGTTAGAAAATCCTCTTCAGACTTCACCTATGTGGAATACTGTCTGGGAATGCCAGGGGTTTCCCTGCTGCTGTCTCCGGAGAGCCTTCCCACAACTCCCAGCCAACGAATGGATCTCAGGAGGATAATTAAAGCAACAAACTCAAGGCAGAGCGAAGCAGGGATCAGAGCACCTACGGGAAGTGCCAGGGGGATGTTCCTTGGGGAAGGGTGAGGTGAGGAGTCTCCAAAGACTGGGGTGATCAAGCACACGGTTTTCAGTGAATTTGGGTGACTTCCGCAATTATCTGAGTGAAGGAGATAAAAGGGGGGGAAAAAAAGACAAGAATCCTCAGGCTTTGTGAAGGAAGTTCACAAGTTCACTAGGGAAGATGAATTATGGAGTTTTCTCACTTCCATCTGCGACTTCCAACAGTCAGTGCCAGTCTGGATTTGTCTCCCTTTCTGATAATTCCACCACATCATCAGCTAAAGAAAATCTGCTGGAGTCCAACCAAAGCCACTTCTTGAGAAGAGCCAAGGCTGTCAGAGGTCCCTTTTGTCCCAGAAATGTTTTGGGATGGGCACAGGCAGTGTGGCCAGGGCAGAACAGGACACCAGCTGTGAACATGAACTGCATGGAGCCCTGGAAGAGTGGAACCCCAGAGCTCCCCCCAGGAATGGGATGTCACCTTCAGCTCCAACAGATTTGTACAAGGAGACCCGTCAGTGCTTGGGATGCCGATGGGAATCTTTGATGCCACCATGCTAATCTAAAACTTCTCTGGGCCCTTCATGAAACAATCAAACATTTCGGGTGATACGGTTATTAATTGCCTTTTCAGCTCTTGCATTAAACAACGAGACACCCATCTGGAACTGGGGGAGGGGGAAGCCACAGTAGCATAAAGGAAAGGAAAGCAGGGAAATGTGAAACTTTCATGTGAGATAAGAACCTCATAACACTGTTATTATATCCCTCTGCAGTCAGGCGGTCTCCTGGTTTTAATAAAATCTCATTTTCCTTAAATTTTCCCATGTGGCCAACGTATTATGTGTGGAGTTTAATGTAGCAGGATATGATCTAAACTTAGACTCAGGTGGTCTGAGCCCTCTGGAACAGACGGGTTGGATTGTCAAGCCCTGATGGGGAATATAAACAGCAATAAAAAGATCTTCCTCTTTTTTTCTTTCCTTTCTCTTTTCCAAGATTTGAAAAGACCTCACTATATTCAATTAATGATCCAGCCAGGCAGCCCAAATCAAAGAGACATGCGTGCAGCCGTGAGGAGAGGGAGCACAATCAACACTCACTTTTCCTTGTTGGAAGCAACAAAGAAATTAAAATTCAAAAAATATTTCAAGATGTTTGCAAATGATTGATTTATGCATTTCAGTTGGATTTTGAAATTATTTTTATTTTCAGGGGTATCTGTTTTTGTTAACCTCTCCATTTCTATTCCCTGCAGAACTCCTTTAGGTTTTCATTAGGATAGGGATATCACGTTCATTAGGATCACTGGTCCTGATGAATTCATTTTTGTTGTCACATACGATTCCATAAGTGGATTTCACTTATAGTTCCAAGGGTGATCCTCTGTCACACAGCATCACTCACCAGATCTGTAAGAAATATTCCCAAAATGGGATGGATTTCAGTATGGAGAAACATTCTCTGCAACAGCTCCACTCGAGAGCATTGGGGCATTTTGTTTTTTGGTTTTCCTGGTTTGTAATTAAAGATTTATTCCATTAAATTACATGTTCCTGAGAGCAGCTCACCAAGAGGAGTTTCCACAGCTGATGCAGCACTGAAACAAATTCTTTGTTCTGGTTGTAGAGCTTAGTCCAGCCAACTCCTGATTTTATTTGCAACATTCCCTGCCCTGTGCTATTCCTCCACACATTTCCAGGAGGCACAGCCAGGTTATTGCTGCAGAAGGGACAACATAGGGGGCAGCTAAACAAGACATGATGGATCTGTGGTGCCCTGCTGAGCGTCGATTCAGCAATTTCTGTCCCTGGCTGCAGCCTTCCAAATATAGGACCTCACAGCCAGAGATGCCTGGGATTAACTGGCAGGAATTCCTGGATTTGCATCGTCTTGTCATCCCAGACTCAGGTCTTGCTTTCAGTGTTACTTTGCAGTAAGATGTGGATGCTTGTGGAGGGAGCAGGTGTCCATTGGAAATCCAGGGTGTGTTGTCCTCAGTGCTTCCCTCAGTAGCAAGGCTGATTTGGAAGTTCCCTACCTCCAGCTGCTTGTTCCTGAGCCTCCCTCCTGCCCCGGAGAGAACGATCACTTCCACCTCCTGCAAGAAGAGGAACCCAGATGGTGCAGAAAACAACAGCCTAAAATATTCCTAAAAGCAGAACCAGAGTCTTGGAAGCGCTTGGTTTCTTCAGTCTGGAGAAGAGGAGACTGAGGCCAGAGCTCATCAGGGTCTGCAGCTCCCTCATGAGAGGCAGCTCCAATCTCTGCTCCCTGTGACAGGGACAGGACCTGAGGGAATGGCTGGAGCTGTGTTAGGGAGGGTCAGGCTGGATATCAGGAATATTTTCTTTATCCAGAGGGTGTTGGGGCACTGAACAGGCTCCCCAGAGAATGGGCACGGCCCCAAGGCTGCCAGAGCTCCAGGAGCATTTGGACAACGCTTCCAGGCACAGGGTGGGATTATTGGGGTGTCTGTGCAAGGCCAGGGGTTGGAGTGGATGATCCTTTTGGGTCCCTTCCAGCTCGGGACATTTTAGGATTCTACAAAACTGTGGCTGTCATAGGTAACCCAGTGTTATGAAGATACCAAGAGGGCAAAGGTGCAAAGAGGGAAGAACAATCTCATGTCACAGGTAGGGGACAATGGTCTTAAAAGTGAAAACCCATCCTGCTCCTTGCAGAGCTGCATTAATTACTGCAAACCAGAAACCCTCTGGTTTGAGTAGTTTATACCCACGTTGTGCTTCTGTAAACGGTCCTGGTCAGCAACAGATGGGACCTTTGGGGACTCATCAAAAGCTACAGATATTTTACATCAGAGCTGGGAATTGCACCTTGAACTCCTAAATTGCAGCCCAAAGCATTAACCAGGGGCTCATCCACTTATATTAAAACAGTGGAAACATTGCCTCCCTGAGGACTTGTCTTCTGGAAAAACTCACTGCCTTTAAATTCACACTCTGTTATGCACTGGAAGAATGTTCATATGTCAACAGCTAAGCAAAAAAATGATTAAAGATAAGTGTTCCCTATTCCCCTGATTGTAAAAAAAAATAAAATAAAAAAATAATTGTATCAGACAAAGACAACCTTAAAATCCCTTTTTCCATTTCCTACATGAATAGACACAATGTGGTACCCCAAGCCCACAGCATTCCCCATCAACCTGCTGAAACAACTCATTCAGAGTTGTTTCAAAATACATCTGGAAGGAAGAAAATCTTTTTGAATGAGCACCTTTCAAGCCGTGTCAAGTGAACAGAGGCTTTGTAACCAAGGGGGCGTGGAGCAAGATGCAACTCATCAAGACCCAGAATTGCAGGGCTTAGATCTGAGGCCTGGGAGGCTTTTGCCTTCCAGATAAAATGCTCCAAGGGTTTTGATCAATCTCAGATAACGCTGAACCCCGAGAGGGAAAATTAGTAAAAACCAGTCAACTGATCTCCCAGTCTAGCAGCAGCACAAGAGCTAATCTCCCTTAATCTGATTCGATGGACTTGACTTAACATCTCCTGCCCTTTCATTCTTCATGGGGGAGTAGCAAGGGATGAAATCAGCTCCTTTCCGCTCTCTGATTGAGCACAGGTCCCGCAGACCTTACATCACCCCCTCCCCTCCCACCCACCAAGTGCTGCCCCAGGACTGTTCTTCCCCTGCCATCCGAGATTTCCCCCCCGGTGCTGCCCACCTGGTGAATGGGGAGCTCTCCCCTCCGTCCCCCTGCTGTTGCCCCCCACGCTTTGAAGTCTCCAGGAGCTAATTAGATCACTTGATTGGAGTGGGGAAGAGCGGGATGCAGCCTGGAGCAGTGTTTGCTTACGGAGGAACTCGTCCTGCCTGCGTGCTTGCTCTTCATCAAACATGAATGTCAACAAAACCTCGCTTTCCTCTTTCATGAATTTTGAAAGAGCTCTTTCTGCTTTCTAATTTTTTTTCTTTTCTTTTTTTTTTTTCCTTTATTTTTTCATTTCTTCCTCCTCTTCCCCTGGGATTCTCAGAAGGGAAATGGAAGAGTTTTATTACAGAGGTCACTACGTAAGGCCTGTGAGTTTGATGGTCCACAGCCTTCCCCGTTGCCACTTGACCCCATACAAAATTATTATGAAAGCCTTCCATGTGACACCAATCATACAACAACCCCCTCCAAGACACAGTCTGAGCAGAGGCTGCATAAAGACCTGAAATACGGCAAAGAAAAGGAGCTACACCAATTCCCGGGAAGAAGAAAAGGGCACATTTCCCTTCCAGAGGCCAGGAAAACCCCTGGATGTTTAACACCAGTTAAAGCCACGGATGAGGACATCGCCTGGACAAGGCAGTCTCTGAATCACATCCTAATGAGCCATAAACGATGGGAAAGTTGTAAACAATCAGGCTGTGAAATCGCAAGTTTGGCATCTGAATTCAGCCTCTCTGCAGCGCTGGGATTGAGTTACTTTCGGCACTTTCTTCTGCAGGGATGATAAGATGAGCCTGACTGATTTCAGTCGTTTCAGGGTCTTATTCTAACAGATCTGAGCTGTACCATTGTGAAAGTTCCAGACCAGTGAGGAAAATTTTAATTCCAAACAAGAAAAAACAATTGTGGAAGAGTGGGGAGACTTTTTAAAATTGTGATTTTTCTTTAAATAGCACCAAAGTACATTTTTACCTTTATCTGACAGTGTGGAGATAATTTTTTTACTGCACACAAAGCCCTCATTAGGAGAACTGTCCCACTTAAGAATTAGGCTTTTGCTTTTTATTGCTGCTTAATATTTTTTTACTGAAAACTATCTCATCTTTATTCTTCATTTATCACCCTCTTTTGTTACAAATATCAGCAGAGTGGCTCCCTCTACACACACTTCTCCCATTACCACTTTGTTTCTATTGCCCTTTCTCTGTTTATTGATTACAGCAAGAGCCAATCTATTTTTTTCCCTTTTTTTTTTTCCCCTCTTTTTTTTATTTTTAAATGGATATATATCACTGAGCCTTACAGCCACAAAGAACAGGCATTTTGAAACTGGTCTCAGCTCCACATGCTGCTGAGTGGGCCAACGAGGATTTAATTCAAAGGCTCCTAGAATCAATACTAGCCTTTGACTTGTCCTTATTTTATCCTTGTTGATGGTTGATGTCTGTTGTCAAAACTCCTGGAAGGCGTCTGCTGTGATTTGCTGTAGTGGCTGTGGAGACTTTAATGAGCAGAGTTGTTCTTATATTTGAGATCACCTTCAAAATCCATTACCTGGTATCACTGGAGAGATCTTGGAAATCTTCCACGTGGAGAAGCAACCAAGCACCTCCTGTTGCGCTGTTTTCTCATTTATGGTTGGACTTATCCTTCTTTAAATTGGCCACTTTGCAGCCCACAGCTCTCATGACCCCTTCTATCGGCCCAGAGGAGCTGAGCATAGGGTTTGGGGACACCCAGCCTTCTGCACTCCTCAAGTTCCCCAGACAAGCTGGCAGGCCCACATTTCCCATTTGTCTGGTAGTTTTCACAGGAATATTTCAAAGAGCATCCCGAGCTGCCATTATCCTCATCGCTCTACCCAGGAGAGGAATCAAAGGGAAAGATTTGCCCCAGGAAACATTCACTGGTGAGTCACACACAACACCCCACTCCCAGCTCCTGGTCCAGCAGTGACATCACGAGCACGAGGAGGACTTAAAATGTCCTTTTAAAGAGCTCGCTAAACCCATCCCAACTCTGCCTTTATTCACGCTGAGCAGCCCAACCTCTGATAAAAGCCCAAGATGAGACTGGATCTTTATCACCCTATTTTGGTCCGGAGCTCTGAGCAAACTGAGAAACCACATATTTTCTGGCCCTTGTTTCATCTGAGCCATAAAAACCTCTGGCCCCAGCGCCGACCACGAGCCCTCCTGTTTGTCGAACGGGCGCTTTCCGTGTAATTTACCTTCTGCTTAATCGTTCTCATGCACACGTTAATTGTTCTCCTACACGAGCAGGGTACTAATGGGAGCTCAGATAACCCCTCCATCCTACTTTACATGCCGGTTCACGCTTTCCCTTATTTTAACTGGAGCCGTTTTTAATTCCAGTTAGGAAATTGATTATTCACACTTTTATTTGCCTTCCTTAAGAAGAAAGCTCGCAGAGCGCGAGAGGAATTGTAAACGCCTGGGTTAAGACCAGAAATGGAAACCCTGCATGTCAATGTGTGTGTGTGGACGTGTTGTGTGCGGGAATGGACAGGCAGGGAAGTGTCCCCATCGTGTTCCCAATCAATACTTGGGATGCTTTTCGCAGCAAAGGTGCTGAGGCCGGGTCAGCAGGGCACAGAGGAGATCAGTCTTTTCAGGCTGGCAGAAGGGCTGCAGGAAATCAGAGAAAACAATCCCAACCCAGCACTTAAGCTGCCTTGTTTGGATGTGCAAAGCCTGGGCAGCTCTCAGGGTTCTGAAATTTAAGAGAGCAGCTCAGCTTGGGAACATCGGAAATGGAAGTGGAGCTGTGCACCAGCTGACTCAACGGAAATGGGAATAGAATCACACAATGGTTTGGTTGGAAAGGACCTTAAACATCATCTAACCCCAATTTCCCTGCCATGGAAGTACAACTTCCACTAGACCAGTTTGCTCAGAGCCCCGTCCAGCCTGGCCTTGGACACCTCCAAGGTCCTCTGTCCTCGGTCACCAGAAGGGGAGTGTGGGGCTGGTTTGTTCTCAGTTCTTGCTGGGGTTTGTTTATGAGCAAGAGGCTGTTAAATATGCTGGTCCCAAAGCCCTCAGTGACCCCTCAGACCCCATAGCTGTGTCTAGAAACACCAAACTCAAACTTCACTGTGCTTTTCTTCATCCTGAGCTGGTCACTCATCTCCCTCAGCCAACAGAAAAATGGGCAACTCTGGGCATCATCCACCTGAGCTGTTTTAGATGGGATGAGATGGTTTCTGTGCAGAAATTCGCATTCCTCTCCACGTACTACAAAGGTATGGGATGACTGCACCCTAAGGAGACACCACAAGGCTTTTAGGGACCATCTAAGCTTCATGAGATCTCTCCCAGGGCACTGGAACTTTTCTAAGGGGGTTACAGAAAGCAGAGGGAGGCAAAAGGATCTGCTGAAAAACACCCAGCAAGAAGAGATTTCAGCTATGGCAAGCAGAAAAATGCTGGATGTGTGCAGAGAAATCCCCCAAACAAAATGTTTCTCTATTACACAGGTGGCTTGTTCAGAGCTGCAATTTAAGTTTATCCTCACATTCCATGCTCCTGTGCAGCCCAAGGTCTCCAGATGAACACCAGCCCTCATTACATGCCACAGTAAGTGGTAGGAAATATGGTATCATGTTATTCTCTGGCAAATGGGGAAAATTGGCAAATTCCCTCTCAAAAGCAGAAAACTGCAATTCTCTGGCAAATTGGGGGCTGTTGTCCCTGGAGCAAAGGAGGACACAGAACCAAACCACAGCAATCACCAGTCTCAGCTGATGTATTTTCTTCTCCAGTATTCTTCTCCTCTTTCTGTATTTCCATTCTGGTTTTTTTTCCTCTTGATAGAAATACCAGAAATCTCTGCATAGTCCACATTCTTCTGAAAATAAAACCTGCTCAGTAAAAAAGATGGCTTTGTGCTGAAAACAATAATAATAATAATGAGGAATGAGGCTATTTTAGGCAGATAATGCTTGGCTGGCTCTTACAAAATGCTAGAGGAAGGATCCAGAGCCTGATTCTGTGTTCACATGCATGGACAGCCTTGGCTTCCTCTTGCACACTTGAATCCACTGGGGTCGAATCGCCAGCCTGGTTACACGATGTAGACAAACTCCACCCTTGGGCTAGGAAAACACACCCAAAAAAAGGAATTTTCCTTCCTTTTGACCTGCTTAAGCCTCAAGCCCAGGAGTTAAAGGCCAGCATGATGCATTCACCAGTATCCAGCTATTCCATCTCCAGCCGGACACGCTCCGATGGAGTAACAACAGCAACAGAGTCCAGTGCATTTGAGATAGGCTGGGTCTCCCTGTGCAGAAGGCAGTAAACCCACTCCCCGAGCCTGGCAGGGGCAGTAGCATCTTTATTTCAATCTGGTTTCTACTTTTCTGGTTGAATGCACCAGGAAGTTCCATTATCAGACGTGGGACGTTTGGTGCCGCTGAACTGGAACTGTGTTTCTGATATCATCGACCATTAGGAACCAGGCACCTCCGGGTCTCTATTAAACAAGAGAGGACTAAAACTGGCAAAGTTCCTGGAAGCTGTGGGGATTTGAGAGCTCCTGCAGTGCCTGCACAGCCGGGCAAGTCCTTCCCTTAGTATTTAGTGTGCTTGAAGCTCCCCTTCTATTAACTTGATTTTTCAAGTAAATAGTTGAGGACCCAATGCTGCCAGGATCTATCCTGTCCTTTCACTCCTGTTCCCACCAGGAAGTGCATTGCTAAATCCCAGTGGGATACAATTGCTCAGACATGGACTGAAATCTCAAAAACCAAATCCATTTCCTCCAAGTGGCTGCAGTTTGGGAACACCAAACTCTGACTGTTTTCCTCCCCTTCCCAGACTGGAAGCTGACCAGCAGGCAAAGGAGTTACTTTCATAAAAGTAGAGGCGACAGGATTGGGTCTGTAAAACCCAGCATCTGCCCTCAAATTTCCCTGAGAGTAACAGATATTTTAGGTACTCCCTGCATACGACAACCCTCTCTAAAGAACATCTGCTCTGGTGAACACCAGTTATGAGTTCTCCTCCTGGAAGCCTCTATAAATAACAGTGCACTGAGGGCTGAGCAAAACCTCATTAAATTTGGAAAGCCTGAGAACTGCTCTTTGCTCAGGACACAGAACGGGAGGAAAAGAGAAGAAGCAATAGAAGGCAATGCCCAAAACCAAGTCCACATGCAACAACAGAATAGGAGCTCCAGGGGCCAAGCCGTGTTGGGAGTCACGCGGATTCAGATACTGGGAATTTGATGAAGTGCCAGGGACGTAAAGAAATCAGGCTGGGCTCCCCACAGATAGCTGGAAGGGCGGAGGGAAAGCTTTGAGGCAAAGTGCTAACTCGAAAAAGGAACCACAAGCAACTTTAGTCCCGTTGCTCGATTGCCAGACGCATTGAGGGAACAGAACTTTATGCATCCTTTATACGAGAGCGGGATTTCATCAAAGGGATAATAACTGCATCATCAATTTCTCCTTTGAAATGAAACCCAAACATTGCCTGAATGCAGAAGCCAACAGCAGTAGCAATAACAGCGCTGGAAAGAAGTCTGTAATTGCAACGCCATAAACCATAATCTTTGTTTTAGAAATAACACCTGCTCTCCAAGTGACTTACTCTCCGTGGTACCACCTCAAGAAGCTCCCTGCTCGCCGTGGCAGCCGGCTCGGGAGCTCATATAAAACGCTCAAGCACCCCCGCCTCGTGAAAACATATTAACTAAATGGAGCTGCAGGCTTCATTCCTCTTGCCTAGAAGATGATTCCTGCCTCCAGCTCCGCTCCTCGTAATTTATTTTCCCTTTTTAAGTGCTGATACGCACGCTGCTACCAAAAAAAAGAAATGCCTTTCTGATTATAGTGGCAGAGAGGAGGCTGCAGAGCTGCTTTGCTGCTCTGCATGGGAAACTTTAGTTCACTTCTCTCCAATGAAGATTTCTTTTTTATCTCCTTTGGGTGTTTTCGTTTTTGGTTGGGTTGTTTTTCACTTGGTTTGGGTTTTTAGTTGAAAGCTCAGACATGCTTATTATCCTCTCCATCAAGCAACCTCGCAGCTGCAAAAATGAGGGGAAAGTTATTAGCCCAGAGAGCAACAGGGACTTATTTAAAGCGGGGAAGGAAGAGGGTTTGTGTAGCTCACTGGGGAGATGATGGGAATGGAGCACATGACCTGTCTGAAGGGGGGCAGATGGAGTTCAAGCCACTCCAGAGTTCAGGGCAACGTGAACTGAGAAGTTGTGAAAGGCACTGGCTTGGTGGTCTGGGCTGCAAAGCTGCTTTTCCTGCTCCTCATTCATCTCCCTGAGCCCATCACAGAATCTGAGAAAATCCTGGGTTGGAAAGGACCCACAAGAATCATCAAGTCCAGCTCCTGGCTCTGCACAGGACACCACCGTGTGCCTGACATGAAAATCATGGAAAGGGGATTGCCTTTTTAGTCAGGAACATGGTAAATCAGGAGCCTTGGTGTGAATTTGCACTGTGAAGGGGGACAACCCTCTTCGATCCCTGGTGACTTTCTGTTCCCTTCCCTTCTTCCCAGAGTTGCTGGTGGGAACCCAACCACCAGCTTCACTACCCATCCACTCCTCATCCAGTTACCAAAACCTTCACCAAGAAGACTTGGTGAAGACTACTGGCCCTGAAGTAAGGGCTGAATTTCATTCTTGCCTCCGTAGGGTCTGCCAATAAATTTCTTATCGACCACAAGGCTTCAAACTGTGTGTTTGGTACACACAGGGGGAAAAGTGAGACTTTAATGGGATTCACGTGGCCAATATGAAAAAGAGAGCAAAAGGCAACGTGGAAAAAAGGAGGGAGTGACAGGTAGATGCTGCCTTTGCAGAAGGAGGGGAGGATTTTGGGGATTAAAATAAAATTCACCCAACGTTGCTGCAAGAAAATTACTCTGCATATTGCCTGGAGCCTCCCAGAGTAACGAGAGTTTCCCACTGACTTCAAAGGGCTGCAGACAAAGCCCACAGAGAGTTTTTCACTTTTCTGTGCTGACAGAAAACTGAAAATTGCAGGAATTGAAGCAAATCTTTTCTTCTCCATTTGCAGTATGCAGGGATTCCCCAGACGGGCTGTTCCTACAAAATTTGGTCCTTAGAAGCACCAGGAGAATGGACTTGAAAGGAGACTTGGAGCTTATCCACAGAGCACGTAAAGCAAAGTAGAGGTGACTCTGGAGCACTACAGGATCCAGGCTTAAGATTTTGGGGGTAAGCCTGGACCCCCTCCTTCCCCTGCCTTATTCTGAGCTTGCCTTTGGGTAGGATCAGCAATTCAGGAGGACAGAGTCAAACCCAACAGTGAAAATCGATATGTAAAACAGACGTGGGAAGCCTTTTCCCTCGTGAGGCTGGAATAACAGCTATGGCAAACCTCACATTCCCATCTAACCCAGCACCATCCACTGACTCTAGACACTGACAGGAGCTGTGATGGGTCCTACAAATCACAGAATCACAAAACCATTAAGGCTGGAACCTCTTTGAGGGAAAAGCCCTCAAAGATCATCGAGTCCAGCACTGCCAAGCCCACCACTAAACCATGTCCCACAAAACAAACCCAAACCCACCCAACCCTCTGCTCCAAAGGCAGGTGTTTTCTTGCCCTGATGCAAAGGACTGAGTCCAAGAGTGTGCCCTGGTACCCTCACTACCCATGTGGTCACACCACTGACCCCAAAGCCTCAACTCCATCTTTTTCCTCCTCCTCCCACAGCACTGACAGAACCACTGTGGCCTTTCTCTGCCTCCAGCCCCGGTGCTCTTTTCCCAGCTCTATCCGTGGGACTTTTGTTCCTCCCAACAAAGGGAGACGCTCTGTTCCCCAGCCAGGGAGCTCCCTTTCCCGTCTGGGTCCTGATGAAAGGAGCGACACTTGAAACCAACCCGGATGGCTCTGGCCCTGTTTCTAATTAGCACATCATCTGCTCGCTTCTGAAAGCAGCCGTCCCCATGTGTGCCCGTGCAGCAGCGTCTCCCTCTCCGAGCAGCCCGGAGTCAGCCTGCCTGGGCCACCTGCACACGCACCACGGCATCTGACGTGGGTTTGTAGCCCGTGGTGAGGTTGGTACCACCCCACAACCCACCCCAAGCCAAGCACGGGGCATTCAGCAGAGCAAAGCAGGGTGGTTTTCCCAAGGGGAAGCAGTGAGACAGAAGACTCCTTGTCCCCTCCACCCAAGGAGCTCTCCAGGACATCAAGTCTCCTTGGGGTTTCTCTCCATGCTTCAAGTGTCACGTTGGGATGCCCGGGCTGTGTCTGGATTCAAATTGATGCCTAAATTGCTTTTGCAGGGCACAGAGCCACAAATAAGCAAACTGGAATGGGGTTTTATGGTGTGAACGTTAGATGGAATTGACAGTCTAGGTCTGGAATCACAGAATCATCAAAGTTTGAAGAGAGCTCTAAGATCATCAAGTCCAACCATTATCCTAAGGTGCATGTTCTCTCCCATTTGGCTTCATTTCTTGTCTTTACAGTGATGCCTTGAACCTTTTTCTTTTTCTTTCTTTCTTTCTTTCTTTTCTTTCTTTCTTTCTTTCTTTCTTTCTTTCTTTCTTTCTTTCTTTCTTTCTTTCTTTCTTTCTTTCTTTCTTTNTTTCCTTTCCTTTCCTTTCCTTTCCTTTCCTTTCCTTTCCTTTCCTTTCCTTTCCTTTCCTTTCCTTTCCTTTCCTTTCCTTTCCCTTTCCTCCTCTTTTTTGGTTTTTCCTTTTTTCTTCCTTTTTTTTCCTTTTTCCCTTTTTTCCCCCTCCATTTTATTTCTTAAATCCATCAGGCAGCACAGTGGGAGCTCAGCCACTGAGAAACTTTCTGCCACGCAAACTATCCCGTGCCATCTCAGGGAACAGATATGTGTGGGAGAGAGGCAATTACTGCTCTCCATATCTGTCTTTGGCTCTGGAATTAATCCACGGAGAGCACTGAATTAACTTAAGGCCGGGGAGATCTGAGGATTGTTTCTGGCAGTTTGTCCCAGGGATGCTGGACCTGGCGTGAGCCTTTGGAAGGGAGCCAAGGCTGACTGCAAGCCAAAGGCAGGACTGCAGACACGGCAGGTCCTGCTGGAACAGGCACACAGGCTCTGGGAGCGATGCACAGCAGAAATTAGGGAAGATTCCTGGCCCCATCCACCCTCCCAGATCATCAGGAACCCAAGAATCAGGCTGCCTGTTAAAGATCTGTCCTTAAATCTCTCCCAGGAAAAGAGATGAGGGGCCACTAGAAAAACATCACAAGGGAAGGAAGAGTCAAGTCTAGGTCAGCAAGGAAGCATCTAGGACCAGGAAAAGGATTAGATTCTCTCCATCCTGTCTCCTATTTCAGATCTGAGCCCAGCCTAATCCAGCCTCTCGTGAGCTTTTGTTCTACAATCTACATGAGATTCTTTATTTTTTTACTGTGAAACAGCCACTGTGTCCAGTAAAATCTCTGTGTCTGTCTGGAATGAAGCAGGAACGGGACAACAGACAGCAAATGTCTAGTGGGAGGTGTCCCTACCCATGTCCAGGGGGACTGGAATGAGATGGTCTTCAAGGCCCCTTCCTACCCAAACCATTCTAGGAGAGCAAAGGTTCGAAAAAAGGACAGAGGGGGGGATTGTGAAATTCGGGTATTTGAGGCCTGTTGTCTCCAAAGCTTGGGTCTTCTTTAAACTGAGGAATTAGAGATGGGAAGCATAAATCTGTATCTGTATTATACCTTCCTTGTAGTGTTGAATGAATGATTGAGTCAATCCTAGACTTTGGGGCTGTCGGGTAAATGTTAGATCTGCTCCAGCCCAGATGCAGCTCCCTATACAGAGAGCAGGGGCAGCCTTTGAGCTTAGACAAGGCTCCACATTTTGCTTATGACTCCTCCAAAGTTCATGCTCTAAATCTGAGTTCAGCTCACAGCAGAAGACACATAATCCTGATCCATGCCTGATCCCAGGATTCATCCCTCCCACCCATCAGCTTTCGGGTTCATTTGGTGTATCCCTGTTCCAATGTCCCTCCTGCTCTGCCAGTGTGGGATGCTCCACATGCCCGGAGAAGTTGGCTGGGCAGATCCAAGGCCAGCTCTGCCAGCTTGCCCACATGACACGACTGTGGCCCCCTCCAAAGGTATGGGGGTTTTGCAAGCTGTAGGATTTCCTTTCTGAGCTCGGCTTGGCACAGACCAAGATGTGATTTCTTTGAAGCTCTGCCCAGCCAATCTCCAGCTCGCCCTGAACCCCTGGGGATATTCAGCCAAACGTGGTCCAGATGGCACAGGAAGACACGAGACATCACCAAGTCACATCCAGGCTGAGACAGTGATGTCTTTCCAGGGGCTGCCCATGCCCAAACGATGACAAGGAAAATCAGAGTTGACCTGAAAAGGAAACAGAGCTTTCCCTCCCCCCGACGCGGCCCCTGCTTCACGAGACTGTTTCCAAACCTATCCACTACCTTGCTTTTCCTTTCACAGTTTCTTCACAGCTCCGTCTCAGCCAGAAGTTGAGCCATCTGAGCTCACATCAGAAAGACTTTTCAGATGTGAGATCTGGCTCAGTGGCAAACTTAAAAAATCTCGGAGGCAAATTGGGCACATTCGGTTTGACACCAAATATCCCAAAGGTTCACGTGTGTTGCCGAAGAGAAGAACTGAGTCTTGAGCACTTAATGAACCCTCTGAGATTTGACCATTGTGGCACAAAACCACCTCACAGCTCTTCTTAAACCTGTGTTAAAAATCTCTCCTTTATAAACTACATTTCCTCTTCTCCCTCTTGCAATTCACCTGGCAGTGCCAGCTCGGGAGGATTCAGTCTGTGTTAAAGGATATTATGGTATTTTTCAGACATTCATGAGCACCCTGGAGAAACAGGGATACAGCAAACAGACTTTGTCATACCTCTGGACAATTAATGCAGAGTGAACCACACTGAGTGACCTTCCCCACACTCCAGGAGACCGTGGCAGCATCTCGTGCACAAGCTGCACCTCCCAGCGCCCGAGAGAAATGCTGAACAGCTCCATGTCCGTGTGACACCACGGCAGCCACTGATTGAAAAACCCCTGCCATGAAATGCCCTCGCCTCACCTCCGAGCACCTCTGACATCCCCCAGCCTGCTCCACGCTGGAAAGAACCTGCTGTATCCGTTTGCAGCTATTAGTCACCGGGAGAACTGGGAGTCACCTTCGGAATGTTTCCCTCCAAGCATCCCCGGCCCCTGCCCTGAATGTAAACACAGCCCAGAGCCACAGCTTGGTTTCCACAAGGGCTATTTATATCCCTGGTCCTCTCTGCATAAAATAAATCAGGAATTTATCCTTTGCAGCAGCGACCGTGCCCACAATTAGGGATGGCAGAGCTCTGCATTCGGGATCTCGGCGGGAAAATTGGGGATATACCGAGTGTTCCCATCTGTGCCCTGCCGGACCCGCACCTCGGTTCTCCCTGAACTAACAAGGGTGATCGCTCACCACAGGGGGATTGTGAGCAGAGGGATTTGGGAAGGCTTATGCTTGGAAGGGAGATTAACACGGACCTGAGCCGTCTGGCTGGAAAACATGGGAAGCATGATAGTGATATCCGCTGGATCGAACACTTCAGGGAGGCAGGAAAGTTGCTGCCTTTCTTCTCACCTGCTCCATGGAAAGCTAAGCAAAACTTTCCTTAAGATTTAGCCTTTTGTGGTTTATTTGCCTTTTTTTTCATTCTCAGCTGGCCCACAAGTGGATGATGATTTCCACAGAGTGAATGTTCCTGCAGACTGCTGGGAGGAGGCTGGTTGTGGTCCCTCTTTCCTGGGAAAAATCTGCTCTGAGGGATTACCTGTTCCCTAAGGCAAGTGAATAGAGGATGCTGCATGGCTGGAGCCCCACAGATCTGGGTTAGCACCCCCCTCGTGACAGGCTCCCCATTTGACCTTGAACATGTTGCTTAGAGGTTCATCTCAGAGCCGATTAGGGGATTTGAAATAATTTTCCTTCAAACTAGCAGGAAGGGTTTACTTATGTGTTTGTTTTTTTTTCCATTTCTCTTAAATCTGTTAGGTAGCTTCAAATATCTCAGTCTTAATCTCCCTGAGTTGCAGATGCAGCCATCCAGCAGATCCAACTGCTGTACATGAAAATTAATGAATTCCAAGTTCTTTGGAGTGAGTGCATGGTCCCCATATTATAATTTCTCAGTCTGACCAGATAAACTGACTTTTCAGACTCCGGTTTCATTGTAAAAATGAACATAAGCTGTGGGATCTGAAAAAAAATCATCTGCAGGAGTGCTAAAAAACCACTTTGTGAGGGTGTCCAAACAGAGCAGACAGAAAAGAGCTGCAAACCTGGAGCAGCTCATCCCTTCACACACATTCCCAGCAATCATCCTGCTTGGCAGGACTCAGAGACCTCGGGTGACCTGGAACTGGACAAGTTCTCCTTGGTCTTTCCATGGGGGCAGAGCTAAACTTGCTATGAGATCTCTTGTGAGCTCCTCCAAAGGGAGCAGAGCAAGTGCAGGGAGGAACAGAAGCCATGCAATCACTGGCCAAGAGCTATATTTAATCTTGTCTCTTAATATTAATGTCTTCTCTGAGGCCAAATTAAAGCACAGGATTTTGTGATACTGGGGTGTGAGTTTGTATCTGATCCTGAGATAAGTGGGAGCAGAGCTGTAAGATAAATTTCTGCCTTATCGCTGATCGCTCTGGCTGTGACACTTTTGCCCTGCAGCCACAGGTACTGGGTGATCACAGACTTCATTTCAGCACCGCCAGGACGGGGTTTAGCTCTCCTGTTGCATTGTGGATGCTTGTTTTGCTCTCATGTTGCGAGGAATGCTCCAGACAGAAGAATCATCAATGATCTCGGAGAAAAAGGATGCCACCTTCTGTGAACTTTTTTGTGTGACCTCCCCAGAGAAAGTTGTGCTCTCGAGTTCAGATGCTGTTAATATCCTCCATCAGGAGAAAAACACAGCAGCTGATCTTGTGAGATGACTACAGAGAGAAAACTCCCAGTTATGGCTTCAGTGTCATGGGAGAGGGAAATATTAGTCCAAACCACCTCAAGCTTTTGGTTGAGCTGGATGAATTTCATCCCATTTCCCCTAAGTTCTGCAAATACAGGAATATAAAAACACTGAGACAGAGATGAGCAAAGCAGCTCTCAAAGCCAGTATTTAACACCGAGATGCCTCTGGTCCAAGTGTTTTGGGTTTGGAGATGGTTTGGAAACTGCAATTTGTTCTCAAACACCCCCAGAAACACAGGGAGGAGAAAAGCCACAAGGAGATGGATCTGCTCTGCAAGGTGGGGGAGGTTTGGGAAGGGCATGGGGCAGTGCCAGCCATGCCAGCAATGCCACACCAGTCTATGCCTTGGTGGTTTTAGCCCAAAAGCGCTGCATTTATGCACAGGGACACCAGGTACTCCACAAGCCCTTGGGACAGGCACTGGGAAGTCCTTCCAGGAGTGGTCACAAGCCACCAGTGGCTCACTGACACTTTATGGAGGCACAGGATTAACCCAGCCAAATGAGGGACTGAGCTTGTGTCCCTGTGGGTGTATGGAGTTGGCACTGCCCTGGTAAACTCTGTTTAGATTATATTCCCACATATCCTGCATTTTCAGTGGGGGTGGTGGGCAGTGCTGGGCTTGAACACGGCCTGATAACATAGATAATATATAGATAACATAGATAATACCCCCAGAAAGACAGAATAAGAGAGAATAACCCATTTTGAAAAACTCAGAACCCACCACCAATGCCTTTGAAAACACCCAGGATTTCCTTTCTGCTGAATCCAGCACACCATCCCCGTCATCTTCCATCAGACCTCTCGAGTGCTCCTAAATTTGGCAGCTGTCATCTACAGGAGTTACATGATCTGGAGCTAATGCAATTAGCTGTGACTTTGAAGGCACACAGCAGCTTCTCATCATTCTCAGAAGAGCCTGAGACAACTTGGGGACAGCAGCCAAGCTCGGAACGGCTGCCAGGAGTGTCATGTGCTGTTCCAGAGCTGAGTGTCTGCACCAGGAACGGAGCCTTGAACAGATTGGGGAAAGGATGGAGGAGGGAGGGGAGTCAAGAATGAATGAAGACAAAGAGGGAGCAGCATCACAGGAGGGATGGCCACAGGTTACAGGGTCAGAGAGCAAAGGGAAGTGAAGGGAAAAGGGAAGGAAGGTGGAACATTGTATATAGAGGGGGTAAAGTGAAGAAAAAATGATGAAGTGGGTTAAACACGGCTAGCTGGGAGAAAGCTTCTGCATTGAGAGGGGAAAAGCAGAGAATTGTATTGGGAAGCTGGGTTTAGTTTAGTTTGTACTAATTGTGAGAAGTTTTTCAAATGCTGTCATTGATGGGTTAAATTTAAACAAAAAAGGTGATGTCATTAAAGTGCCACCAAATGGAAAAAAGAGAGACTTGTCTACAGCAGATCAAGTAAACAAATCAAGAAATAGTCCCCATTGGCCCATACAGCTGCTCCTGTTTATGTGGTTTGGTCTTTTTTTATTATTCACATATCGCAAAAAGTTATAATAACAACTTCCAAGGATCAGGGGTTTTGCCAGAGGCTCTTACAGTGTCCATTATCTTCTTTCATGTTATTGCCAGAGAGGCACCATTGGTGCAACACCTTTACCAAGGAGTCCCCACCACTGGTGTGAGACCATAACAATGAGTTTGTGAACTTGGGTGTGCTCTCCCCTGAGCACCGGGGAGGGAGGGAGAATTTAGGAACAGCTACACAGGCAGGAGCTCTTTAAATCAGACATAAGGAAAAGATTTTTTACACTGAGGGTGATGAGGCACCAATTACTCAGGGAAGTGGTAAATGCTTCATCCCTGGAAAAATTCAACTTCGGGTTGGGTGGGGTTCTGAACAACCTGGCCTAGAGGAAGGTGTCCCTGTCCATGGCAGGGGTGTTGAGCTTCACCTTGGAAGGTCCCTTTCAACCCAAATTATTCTAGGACTCTCTGGATGGAGGAGGCCAAAAAGAGCTGTGACACTGCAGCAAGCCATAGCAGCATTTCTTAGGATTTCCAGGTCTGATCCCATATCTGTCAAACCAGAGGGACTTCCAGATGCCCCGTTTCGCCCCCAAGGTGCACACACGTCCCCAGGCTGATCTGCTGATCTCCTGAGCACCCCGTGTGCCCAGGGTGGCTGTGACTGATGTCATCCACAGAGCTGGGACCACCTGTGCCTGCCAAGGGCAGCCACCGCGCCCAGACGCCGGGGACATCTGGGCTTCTTGGCCACACCACAGCCCCGGGTGGGACGTCTGTGCCTGCAGACAGAGTGTGGCACCTGCAGAGTCGACACCGTCAGAGCCTTTTGGCGTGGGGCAGCCTGCCAGAATCCAGGGAAAACGCAGGACTGCCTCCAGCTCTGCGTAGGGAAGAACATGCCTTCGGATGTTCCCTGTGTGTGAGGGTTGTACGCAGATATTTTAGCATATTTCTGTCCTGGGAGTTGGTTCTGAGAGGCTGCAGCTCGACAGCCCTGTGAACTCTGCATAGGCAAAACCCCCGGTGTTTTCTGGACTCCATAATAAGGAATGCTTGAATCCACGTGTCCATTTTCAAGGATATAATGTTCATACAATCTGGAAACAGATCATAACCCAACCAGTATCACCTGTTTTCTGCAGCTTAGACAGGAGCATGGAGCTGTCCCTGGGCAGTGTCACAGCCCCTCTATTTGGACATATTCCAGCTTGAGCTGTGCCTGATTTTACAACTCCAAAGAAAAGCCCAGCCTGGAGACTTGCACCTTCAAGGAAAAGGAATCATAGAATCAGAGTGGTTTGGATTGAAAGAGATCTTAAAGCTCACCCAGTTCCAACTCCGCTGCCATGGGCAAGGACACCTTCCACTAGACCAGGTTGATCCAAGCCCCATTCAACCTGGCAAGGAATGAATTCGTAGGAGTAGCTCCTTCAAGACTAGAGAGTCTGTGGGAGGAGGTTGCTGTAATTATAAATCAATCCAGCATCACACTTAGACTTCAAAAGCCTAAACTCCAACATCCCACCCTCCCCACCCTTTGCAGTCCTCACACCTCAGAGCATGCCATGGTAACCAGGAGCAGAGCAGAAGCTACTGCAAAAAGATGCTGATAGAACCAAGAAGTAAGGGCAACCAGGCATGGAAAGACAAGCAGGGATCAATACCACATCCCCTATGACACCATCCATCGCTGCCAGGCTGAGCCAGGCTGTCTCCACATGGCATCCCATCCGGCAGTGTGGGACACTGGGCCACAAAAGGGTTGGGTCAACGTGCACTACTGTGGTGCCAGCCATGAAACAACTGATGGGGTTGGGGAGAAAGGCATCTTCCTGTGGTTTGCAAGAGGAGTCTGCCTCTCTTCCTGCAGCAGCTGGAGGAGGCAGCTGGGACGAGGATGAAAGGAGAGACGTGCGGGCGCTCGGGATGTTCCGGAGAGACGTGCGGTTCACCCACAGCGCAGAACTTCCTCTGCCGGAGCAGCTCAGGTAATAAAACTGCACAAACACTGTCTGCAGTGCAAGGAGACTGGGAAGTCAATCATTTGGCAGTTTAGAAAGGAAAAGAAAACTTGGGAGTAAACGTAATTTTTTCCCCAGAGCAGCATCCTGTATCTTGATGGAAGAAGATGACAGCTCTGAGCCCAGTCCTGTGCTGCATCGGGGAGAGATCTCAGCTGGGGAACCTCGGTGAGCTGTACCCACCCTGGTATAAATTAGATAGGAAAGGACAGGAAAACTGCAGCTAATATTCCCAGAACAGCCGGGACTTGGAGGTTATTAACCCCTATTTTCTCATTAAATTCTAGCTTAGACAAACACTTTTCTCTCGTCTAATGTAACCCAGAGAGATGAGTCACTTCTCCCCCTCCACAGCTGTCAAAAGCACTGCTGGGCTGTTCCCCCATCGCAGGGAGAGCAGCTTTTCCCTCCTGAGTGCAACAGTGTGGGATAAACCAGAGCCTTTCCCTGTGCCCTTTCCCAGATTTGGACTTGATGATCTCTGTGGGTCCCTTCCAACTTGAGATATTCCATGATTCTATGAAAAAAACCTCCCATTTTAAGCCTAAAACCATCATAAAGGATCATACTGGCCACGTGCACCTCCCCATGTCACCACATGTACCTTTAATGCAGTGGCTCTGCAGAGCATCAACTACACCATGACAACGCAGTCACCAAAGTGTTTCCCAGGATCCACAGGGTGAGGATGAAAGCTGCAAAATTCAAATGCCACAGGAGGAGGGAGAGAAGGACACTGCCAACACGGGCTCCTTGCAGCAGCTGCTTAATTTGTCAGGTAGTAATTCATTAGGTCTTAATACACAGGGTGGATTTAGAACAATGAGAACTTAGCGGCGCTCAATGTACACATCCTGTGACGTGCCAGCAACATGGAACTCTCTAGACAGCCACAGATTTGTTATGTTAATACCCCCTGTCTCCTTCTGAGATTATCAAAAGGCAAGTGCTGTCACGCAGGAAAAAAATTACAGTTGGGGATGGATGGATGGATGTGACTGGTGCTTATTGCTCATGCACTACAGGGAAGGCACTCAAAAGAACGCTGAAAAAAACTGAGAAAAATAAAGATTTTACCATTTTTCTTTTGATTTATGAAATATCCCCCAGTTGGGACCCTCTGGACCAGACTCTTTCTCCAAGAATATGCTGGAGTAATGGCACGGATTTCTACAGAAAGCTACTCCAGCCCAGGATGGAGTAAAGATAGTGGGAATCTGACCTTCCCTCTGGAAGGGAGGCTGCCCTCAAAAGCTGCAAGCCCCAGGGAACGGGGCAGTGTGGGAGTGCTTGGAGCCTGCAGGCAGAGCCGAGGGTCCTAGACAGTGCTCAGGAAGAGCTGCTTTAGTTATCAAGCTCCTAATTGAACTAATTGAGCTCCTGCAATTTGCTGGGGTTAACCCTCCCCTTGCCCACCACGGGAGGCCAGAACTTGATGCCGGTTTGGTCGTGCAGGGCACCCGTGCCCGGGCGTTTTCCACAACAAAGGGGAGACGGAAAATGTTGTTGCTCCCGGACCTGCGAGGGCATCCCTTTGATTGTTGCATTTCCTCCCAGTGTCAGCACTTGTGATATTAATGATGTAGGCACCGGGTCATTAAAATCCACCGGGGAGGGGGGATGCAGCCACCTAACGAAGGATTAGAGCCCTGCCGTTATTAAAGGGTGAATATTCACTCTGCCCAATTAACGGGATCTTTGCCTAATGGCGGGAACACCGCTCCTCCAGCTCCCCTCTGGCAGCAAAGCTGTGGAATAATTTCATCACCCTCCCCAAGAAAGCTGGGGAGATGTTTAACAAAGGAGCTGCTTTGCTGCATCTGAGATGCCCACTCCAAGACATGAAAGCGGTGCCGCGCGGGGAATCGCGGGCTCCGGTCTGAGGAGGTTCACAGAGATTCTGCAGCCAAGGGAGACTGGTGGTTACAAGCAAGGGGGACCTTCAATTTCGGTGTCCTTTCATTTTTCTTTTCATGTTAATTGGATTAACATTTCAATTGGTTTGAGGTGTATTTTTGCGTGTGGGAGATAAAGGCGCTCAAGCACGAGCGCTGTCGATGGGAGAGGAAACGGGGAGAGAGGAGGATGAAGAGGCCACAATGGCTGAAAGAGTTGGGACTTCCACGGCTTCGTGCCTGGGCTCGGGGAAAGCAAGATCCCTTTATTCAGAGCTGTGAACCTGATCTTACCCCCAGGTCTGGAGTGGTGGGAAATCCTTTTTTTTTTTGTCTTTTTTTTGGTTGAGAAGCCTCATTAGTACAAAGACAAAACAGCAATAAGCTGTGTAGCACAAGCAGCCAAGGAGGAGTTTGGTGAAATGAGTCCTGTGCAAGCAGCTGTTACCTTAGAGGGGAAGGAAAAAGGGCTACAAAACCAGTCCCCAATGCCTCCTCGGCACAGCCTTCACCAGAGCTGCTCCCAGTTTACAGCATCTCCCAGTATCACCAGTCCAAGGGGTCAACAAGCACCAGTCTCCCTCGAGGAGACAGCCCACAAAGAAAACAGATTCCAGCTCCTTCTCTCACATCCCGTGCTCTCCCGGCCCCCAAAATGACCCTGCCTCACTTAATTGGACCCCCACCTGACCTCCAAACCCACCTCCACCCGCAGAGCCCGGAGCAACCTGCATTCTCCACATGAATTTCCCGGCAATGGGGGGTCCCCAAATCTGCTGCCAGCTCACGTATCGCTCTGCTGTTCCCCGAGCTCCCGAAAATCACCTTGCCTGAGCATGAAAAGAGAGCCCCTCTCCCTGCCCTCTCCAGGTTATCGGCTGTAATCTCCTTGAATGGAAAACACAATGGGAAAATGCGATATTATTACGGCTACTTTCCCCTCCAGAGCTGAATTTAAGGAAGGTAAATAATTGGCATAAAAGAGGCTTTTGAAAGGCAGGTCTCTGGGCCCATTTGTTGCGGATTTCTGGCAAATGCATCACCCAGCTCTCTCCAGCGAACTCCGTCACCACCGCACGGAGAGAGAGAGATTAAAAAAAAAAATAAAAGGCTTCTATTTATTATAAAACTTTAATTGGCTTTATAGAGTGACTGTCGTGCTGTCTGACACTTTAAAGTGTTCTGTACTGTAGGAGACATAAAACATGAATCATTGCACTTGTTTTTCATCGTCTTTCCTGCCACATTCGCTAATTATTTAATCTCCCGTGTCAGAAGTGGGTCTTTTGCTCCTTTCTCTGCCCGTTTTTTTTTTTTCTTCCAATTTTCTCCCGCACTAGAATATGGAACAGGTGACTCTTTGGGTGCCAATGGCATGGGATTTGGAGGGGTCAGGGAGAGGGAGGGATGCAGAAAATGGGTTAAACACATGCAGGGGTGGGAGATCATCCACAGCAACTCGACATGACAGTCCCAATGCAATTTCCTGTATGGATTCCTCATCTTATTGGTGGAAGCCAAGGGTTTGGGCATCAGGTCCACTCTTTGCTCTTATCCCATTCCCACGAGCATGTCCATGGCCACCATTCCTAGAGGGATTTAAAAGCCCTGTGGATGTGGCACTCGGGGACATGGGGTAGTGGTGGCCTTGGCAGTGGTGGGGAATGGTTTAGACTTGATTTTAGAGGGCTTTTCCAACCTAAATGACTCTGTGATTCTATTCCATGACTCGAAAAGTCTTTTCCAACCTAAACACCACCACAATCCTATGTTGGATATGGGATATTTGCCCCCAGCTGGGAGAGCCCCTCTTGACTGTGTTTGCCTGTTAAATTCTGGCCGACTCCAGGCTCACAGATCACGATGTTCACAGGGGTCTCGTTCACAAGGGACCAAGGAGACCAAGGGATATTTGTGGAACAACTTCCTGAAGCACCAGAGAAGCTCTGCTTTGTTGGGACAGAGCAGCTGCTTCTCTCCAACCAGAAGAAAAGGAAGTTCTCCCTGCAGAAAAAAGGGAGCAATATCTTAATGCAGCATTTCCTACCACATCCATCACCATGTGAAGACAAACACACTCTGCTCTTCCTCCCTGGGACAGTGTCCTCCCCCTTGAGAGAAAACAGATCATAAAATCACAGAATCACAGAATGGTTTGAGTTGGAAGGGACCTTGAAGATCATCCAGTTCCAACCCCCTGCCATGGAGATGAAAATCTTGATTAAAATCCTGCAGCCACTGGTAATGGTTAGAAGATTTCAGAGGGCAGAAATGTAGTATTTGCAATTTTTCTAGTTTGCAGCACTGAAACAGAGATTCTAGAACAATGCAAGATATTCTGGGATAAGACACAGGGAAAAGCCCAGACATGCACATGGACAGAAGTCACAGTCCTGTCTTTATACACCGTAAAAGTTACTAACAAAATCCTTCAAAAGCCAAAACAAAACAAAACCCCAGATTTCAGCTAGAAGCTACTGAGGCTGACGTAGGATCTGTCTTTTGGAGATTACACCAGTGCTTCCCAGGAAAGTGTGGCTCAGCAGTGCTTCTGTGGCAGTTTCCACTTCCAACAGGGAAGCGTCCTCCTTGGCAAAGCCTTAAATAGCAAAAGTGAGAGTGAAGGACCATGGTGAGCCAGCAAGACCTCATCCACCTTCCCACAGGTGAAAAAAGGTTTCCAGTTGGAAAAACATTTCCAGTTGGAAAAAGGTTTCCAAGTAATCAATTCCCCATCCTGGAAGTGTCCAAGGCCAGGCTGGATGGAGCCCCAAGTAACCTGGGACAGTGGAAGGTGTCCCTGCCCATGGCAGGGAGTGGGACTGGACGATCTCTAAGTTCTCTCCCACCCCAAGCCATGCTGCAATTTTATGATTTCCATTGAAAATCGGGTTTTCTCCTCTGTCTCTGTCGCCCAGCTCCTCAGGGCTGGCACCCCTGGAGGATGCTCCCCTCTGCCAGGCTGAATGCCCACGCTGGGATTTGTCTCTTGGCAGCAGAGCCATGTGGCACAGCAGCTTCTGACGCACACAGTGCCCTCCCGGAGAGGTGAATCTGGGAAGGGGACAGCAATTCACTCCCTGGGATTCTCACGTGCAGTTTGGGGCTGCTGAGTGGTGCCTCTGTTGCAGGCTCCTGAAAACTGCTGCCGTGTTCATGACCGGGAGTGAGGAGCAGGAGGGATAAGGAAGAGTCTCAGATGTTTGCAGAGAACAAATAACAACACCACTAATAAGGCTGCATAATTTTATGGCTCCTGCTTCCCCTCCTTCAAAGGGCATCTCACAGCCTTTGGCAAGGCTCTGTGAAGCAGGAGCGAGTCCCGAGCCCTGTGCCAGCTCAGGATTTAGGATCTGCAGGGTTTAAGGTGACTGTTGATATCATTAATACCAACACTGGGACACAAACAGCCACCAGGGAGAGCGTGAGCCTGGGGACTGCTCAGCAGGGGAGAAAAAAACCTTAATTCTGGGTGCTGTGGAGGCACAGAATGGGATTTATTCCCCCACTCTAACTACTGAGCACCTCAAAAAGAGAGTGACCCCAGGAAACTGCTCGGCTTCGTGTCAGATGGTGGTGAGCATCACTCATCCCCTGCTCCCCAGGCTGTGACAGGAGCCTTGTTGCCCCCCATTCCCCCCACCCTGTGCCTCCCCTTGAGCCATCAGAGAGTGCTTCATCCATCAGAGGGAAAAGCTTCACACTCTACAAACAGAAAGCTCCAAGTGACCTCTCCCCACCTGAGCTGGGGTTCCCCAGTTTCCCCATCACCCCCTCCAGGTGCTTTCTGAGGAACTCGCCATGCGTGGGGCCTTTGCCAGGTCACAGCCCTCAGACGTGTTCAACAACACCCAAAGGCACCTGAGGAAGGGATTTCTGCCCCCATGGAGCCTCTCTGGATATCACATCCCTTCCCAGATTCCTCGTGCACTATGAAAACAACACGTAAGGCATTATCAGTGCGGGGCTGCTGGCACAACTTCCTGACCCATCCAGGCAATCAGCTTATGATATGAGGGATGGGATCCCACTGGCTGAGCAGGCACAGCTGCTAATGTTGTTCTTGTTCATCAGGATGCTTAATCCGACTTTTTTTTTTTTTTAATAAAAATAAATCCTCAATGACTATTTGCCTGAGGCTTTAGTTGGAGCAGCTAATGGGGGGGCGTCATGTGAGCTGAACCCTCTTTATGGGGTAGTGAACAGTAGCAAGAGTGCTGAGGTCCATTTGGGAGGGCAGGAGGAGCCCAAATGTGGGATTAAAAATCCATGGGAATGCTCTGCTGTGAGTGCCCAGGGGTGTGAAACCTCTGGGTGAATGGGTGTGAGAAGGTTCACATGCAAGCCCGTGTAAGGAGAGGTCAGGAATCGCTGCAACTGGAAAAAATCCCAAATAAACTGTGCCACAAGCCCTGGGGATGGGAAATGCGGCAGGTCGGAGTAAGATGGAGCAGAACCCGAAGGAGAAAGATGCTGGGCAAGAAATGAGGCACAGCCCTCCTCTCAGTCAGGCTGCTCCAGCAGCCCCAAGCCTTGGGATGGCACTGGGATTCTGGGAGACAACATTCAAACCTTTCCTCCTCCAGAAGCACAAACACTCCAGCTCCTGGCACACGGCAGCAAACCTCGTTGAGGAGACAGCAAAGAGCACGTGCAGCCCCGTTCTGGTGCCAGTGCTGGCACTGTCCCACCCCGCAAAGACGTGTCCTGGTGCCTGATGGGATCCCCACACCCTCCCAGCATTCCAGGGTATGGAATGGCTTCCACGCAATCCTTTTTTGTAGCCTTTTTTCTTTATTTCTGTTTGCAGCCCCCAATTCTCCTCCTCTCAGAGCAGTTCACACCTGCTTTGCTCTGGGCACTGCATCCCCCCGAGCCAAGTTTGAGCCCAGTCCCCCAGTACCACACCAATCCCGAAGCCAACAAGTTTCCAAGGCACGCCTGGCATACAAAGGGAAGAAAAGAAATGCCGGAAGATTAGACCCCGAGCTGAAACGAATTGTTCAATAAGCCATGAACAATACAGCCTTGGTGCAGTTTGCTTCCCTGCCTTTCATCTGTGGGAAGGAAAAGTAAACAGCACGGGCAGAAGGGCAAGAGGTGCCAAGAGCCAGGATGGGGTTGGGAAGGTCTGAACCGGGATGGAGCTGGGATGCGCCCTCCTCATCCTCATCCTGCTCCCGCCAGCGAGGTATTTCACCAAGGCTGGCGGGTTTTTAGGCCAAAGTGGGCTTGATTTAGCTCAGAGTAATTCAACAGCCCCATTCCAGGGCCAGCAACATGGGAGTGTAGTCCACGAGGCAGATGAGAAATAAGACTTTACATTCAAGGCTATTATTCCGCGAGCAGCAGCGACTCATTCAGATGAGATTAATTGACAGGAATAAAAAGGAATATGTTGATAAGTCCGGACATACAGAACGTTTTTATTCATGCTGGAAAGAAGCCTAGATGTAATAGACTTGCACAGACACCTCCCCCCTCTCCATGGAGTGGGCACCATCAGCAATTTTTTTTTTTTCCCTGATCCTTAATAAACCACGGGGCAGGGCAGGATCTGGGGCATCCAGCATCGACACAAGGCAGATTGCTGGTCTTTGCCCTACTGCAAAAATTAACCATCCACCCAACATATGGGTCCCAGAGAGTCTCCTGCAGAGCCCACTCCTCCCTCCAATTCCCACCCCCCCAAGCAGGATAATCCCCTTATTGTTATTTAGAGACACAGAGGTGGATCTGATCCGCAACCCCAAAATCCCCGTGTCTGGAAAGAGCCGAGGAAGAGATTAGAGATTCACCTCCCACGAAGGGGAAGAACTGAAGAGTCACATCCAGGCTGCCCCGAAATCTGTGAGCGTCTGAAATTTGGACTCAGCCCCAAATTTCTCAGACACAGCCCGGCTCCACCAGCACTTTGGGGCTTGCTGCAGCCTAGCAACCAACAGCTGAGTTCCTCGTGAGCTCGGAGCTTAAGGGAGAAAAAAGAGGATCAACTTCAAAACAAGGACGACCTCTGAGCAAACACAAAGGGTTCAGGCTCGTGAAACACGGATATAAGGAACAATTTTTTATGGTGATGGTGGTGAAACATTGGCACAGGTTGCCCAGACAGGTGGTGGCTGCCCCATCCCTGGAAAGACCCAAGGTCAGGTTGGATGGGGCTCTGGGCAACCTGTTGTAGTTGAAGAAGTCCCTGCTCATGGCAGGGGGGTTGGACCTGGTGATCTTTAAAGGTCCCTTCCAACCCAAACCACGGATGGATCAATCAGAGAGATAAAGAGGACCAACATCTGTAAGTCAAGATTGCCAGATGTTTTCTTTCCAAGCACAATCCCAACCCCACTGCCTGCTCGTGTGGCACAGAGGAGACAAAACCCTTGAGCACAGGACCCAAAGACTGGCTACATCAGCCTGGGACAATCCTGCCCTCTCTCCTGCTTCCTAACTCAGTGTGTTGGACACATCCAGGAGGAAAATCCCAGCTGGGACAGACCAGCTGAGCCTGGCAGGGAAGCAGAGGAGATCCAAATACTTTCTCACCTGAAGAGAAACCCAGAGGCAACTTGATCTGCTCTAAGAAGGAGTGAGATGACCAGGATATGCTGACACTGGATGGAGCACCAGCTCACCTTCCAAAGGTTCCATCATTTGGGATGTTTTCCTGCAGGACAGAGTCTCTCAAATGCTGCCTCCCACAAAATGAATCTCTTCCTTTCACACATGGCCTCTGTGCCACCATACAAGGGTCAGGCAAAGAAAAGCACTTTTTATTCCTCCTCATTGTCATTCCTGACAAACAAGAAATCCTGGATTGCTTTGCTCATACTCCGAAATCAGTGCAAGGTGAGATTCAGAGGGAACTGAAACCCTGGGAAAACTTTCTTTCAGTCTACCAACCTGGAAAAGATGAGAAAGTCTGTCAAGGTGCCCCAAAGCAGCCAGGAATAGCTGGGAGAGAGACGAGAGGTTGGAGCTGTGGGGCCTTTGGGGAATATCTTTCCAGCATTTGGGAGTGGGATGCCAATGTGCTGCCATGTGCTGTCCCTGATTCAGTGCCCAGACCTATTCTTGAGAACACACACTCCCTGCTGGAGCTAAATTCCCACCTTTTTCCTACACTGCTGAGGCAAACCCAACTCTTGTCTTCCCAGATGCCACGCTGTATCCCTAAATCCTGCCAGGAACCAGCAGGGAGCCTTATTGACGGGCTTCTTGTGGCAGCAGAATTAACTGCTGGGGTGATTTTACCAGCCCAACACGTCAATCCCATTTTCCATTATTGGGCACCTGGGTGTTATGTCCATTGATTCTGGGCACTGAATTTCCACAGGGGTTAACAATATTTTTAACACACAGGCAAAAATCCATGGGAGCTTTAAGAATATTCAAACACAAGATTCCCAGAGGTATCCAAGGCCTGTGTTTTCTTCAGTTAATACAGACACACCAATATATCTCCTTAATTCCACCTCATTGTTCCTCCTAGATGGGCTTAGGGGAGTTTTTGATGACAGACAGGAGGATTCCCTGCCCCACTCATGAGTTGCACCTTGTGTTTTGAGAGCCTGGTGGCCAATCTCCAGAACCAGAGTGAAAACATGTCCAATTCCTTTGGTTTCCACAAGTGAAAAAAAAAACAAAACACAAAAGCATTAAGGTCTCTTGTGGATGCAATGTGAGATTCCAAAGGGATCCCATTATGAAAGTCTAATTAATGCCCTATTACAAAATGAGATCCAGTGAATATCCCCATTAGCTAAGCAAAGATGGGCAGGGATTTTAACGTACAAAATCAACAGTGAGTAGGTAAATGGAGTCTAAATGAACAGTCCAGGGCTGGTGGGAAGAGCAGAGGGATACCAGGCAGAGGAATGGGAGATCACACAGAGAGGCAGGAAGAGAAAGAGGCGCAGAGTAGTTGGGCAGGATGATGGATGAACAGATGGATGGATCATCAGATGGCAAATGTTGGGAATTCCACTATGCTCTACCTAGACCTGTCCTGGCTCTTCACCCCTCAGCACTGCCCTACAAAGGGCACTTGAACACCAGATCAGGCTCACAAAAAGAGAATTTAAAAAAATGGAAAGAACAGGTAGAAGAGAGAACATGATTTCCTAGAAAGTCCCAATTCCAATCATGATCCCAGTGTCTTAAAACCCAACTCTGGGATCTCCCTCATCCACCAACATCCTGTAGAGAAGGTTTGAACAGGTACTGAACGGTGCACCCCTGGTGAGGGACCCATTTTGCTGCCACAGTGCTACTCTGAACTGAAGAGTTTCTTTTACTTCTGCAAAGTTCCATTAGAACATTCCGACCCCAAACCTGGCCCGTTGGAGCTGCCATTTCCCTTCTGTGCGGAATGCAATTCCCTTACATCTGTTCCAGCTGACCAGCAGACAGAAAGGGTGAGACACTGAAGGCAGAAAAGACGGGAACAGGAGCTAAATGATGGCTAATGGGCAACTGATGGAGTAGAAGGACAGATGCAGGGAGAGATTAATAGAATAGATAAACAGGCATCAGACCCCAATCTCCCAGCAATTACAGCCTGCTCTGGATATCCTAATCTTCTGCACTGTCGCTCTCCAATAAGTCCAGTTAAATTAGTTATTATCCCTCATTTGTGTTTGTCCCTGGAATGATTTTGGTGGCGTGGATCAAAGAAGCACCACGGGCTTTAACGCGGCGTGTGCCGCCGAAGAGTCAAAGCATTAGGAAGTGCTCCCTCCCCTAATGCATTCCTGTCTCGTGCCAGAATGTGCATCTTTAACTTCTAATTAGTGCATCCCAGGATCTGTCCAAACAACCCTGCCGTGTCTCTCCTCACAAACACAAACAGATGAGCCTCCCCAGGGACTCGGAGCCAGCTCGACACCTATGAGGGGCAGCAGTGCTCTCACAATTAATAAAGCATGAGCAGGCACCAAGCAAAGCTCTGCAAGTGCAGCCCATTTGTTTGTGCTTTATTTTCCTTTTCCTGCTTGATTCACTAAAAAAAAAAAAAAATAAATAAAAATCCCGTCTGCAACTGTAGTGAAAAAAAAAATAAAAAGGATGAAAAGCGAGAAAAGGATCTCATTACGTATTTAATTTAAAACTCTATCAGCAATTAGGGTATTTATGGACTGATCACCTGCCAAATGTTATGGTTTAAATCAAAGCTGCTCTGGAGTGCTGCAGTTAAAAACCTGCTCTAGTGCAAGGTGTCCCTGCCTGCAGCAGGAGGTTGGAATGAGGTGGCCTTTAAGGTCCTTTCCAATCCAAACCATTCCATGATTCTATGGGCCATAAAGGAGACACAGAGTTTGGTGATTTTTTTTCCCTCTGCTTTGGAAGATTCTTTTAATTTCGAAGTTTAATTTAGGAGACGGAACAAAATTAAGGTCTTAGACCATAGCAGGAAGGTTTAATTGGATAACTGAAGCCAACACCCTACACTCCCCATCGTGCCTGAGTTTGAGACCAGACCAGCCAGACCTAGGTGCAAGGACAGCTTGGATTCCCAGATTTATGTTAAGGTTTCCACTTTAAAGACACAAAAATAATTAAAATTAGTCTTGAACAAACAGCCTCTTCCCATTCCAAGCAAGTCTGCGTGGAGTTCAGCAGCTCCAGCAAACCCACAGGCCCCAGTGGAACTGGCCAGGCTATCAGGAATCGCCCAGGGGACAGCCCTAATCTGCTTTCTGACATGCACAACGCCCATAAACAAATGATTACGCTTCTGTGCCCGAGTTTCCCTCATTTGCAAAATGTTGATAATGATCGGGGCTAATTGAAAATTTCCCATCAAGCGTTATTAGGATGGGGAATGGGGATTTTGAATGAACCATTAGCAAAAAGCCCAATTTCCCTCATATATCTGATTTTTGACAAGCAAACAAGCAAACAAACAAACAAACAAACAAAAACCAAAACCCTCGTAAGTCTTTAGATAAATTTTCCATGGAAAACACTTACTATTTTCTGGGTAATTCAATGAGTTCCCGGAGTTCATAAGGCTTCTGAGGGTTCTTTTATTGGTCTTTTAAAGAAATACAGATGATTTAATGGGAGGCTCAGTAGAGCAATCTTTATTTGCAAGGATCATGCTCAGACCTCTGGCCAAGTGTGAGTGAAGTCTCAGGGAGAGGGCACTTCATTCACTAATGAGGCAGAGGGACTTCCAGATGATGAAGAAAAACACAAGAATGGTCAAATCTTGAGGTTGTTACACCTGATCCCAGCAAGTTTTTGAGCAGCAGCTGCTGGCAGAGAGAAGGGCAGGTCTAGACCCTTCTGCCACTGTGTTTTCAGGAGGGCTGGATGGCTGTACCTGGAGATAAGTAAATAAATCAGAGCTTATATTCCCTTGACAGTTCATGCCACATTCCCACCAGCATGGAGGCTACATCTAAACTGCTGCCTGGGGATGAACTCCAGCCCAAACTACCCCAACCCTTGTCTGGGCATCAGCTCAGAGCTGGGAATTAAACTCTGGGAACAGCTATGGGCCACAGCTTGTGCCTGCTGGACTTTCTGTCCCTGGCACAGCCTGGAAAGCCAAGCCAGGCTGCTGGGACGCCTCTCCAGCCATCAGCAGGGTGGGACACCTCAACAAACCATCAGCAACCTCAAATTGGGAGGTCAGTGCTCCTAAACACCCACCAAAATTGACTCCAACTGCTGCACCTGCCTTGATCTCCTGCCCAGCCCGGACTGGCCTTGGTTGTGGTTTAATTGCAGAGGTGACCAGAGGGTCTGGGGCCAGCAGTGGCACCTCCATTAAGCAGATTGTCCCTGTTTAGCCTGTGCTTTGCCTGGGAGAGCAGGGCGAGGGAGCAGCACGGAGGGCAGGAGGGCACAGCAGTTGCTGCATCGTTGGACAAACAAAGACACGACTCACAGCAACATCACCAAGCAATTAATCACGGAGAGTAATTAGCAGAGCTCTGACTGAACGCACAAGCAGAAACACACTGGAGGCAGGGGAAGAATTGTGTCAACATGAGGGGACATTTTGGATCAGGCACCAAAGGACACATCCATGGACACTACACCCTTCCCTGCAATATGCCTTTAATCTGGCCTTTAGTCCTTTTGCAGCCTAAAAGGAGCAGAGAGGCTGGAAAATCCAAGAGGAGAAATATCACTGGCAAGGGTTGAGGTTTCAAAGGAAATTGGTTCCAGCAGAACTGGATTTGCTGCTGCTGCCTGAGAGCTCAGGATCCTCCTGTCAAATCAGACCTGATCTGAAATCTCAGCTCCCACCTGAGTCACAGGAAAGTTTAGGTCTGAAATCCCCAACAATCTGTGCCCTGCAGCTGGAAAACCAGAGGTATGTGGGACCCCAACTTCTCAATCACAGCAAATTCCACAAGTTTGGGCTTCTGATTGTGTTTGCTCAACTGGATAAAATGTCATATTTGTTTATTTCTGCAGGTAAGACTGAGAGGCTTCTCGATGGTCAGTGGGGAGTCTTTGCTTTGAGTTTCTATTAAATGAATATAGCAGAAAAAACACTCCTTGCAAGGCAAAAGTTCATTAAAAAAGTAAAACTATGTGATTTTACTTCCTGATCAAAGACAAAGTAGTTGCTTCTTTAGCACAAAAACCGCACAACAAAATCAATAAGGCCTCACAGAAACTTTTATAGAATCATGGAACGGTTTGGGTTGGAAGGGACTTTAAACACCATCTAATTCCACCCCCTGCCATGAGCAGCGACACCTTCCACTATCCCAGGTTGCTCCAAGCCCCATCCAACCTGGCCTTGGACACTTCCAGGGATCCAGGGGCAGCCACAGCTTCTCTGGGCAACCTGTGCCAGGGCCTCACCACCCTCCCAGTCAGGAATTCCTTCCCAAGATCCCATCTAACCCTGCCCTCTGGCAGTGGGAAGCCATTCCCCCTTGTCCTGCCACTCCATGCTCTTGTCAAAAGTCCCTGTTTTGACATGGAAATGTGGCCTTGTTTCAAAAACAAATGCCCGGGAAATACAAACCTAAAGCCCCCTCCTCCGAAAAGTCCACAGCACCACAGTGCTCATCGTGATGCTGCAGGGCTGCCAAAGGGGTGTTTCCCTCATTCCCACTTCCATTAAGGAGCTGTTGGTCCCTGTTCATTATTGTGTAAAATACAACAATTAATCCAAGTGCCCCACCAGGATTTGTCCCCCAGCACAGGCCACCTGCAAACCTGGGGAATTACAGGACACATTGGCCACTGCAGAAGGAATCACCAGGCAAACCTAAAAGAGGATGTGCAGAGGGGAGGGGAGAGGAGAGGCTGGCAGTCAGAAACTGAGGAGAAAGGAGAGGGGAGGAGGAGAGTGGAGAGGTGAGCTGGGCTCAGAAAAGGGATTAGCCACAGCTCCTGCCGGAGCCTGAGCCGCTGCACCTTCCCAAATCAATTTGGTGCTCCTGCTCTGCCTGCCTCGAAGAGAAAACCTGCTTCCCCCACTGCCCACCCTGCCTGCACCCCCAGCTCCACATCCCATAAGCTGGATGATGTTTCTAACAGCTGTAGGATCATGCAAACATCAACACCCCATCCCATCCTTGGAGAGAGAGGTCCAGCTGCTGTCGCTGTCCATGTATTGCTCCCCTCACTGGCCAGACCCCGTGGGCTGGGGCAGAACAGGGGTCCCCACACTCAAGAGTTTCATATTTAAAAAAGAAAAAAAAAAAACTACTTAAAACCAGTTTTTCTGAGCCTCTGGAGAAGGGCTCATAAACCCTCACAGTAATTCAAGGGCTTTGCAGGCCTCATCTGCTCCTGCTGCACGTGCAAGGGGAATTTCTGCCTTCCCAAGCACGAACATCTGGCCACACATTTATTAAACAAATACCTCGGTGCAGAGCTCAGCTTATAAAGGCCCATTCCTCGTGCCATTCCCTCAGCACATGTTTTCCTGCCAGCCCCACAGAGTGGAGTCTCTGGTGTCCTGTAACAGGGCTGTGCTCACACTGAGCTTGGCCCTGAGTGATTTTTGTCTCTCTCTCCTTTATCCAGTCACGTGCTGCCATAAAACTCCTGTGAACTGAAAAACCTGAAGCCCCTTCCCTCCTGTCAGACCTGGTGGAAATAGAGATGATTCCCTTCATGCCAAGGGCAGCCACGGATCCATTCACTGTGATCACTGGAAGCGTTGCTGGCAAAGGGGTGGGAGATGCTGGGAGCCAGGATGGACCAAAGCTCCCTCCAGCCTCCCTCCTACCTCTGGCAGGGCTTCAAGCTGATGTTTCAGGAAAGAGCAGCTCAACCAAAGCATCCCACACCTGTCCATCTCATCCATGCTTTTCAGGAATGCGGGAGAGGGTGGGATTCTGGCCAGCCTTACCATCCAAGGAGCAGACAGACCATGAGGGTCCCAAGTCAGGTCTCAGTGTGATCCAGAATGGTTTGGGTGGGAAGAGATCTTAAAGATCATCTCATTCCACCACCCTGCCAAGGGCAGGGACAACTTCCACTATCCCAGGTTGCTCAGAGCCCATCAGGGCTGCAAGAGGGGTGGGAAAAGCTTCATTCCTCCATTGGATCTCACACGATGACTCTACAAAGTCTGGTAAAAAGGGAAGGTGACTGTTTATTTCATTTAAAGGGCCTTAATGAGAGTGAGCTGAGGTTGATCCATATGGAAAACTCTACAGAATAGTATCAGGTGCCAGGAGTGCAGTGGGGTGGTACCACCACTCCAATAAATGCAGCAAACTTGATCCCGTGCACTCGATCTCACCAACTGAAGGCTCTCAGGGTGCTCAGGAGAGAGGGATGGCAAAATGATCCTCATTGCCAAAAAGTGGTGAAAATGAGAGAAAGAGGATCCTTCCAACATCACCCAGCAAGCCAGGGGATTGCCCCACGACAGTGTTCATTCATTGGGTGATCACATCCTTCCTACCAAGCCACTGCAACCTCTGGATTCGTAATCCCTGGGATCATGGATCCCTTAATTACCCAGACCAGGTGGGATTTGCAAATTAACTCTGGTAGAGGTATTGCACACTCAGTCCAGACATTCATTGCTGTGTTAGTCCATGAGCTCCATGCTGAGCAGAAAGGTTCTGACCTTTGAGGACTCTTAACCCTGAAAGATTAGATGGTTCTAAACCCCAGCTGCAACTTTGCAAAACAATCATTACTGAAAATAATTATAATCGCCTTATTTAAAAATAAACCTCGGAGTTTTCGAGGCAAAAAAAAAAAGCTGCTTATCAGAAATCTCTGTTTGCTTTAACTCCAAGACTGGAAATCTCATCTAAAGAGCACATTGTCGTTCTTGCAGCTAAAGTGTAGGCCAATTTCTCTTTAATAGAATCAGATCTTCCTTGGAGGAGATTGTGTGTTGCTGATAATTATCTGATGACATGTCGAGGTTTAGCAGATGGATTAATTTCGTTTTGCATTATGTTATTAGTGCCACTGGAGGGGTGTGTGGCTGCATCCTTGTGGGCGTTGAGCTGAGGAGTTTGTAGGGTACTTCACAGGCGGTAGAAACAGCTGGGCTAAAACCAAGCCTTTTTGGGAAAATTCATGTACTGTGGATCATGTGCTGCCATTCCAGCCACAGGGAAAGGCCACACTCAGCCTGTTAACCGAAGATGAAGGATGCTCCAGGTGCCCAGGTCCCTGTTTGAGTCTCGGGAGACCCGGGTGTGATCCCAAACCACGCAGCAAACCTCGACACCAACGCAAAACCCAGCATGATGAGCTGCCACGTCCTCGAAGGCTCCCTCCCTCCCACCCGCAGCACGGGGAGCTGGGAATCTTCCTGCCCTCCACAGCCCCTGCTGCCAAACAGCTCAGACCTCCTGATCCTGCCAGAGCAATTTCCCCTGCGCTCTGCTGCAGCCTGGACGCTCAGCAAATCCAATGACTCCGCACACCACGGGCTTGTTTTAAAGATCCTTCCCCATCCATCCACCCCTGCTTTCCCAGAAGATTTATTAGACACAGGCACATGCAACAGAGGAAACAAGAGGCTGCTGCTCTCAGAATATTAAGCAAATAAATTGGTTGCCCTCTAACATGCCTTTTTTTCCTCGCAGGATGACCCAGGCTGCTGAAAAGCTAATCCAGCTTTCTACAGAGTGGGAAAAGAGTGTGTGGGGTTCAGCAGGGCTCAGCTATCGAGCTTGGCTCAGATAAACAGCAAAGATGGAAAACAGGAGAAAGAAACGGCTCTAAAGAAGGATACTGACTGATTACCACGGGGCATGCCTGGAAGAAACTTGTGTGGTATCTACAGAAAATATACTGAGAGTAGCATCTATTACAGCCTGAAACACTCTCCAAGCAGGGGAAAGGAGGGGAAACTCCATTACCCTCAGCAGGAACATTCAGGCTGGACAAAATAACCTTGCGGTGGAGAAATAACCTGGCATTGACTTCCATTACCATTCCCTAAAGCCTTGTCTTGCTGTGATGGAACTCCAGGGAACTCAGTGGAGTTCAGAGATTGCTGCCAGTCTGAGAGGCTGAGCCTCTACAGGGGTTTTAGGGGAGAGGCAAAGTTGGGTTTTATGTGATTTTATGGCCTCCCGAAACCAGCCAGCTCCAACACAACAACCAGAGGCTGCACTAACACTCCCAGGTTTTATTACCCCTCTTCAAGGCCGGGTTGGATGGGGCTTGGAGCAATCTGGTCTCGTGGAAGGTGTCCCTGCCCATGGCAGGGGATGGAATTGGATGATCCTGAAGGCCCTTTCCAACACAAAGCATTCAACAATTCTATACAACCACAAGACAAACAGCCACTGATTCAACAGTGGGTATTCCCACTTGTTTGGATGCATTTTGGGGGACATGGGCCAAGCTGCCAGACCCAGCATGGCTGGAAGAAGGAAATTTTCTCGATTTGCAGCCGACGAAGTTTCAGGACACCCTGAGTGTCACTGCTGCTTCCTCCCAGCCACAGCAGCTGAGCAGCAGCATCATTCCATAGTGGAGCATGTAACTGGCACTCTCCAATCCCTGGGTTGAGCACAGAACCCCCATTTTGTATGTTAAAACTTTATTTTTTATTTCCTTCTCTATAACCTAGAGCTGGCTGGGACACGGCAGAAAAATCCAGGGGGTTAGTGAACCAAATTTCCAGGTTAGTGAACCAAATTTCAGAGGCAAGGACAAGTTGCTTGGCCTTGCTGGGGGCAGCAGCTCTGCATAAGGCAGCTCCTTTTCCTGCTTCATCCCCAAGTTCCCCAGGAGCTCAGCTGGATGTCGCTGGACCTGCTCTCCAGCCTCTCTCAGCACGTGGAGCCTGGTAGGTGTTTAAGCATTTCTCCTGGAAAAAAATGACAGGGCCCAGGGCCCGGGCTCGCAGTGAGGAATGGTTCTCATTTCCGTGAGTGCCGCGGGGTCGGCCGAGGTCGATGGCGGCGGCGCCGAGGGAAAGCCGCTGGAAAATATAACTAACTTTGCCATCACTCACTTCCCTCCTTCCCCAGCTGCCTGTGGGCTTTGTGGAGACAGCCAGTGAGTGGTCAGGCTCAGAGAAACGGGAATGCTGCTTGGGCTGAGGGATTTGAGCTCCTTTTCATCCAGGGATGAAAAGGGCACGTGCTGCCCAGGACACCGACAGCCACAACGCACCTCGGCAAGGATGTGACCCCTCCAAGCCAAACTCATTTAAAACAAAAAACACCTGCAAATCACCACACAAATATTATAGATGCCACAAAGCATATATTCACAGAAAAACACCCATGGGGCAGGCTCTACCCTCTGACTGCACCTGCACATTCACTCACACGGGGTTCATGCTCCTTCCCCTGGTTTCTAACCCACTAAAAAAGAGCAATTCTTTGGCATGGTGAGAAAGCTGTGCTGGTCCCCAAACAGAGTCCCCACTGCCATGGATGGCAAAGCATTCGAGCAGCTCACCTGTCTCAGGAACCGCTGGGATGAATTTGTAGAGTTAGAACTATGCAGGAACTACTTATTTTAGTAAAACACATCCCTACTGCTCCTCAAACAAAGTTCTCCTGCCATTGTGTGTTTTTACATAAATAATAGAGGGGAGATGATGAGCATGATGAGCAAGGAGTGAAGTTAATGGGATCAGCCAGAGCTGTTTAATGCTGCTGCCACGCAGCCCCTGGTTACTGAAGCTGACTTGAGCTCATCCCTTTGGCTTCCTGAGCCCCTCTGACTCCGGTTAGAAGGTCCTGGCAAGGTGCAGGTCTGGGAAAGGCAGCCCTGCTCGCCTGGGGTGGCATGTCCTGGCAGTCTGAACTGGAATGCTACAGGGAAATTGGGAAAGAGGAACAGGGCTTGTGGCCAAAGGAAGCACGACAAAAGCCTCAGAAACTTAGCCCCACGCTGAAGGCAAGCCTTGATTCTGGGAGAAAGCAATTCAGGCTGTGCATTTGCTCTGATTTCTCTATACAATCCATTTGCCACCACGAGACACCAGTGCTAAGAAACTGCCAGCAAATTGGGGGTTTAAATGTGGGACCCCCATTCAGCACGAAGATTTCCCTTTTGCACCCATGATCTCTGCATTAGGACTTGGGATTACATCCCTTGCTTGTGTTTGGCTCTGAATACAGATGAATATCCCAGTTTTTAAGGCTGCTGGGGTCATATTTTAGCTCAGGAGATGTGATGTTAGTGCTGAAGGTGCTCTGCCTTCCCAAGATGGTCACTACACCCAATCCCAGCACTAATCCCAACCATGTGTGGGGGCTGACTTGCACATGTGGAGGCCACATTGATTATATTTTATAGGAGCTATATATTAAACTTTAGTCCCCAAGCTCCTATCATTTTCCTAAGAAGTTACCACCCTGCCCATATGCACTGCAGCAGGACTTCTGAAAGGATCACACTGGGCTTGGACATGAAACTGCAGCAGCTCAGCAAGAACAGCCCATCCTCTGCTGTCCAGAATTTCCCCCCAGAGAGAATACCCCTCTATTAACATTAATCATAAAATCATATAATAAAATCAGGGAAGGATTTGGGACAAGAGGAACCTTCAAGATCATCTTGTTCCAATCCCCTGCCACAGGCAGGGACACCTCCCCATGAGACCAGGTTGCTCAAAGCCCCATCCAACCCTGCCTTGAACCCTTCCAGGAATGTGGAATCCTTCAGTGCCATTTTACCTGGCTGCACCAACCTCCTGCCATATTTCTGGCAAGCCCTTGTCACCCTGTCTCACCCTCAGCTCCCCTCTCATGGTACAATTCAGGAGGAGCAGTCCTGGGTCCTGGCCAGGTAGACTTGGCACTCAGTGCCTGGCAGGGATGTGCTGCCTGCAGCCTTCCCGGACTCCAGGCTCACTGCAAATGGAAATCCAAAGCAATCCAGCTCCTGCCTGCACGTTACACCCATCCCAGCTGCATCTGCACGGAGTATTGTGTTGTTTGGTGTCGTGTCACTGTTTAAAGGTTGACAAATTTGGTCCCAGGAGAAGCTGCAATTAAGTGCCACTCTTCCCTTTTTTATTCACCTCATTTGACTGCCCTGGAAACCCAGCAGTCAACCCCCAGCTCTGCTGAACTTCACACTGAAACTCCGACCAGGCGCGAGCCAAACTTCCCCCAAGATGTCAAGGAACAGAGGGAAGAGTGAGGGGATTCCAGCTCCACTTTCCCCTCGAGCCATCCATCTCCCTAGATATTTATTGGATCTCCTGTCACTGCAATATCTGAGCGTTCAGAGCACCCCAGCAAAGCTGAATGAAAATCCTTAGCAGGGTTTTCCTGCTCTGTTGCCCCACCGGAGCCCACAGTCACCTCTGGTGCCCAGGAACGAAAAAGAGAGATCCTCCCATCCTTTCCACTGACAATTCTCACATGGGGACTGAGATTTGCTGAGGGCTCCCTGGGTGCAGATTTGAGATCTGGGATGAATAATGGTTTAGTTTATTGGAAATTCGCTTTTCATTTTACTTCAATTAAGTGACCAGCGGAATCAATCACACACCCTCTGCAAACACTAAATCTTCCAGAGGGAAAATATTTATCAAGTCCCAAGCCACCAGCTTTAGTCTCCTTATCCCTCTTGCTCTCTAGAATTGCCTAGAAATGTAGAGGGGGGGCGGGGAAAAGAAAGAAAAAAAACCCCCAACTTGACAGACTGGAACTTCAGAGGATAAAAAGAAGGTTTTGAAGCAGCAGTGAGGGCGGTCAGTAGAGAAACATCCTCTGGACTTTAGCAGAGACAAACCCTGGTGTGCATCCAAGTGTCACTGAGATGACACAACCTGAGGGAACATCATGGAGCTGTGTTGGGGGAGGTTTGGGCTGGATATCAGGAAAAGGCTCTTCCCTCAGAGGGTGGTGGGCACTGAACAGGCTCCCCAGGGAATGGGCACAGCCCCGAGGCTGCCAGAGCTCCAGGAGCGTTTGGACAACGCTCTCAGACACAGGGTGGGATTATTGGGGTGTCTGTGCAGGGCCAGGGGTTGGACTGGTTGAACTTTGTGGGTCCCTTCCAATTGAGGATATTCCATGAGTCTATGACATAACTGAGGATGAGCACAGAGTTATTACACTCAGTTATTTTTGAACATCCTCTGAGACCTCTAATGCAGGTACCAAGCTCCTCAGGCCAGAAGTTGGTGTAAAATGGGAAGTTTGCTGTTTAATTCTGCGAGGCTCCTCCATATGGCACCAGCAGGGATCTGCCATCGGGGAGCTGAGGTGGAGAAGCAACAGCTTTGGCAGACTGGAGATAAAACTGGGCTTGTCTCAAGCCTCAGGTCAGGGTGAAGTCTCATCTCATTAAACCTGGCTGAGCCTGGCTCACAGCACAGTGGGCAGGGATGGAGGGGTTGTCTCCGGCAATACCCACATCGATATTACCGAGATTTGCACATCTATGCTGCCTGCTCATCCCAAAGGTACTGCTTTGGCAAACCACAGGGATCCAGTTCCCATTCCGCTCCCAGTTCTCAGTTTCTGAGTGCTGGGACACTGCAGGACCATCACTCACAACCCAAACTCAGTTAAGTGGGGAATTTGCAGTTGCATCCTCATCCACATCCAGATTTCCTTAAACTGGGATTAATAGAGACCTGGCTTTCCTCTCTTCCTTGCTCACATAGTTTGGGATGTTCTGCTGGATTTGGAAATGTCATCCATGAAACTGGTCCTCAGAAAAATGTAGTGATGTCTTGATCCAAGGCATGGCAAGTCAGAGGGAAGTTGTTTCTTCAATTCCAGTTGGCCTTAGACTGGTCACTGTGAGGTCACTGTGGGCAGTCACTGCCCACAAGGAGCTGGGGAGCACAGACCTGATGTGGAATATCCATCAATGCCATGGTTTTTCCTGTCTCTCCAGCTGACTCATTGCTGGGATGGGGGCTGGAAATGGTCAAAAAAGATCAGAGCCCTGGGAGGGCCCAGCAGCCACCACCAGACATCACAGACACCAAAGTGGTTTGGACACTGGGGACAGAGGCTGAATAAATCACCTCAAAACCTGTGGGAAGACTGAGGGCAGGGACATGAGTTCCAAATGTGTCTCAGGGATCAGAAAGGGATTCAGACAGGCAGGAATCAGCAGCACAACATCAGAGACAGCCAAAATATTTTGTCACACATGAAAAGACAACAGAGCTCAGTCCTAGCAGAGCTCCTGACCCAAGGATACAGCCTGCTGCAGCCCCACATTCCCACAGGATTCAAGTGCCTCTCCTCTTGCTTGCTTTGTCCTAAGTTTAATGTCCCACTTCCATCCCTTTGCTTCCCACAACAAAGCACTGTCAGGATGTTTCCTCGCCTCACATGCCAGCATGTAACCACCGTGTCCTTATTCCCCATCCCATGACACTCCTGCAGCTACTTTCCTGATCCCAATATACAGCTTTTTTCTCTCTGCAACCACGCAAATCATCCAGCATTCCTTAACCCTTACTGCCTTCGCAATTCCAATCCTTCCCTCCACCTGGGAAACAGGGATGAATTAAACTGAATGTTAGGAAGAAATTTTTCGCTGTGAGGGTTGCCCCATCCCTGGAAGTTTCCAAGGCCAGGTTGGACAGGGCTTGGAGCAACCTGGGATAGTGGGAAATGTCCCTGCCCATGGCAGGGGGTGGTATGAGATGAGCTTTAAGGTCCCTTCCCGGCCAAACCATTCCATGATTCTAAAGCCAACTGTGCACATCACTTCTGCCTCCACTCTTTCCACCTCTCCCTTTCCTTCCCACAGCTTTGTCCTAACTCTTCCCTTCTCTCCCATGGATAGAAAGCTTCAGGAAAAGAGAAAAGGAGTCATTTAGTGACAATCTTGGACTAAGTCTCATAGAAGGATTCTGAATCTCAGCCCTGGTTCACACGAAGACAAACACAAATTCTCCCAGAGAGGTTTCTACAGGTGGTCTTATAACCCTACACATCATCTCCAGATGCTCCACTTAATGCTCCTTTCATACTCAACACCTGAAGCTCTGAAGAAATTTTTTTTAGTCTTTGTTCTACAGGCAAATTCTCCAGCCACACAGAAAGGGGACAAAAAAAGTAAAGTAATACATAGATACTATAAGGAAAATTTTGAGTATGACATTCCTAATAAGAAAATAGTTAAGAGTCCATAAACACAAGGACTCTGAAAATGCCTATAGAACAGTTAATCCCACTGAAGTTGTTTTGGAGCTGGATTTGGCCAGGAGGCTGAGGTCCATAACCTCAGTTTGATGGCTTGGGCAGTGGGGCACTGTTCATTTAAAATGACCACAAGGAAGTCAGGATTAAGACTTTAACAACTCCACGTTAACGTCCTGCCAAAACATCAGTGCAATCCCGAAAATACCATGGACCCCATTGTTCCACAGCTCCAACTTCTTCCACTTTGGGGTTTTAAGGCTCCTGTCCAAATGCTAACCCAGTCCAAACACTTTTAGCTTAAAGGTGAGAGGAAAATTAATGCTTTGGGTTCCCTAACTCCAGCTAAGAGCACTGCTTCCAGCAAAACTGCCTGACTGAGGACCAAATAAATTCCCTGCACAACTCCAATAAAGCAATTCCAATGGGTGGCAGGACTTTAGAGATTTATCTGGTTTCGGGACAAGGTCATCTTTTCATGCAAAAATCAGCAACTTTCCCGTGAATCTCATTTAAGTAGCGAGAGGACAACAATTCATTCCAATCCTTTATGGATCCTCACTCCTTTCTTCCCGCGGCCAGGCGTGTCCAGCCCCGGGTTTTTATCAATGGTTATTGATGTTTTTCAATTACTTCTGTGACACTTTCTGAAATACATTTGTGTGTGGAGACCACTCGATATAATCCCATCCCAGCACTTTCCAGGCTGGGATCCCCTTCATGCTGAGCTGGGCTCATGTCTTGGCTGCTTTTGCACCTCCCTCAGTGCCATCCCATGGATCCCGTCTTTGCTAGGATAGCTCCACATCTCTCTGTGGATGCAACTATCATGGATTTGGGTCAGATCTCTCAAAAGCATCCCCATGCAGCAATATTTTCTCAAAACACCTTTGGAATCACTGTATTCATGTCCTGGAATTAAGACCCTTGCAATAATATTCCCAAATGTGGTTATTCTGCCTCTCAACCTCTCCCCCCAATATTTTTTTCTTTCCTAGTCTCAACTGCTTATTCTTTTCACCCATTTCTGAGTTTCCAATTGTATTTTCTTTCAACTACCACCCTGCAGCACTAAAAAAATCTCCCAGCGTCTCTACACTTCTTACAACCAAATATTATCCCATGCTGGATTTTATGCAGAGATTATTAAATAATTAAAAGCTGTGTTGAGTGAAGACCTCGCCTCGGTGGCAGCATTCCCCCAATCCGTGCCCCCAGCTCCCAAGCAGCCTCTCCAACGTGATCACTTCTTCCATCAGACTTTCCACACACCAAAGAAATCACAAATGAAACCAGACCTTGGCGCTTCCCATTTTCGCCTTGTTTCTCTGGGAAGGAACTCAAACTCTGCTGTAACTGCTCTACAAGAGATCTATACAGAGCCCTGGATCGTTCCACGCGGGATCATTCCAAAACACAGCGCGTTGCATCCAAAGAACCAAACGTCCTCATGGAAACTACAGAGTTAGCACAAAACCACGGCTCTGCCACAAAAATGAACTAAAACACATCACGAACTGAACTGATGGGAGGAACATTTTGTCATTAAAAAAAATAACCATTTTCTGATTTATCATTCTTGGCCTTTATCGTGAATTTGTAAAATACCTTCAAAACCAATCTGGGGAACTAAAATTCCTGTTTTCGCTGAAATTAAAGATCACGGACTGCACAAAGCCATTGGTTTTATGGCCACGTCCAGTGATGGCATCTCCCTTCTGCACTGGCACTGAGAGCATTTTTTCTCTCTCCCACTGTTGCTCTGGACCTGCCTCCTCCACTGTTTCCACCACCCTCCTCGGCTTTTCAGATGCTAATTGCTTTTCTCACTAAATTGAAGGCTTAATTAGATTAAAGGAAGAACAATAATTGTGTCTAACTAGTATTTAACTGGGATTTTGCTGTTTCTTTTCAGATCTCGTGAAGAGATTTCTATAGAAAACCGGGGGCCCGTTTGTTTTGGGTTCTATCTGGAGACGCAGAAGGTTTTTTACCTCTTCTTGCAGATTTGACACACTCCTATCATTCCATCAGTCTGGATACAGAATCACCATGGCTAAATCCAGATTAGAAGATCATATATTTATTGTTATTGTACCCACCACATCTGTCTTTAGGCTGTTTTTATACAGTGGGAACGGACACAGCTAAATAATAAATTAGACATATCATTATCATTACTGCATTCAGTATTTTATGGTACCTGTCGATGGTGGACACCAAAGGGGATTTCTTTAGCATTATCGGGTGGTTTTCCAGTAAATTGAACACAAACACTCATGGCAGGAGGGTTACTGGTGGAACAGTCAAACCCTGAAGGTTGGGACACCCACATATCTGAGCACAGCAGTCCAAATAACTCCACCCCTCACCTCCACATTCAATTCCTGGATCCAGACATCCAAATATCCCAGATAATTTTACATTTAAAATCCATGCTGACTGCAGGAGTTTTTCTAGGTAAGCCACAGCAGCCCTGCCCTTGGCAAAGACTGGATGAATCCATCAGAAATAAGAAGCTTTTTTCTGTCTCAGACAGAGACAACCACATCCCTCTTCGATGCTGCCCCAAACTTTAATTGTTAATAAGAAAACCAGCAGCTGGCTCAGGTCCTTCCTGACTCTCATTTCCCATCCCTTCAGTGCACACTTAGGGCTACACTGAACTTGGCAAGAGAAATATTGTTTAGGATCCTCCTTTAAGCAATCTGAAGGAATTCAAGGTGGGACCCTGAATATCAGTATATCAGAAAAATAAAGTGCTTCCCCCAACAAAAAAAGCCATGGGGAGCTTTTTCTTTGAGGAAAAAAGTTACCCAGACTTCTGTGTTTGGTCTGTTACACTCTGCACAACATCCCCCTGCCAACAGCTCTGGAAATGGGGTACAATAAAGAAGCTGCTGCCTGCCAGGAGGGGCTGCTGGGGAATAAGAGTGGAGGGAGATAGGAGTATTATTTATGCAAGTTAAAACAGGAGCTGAAGAGGTTTAAATCCTCTGGATAATCAAAATTAGATTAAATTCTCGGTGTAGGACCTGATGCAAAATAAATTGTAATTATAATGAAAGGCTCTGCAGTAAAAGCATTTTCTTACAGGGCTCTTTTATCTTGAAAGATGCCCCAGCCACAAGTGGAGTGTGGTTTTCTCAGGATGGGACACAGCAAACGCATGATAAACCTTGCACATAAGAGAGATTATTTTCTAGCTGGAAAGAGGGGGAGCAGAACAAGCAAAATGGGAGTGCAGTTTGGCTGGGACACTCCAGCTTATCCTTCCCTGCCCACAGTGCCTAAAAAACCAGGTAGCTCCACAGTGTCATGGAACTGACAAATTTGGGAAGGATCTTTAAGTATCTTCAACAATTGTGTGAGAGTCTAAGAGGAAATCATAAAAAATCACTGTAATCAAGATGAAATCATCAAAAATAAACATAATTCAGGGCATTGCCACAGACCAATGTGAGCACAGAGCAGTGTAACCTGCCTGGCAAGTTCGACCTCTTCCTACTTCCAAAGGGTTTTTTAGGAAGGGATTTAGACAATATCAAACATCCCTGGCTTTGGTCATCTGTGAGACCAGACAGGGAAAACAGGGAGTCCAGTTCACACTAAAGCCTCCTTACTCTGCCTAGTGCTGTAAAATAGATGTAAAAAAGAGATAAATATGATGAGCAACCATCCCAGGTAATCTCTGTCCTGTTATCCAGAACAGGGTAAGGTGTCCTCAGCGCAATAAAGGATGGAACACTCAAAACCAAGAATAATTCCCTGAACAAAACTCTCACCAGTTCTTTCTTTCCTTGTTTTCTACCTGTCCATCATGTCAGCTTCTTGCTCAACTCCCAGTGAGGTCCCTGTTCCTCCCACTGGCCCAGAGGACATCATGGAATCACAGAATGGTTTGGGTTGGAAGGGACTGTAATGACCATCTCATTCCAACCCCGTGGGCAGGGACACCTTCCACTAGACCAGGTTGCTCAAAGCCCCAACCAACCTGGTGTTAAACACTTCCAGGGATGGAGCACCTGCTTTTCCATGGACTGGGAGACCCATGGCACACCCACATGCTGCAGATCTCAGCAGAGTCACTGGGGAGGGAAGGTTTCCACTCGTTTCCTCCATGGGACAAGCCAGACTTGTCACCTCTCCCTGCCATGGCCTCGAGGCGTCAGGATTTGTTTACCAAGTTCCTGCAGTTCTCCTTAATTTAGAGCAGCTCTTGTGGTGAGTGTCACCAGTTCCACTCGGCTGGCTCTGACAAGAGCAATGTGACTGCTGGGAACTGAGACAACCCTCGCAGAGCTTTCCCTCTGTTTCTCCGTGTCTTTCCCTCCCCGCAGCATCTTTTTGGGTGGAAGGAGGAGAGAGGGACGAGTGCTGTCGGATCGAACAGCACAGAGTCGTTTGCACGCTGGCCTCGGGAACGGGTCACTGCCCGAGTCCCGAGCAATCGGAGGCATTCAAGCCCTTGTTTGACAGCAAATAGTTTAAAGAAAAGAACATTTTCATCTTCAGAGAAATCAGTGATCACTCCAAAACAGACAATTCCAGAGACAGCAACACTCCCTGTCCCTAGGACAGTTAAAATTAAGGTTTCGTCTTCCCTGTGCAAAGACTTTTTGAACCAAGGCGTAGAAAATACAAACATTTTCCCCTAAATCCCACAAACTTGGTAACCAACACTCAAACAGAACCTCCATCTCCTCCTCTCTGCCTCATCCCTCATTGTTTCACATCTCTGCTTACACTGTCTTTGCAAAGGCACCATCACTCCCAGTATCTGATGTGCTGGCACTGGGAAGGTCAATGGCTCCAAGTCTCACATCTCATGTGTTCTTTACACCAACAAGGGGCAAGAAACTCAGCTAACAGCAAGGGTACAAATCTTAAACTCAACACAGTGACCAGTGAGAAGCCTCTGTCTTCTCTGTGGCAGCTGCAGCCATGCCCTGCCTATAGAAACATGGATGGATCCATGGATATATCATAGGGATCCACCTGGCTGGCCACATCTTTGACCTGCTGCCCAGATTAGACCAGTTCGTGAGGCCCCAGTGTGAACAACAGATCACGCTCCCCTCCTAAGATAAAGCAGCATTTGGGGTCCACAGGGTCTCTCCATCAATCCCCCACCACAGGAGCTCAGGCATCGCCTCATCACACACCACACGTGGTACCCTGGTCTGACAGACAAGAAATTCCAGAGGTTTGCAGGAGTGGACAGCTGGAAACTCTGTGACATGAGCCAAGCTAGGAGCAGGTGTCTGTGAGAGCAGCTGATGGAAGCAGTGGTGTGGAAGGGAAGGATGGAAATGGAAGAGAAGGATAAAGGCAGGACATTCCAGCAGCCCCTGAAGATCGAGGGAGCACTGATGAAGAGAAGAAATACGTCAAGAGCTGAAGTGGAAAAGCATCAGAGCCCACAGCTGCAGGCTGGGGACCTGTTTTGTTTTGAAAAGCTGTCCACCTCCGCTGGCTTGATTAACAAGTATTAATTAGCCAAGTGGAGAGCCCCAGTGAATACACTGACCAAGGTTTGGCCGTTATCTACAGAAGGGCAAAAAATGATGTGAATGCTTTGGGAAAAAAAGGGATAGAGCTTGAAACCAATACAGGTCTGCCCCATGGCACTTGTCTGCCTCCCTCCTCTTCCTCTCACCAAATACTTCAGGAAACCTCGGAAAACTGGTCTCCTTTTCTTCCCTCTGGCAGGCTGTTTCCTCCTTATTCACAATGACTGTAATTGTATTATTTCCATAACAACAGACTGTGAGATCAGAGAGCTGCACACAATGCGTTGGAAAAGGAAATCAGCCACGTAGGCGGCCTTGACTTCTCCATGTTTCTTGTTTGCTGAATGGGATTTCAGGAGGAGCAACACCTCAACTACTCCATGAAAAGTCACTGGGGCTGCACCAGTAAACTCCAGTAGAAACTCCAGCTCATGTTCACAGAGACCAAAGGAAGGAGTGGGACAATGTGGAGCCTCTGCAGCTGATGCCAGGGCTGGAGAAAATGGACTCTGATATACACAAACTCTGCTGTTTAGCAATCCCTAAAAAAACCCCACATACTTTAATCTGTGTCACAGTGAAGTCCTTTGTCCTCCTGTAAAAGGTGGAGCAGGTCAGCATCTCCCCAGAAAGCAGGAGAGAGGCTCTTTCCCCAGCGTGCAGGGCAGGGTTTGTGGCGTGAGCAGATGGGGACAGCAACAGCCCCTGAGCAGGAGCCACCCCAGCCCCATGGGTCGCACAACGTCAGTGCTCTTCAAGGGAATGGCAAGTGACAGGGGAGGATGTCACCTCACAAAGCAAAAGTGGCCTCAGTCTTCTCACGCTAACGTTTTGTCCCTTTGTGAAACCGCTTCACACCGGGGGAGAAGGGAAGAGAGAGGAAAACAACCCCGAGAAGAGGCAAGGAGCACTAATGAAGGGAGGACATGCCAAGAGCTGAGCTAAAAAGCATCAGAGTTCACAGCCAGAGGGTGTGGAGCTATTTTGCTCTGAAAAGCTGTCCACCTCCGCCGGGGTGAGCGGGAACAGTTGTCACTGTCTCCACGAGCACAGACGGGAGGCACCGAGGGCGATTTCCTGCCGTGTCCGCAGTCACGCAGGACGGACACGTGGGAAGCACAGACCACGCTGGCTGTGTCCTCCCCTCACCTCAGTGCTGAACATGAACAGAAAGAAGCACAGAACGGGTTGGAAGGGACCTGAAAGATGATCCAGTTCCAAACCGTGCAGGGGACACCTTCCACTATCCCAGGTTGCTCCAAGCCCCGTCCAACCTGGCCTTGGACACTTCCAGGGATGGGGCAGCCACAGCTTCTCTGGGCAACCTGTGCCAGGGCCTCCCCACCCTCACAGGGAAGAATTTCTTCCTGATTTCTGAAGAGAACACCCCAAGGAAGCTCAGGCAGACACAAGGTGTCACTAAACCCAGTGTGGATGTGGCTCTAAAAACCAGCGGTCGTGGCAGCAAACGCTCCTGGCCCTGGTGCAACCATATCATATCAGCATCCATGTGGCAGGAATTTGGCTCACAAGGCACCTTGGGACTTCAACCAAGTGACACTGGCCAGTAGAGAGCCCTGGATTGCTCAGGAGTGAGTTAGTACTAGTTTTAGGTTAATAGTAGTGTTAAATTAATGGTTGGACTCGATCTTAAGGACCTTTTCCAACCTAAATGATTCTATGATTCCTGCACAGGCTGTGCCTGTACTTCACACCCATGCAGAAGCAGAACAGACCATTTTTCATCCTGCTGCATTCCCAGGTGGATTTTTCCCCGGCAAATACCAAACAGCCACAATTAGCTTGAAAAGAAAAATATCTTTAAGACGCATCCGGTCAGAGCGATGACCGACTGTGTTGTGGCTTTCATTTAGGGCCTGGGCAAGGGGGAGGTGGCGAGGGGTGTTTTTAATAGCTCATTAGCCAGCTTTCTCAAGCAGTCATTAAAATCTGCTAATTATCCTGTGGTCTGAGAAAGAAGAAGAAAATCTCTCCCTCCGGATTATTCCGGCGCTGGTGAAAAATCTTCAAGGCCAACAAGTTGTCACATTCAAACTTGGAAAATGAACTCCAGGAATTAAACCTCGTATTGAGATTTTCACTGCAGCATTTCTGCCTTGCCAATGCTTCCTGAGAGATCAGAGGTGAGCGGGCTTCCTGACGAGCTGCACCCGAAACAGAGGGGTTGAAGTGGGAAAGTGAGGAAGGTTTAAGGGTTCCTGATCTTTTTGTCGGAGTCTAACGTGGGTCTGGAAGAGCAGGTGAAACAACACGGATTGTGATGGACCTTGGCAACACTTTCATGGCACCAGCAGTGCCACAGCCCGTTTGAGCTGTGCCTCAGGAGATCCTCAACCCAGAGGTTTGATTCAGGGCATCGATGTTTTCCCAGGAGGATCCAAAAAGATGGATACCCTGCACCACCGCTCTGTAGGCAGCACTTGGCCACAGAGAGCTTGACAATCTTGAATAATCTGTCATTTTGTGTTAGTGCTTAACATCCCTGGATACAGCTCAGCTCCTCTTGTGTAGAGCTCGTGGCAGTATTGACCCATGCAGAGCAGTTAGAGACAGAAAAATTCAGGCTCCTTGGGAATATTGGCACAGAGCCTCTTGAAAGATGGCTCTGAGGCCTTGTTTTAAATCAAATTAATCATTCAATAGATCTTCATCACATGAAGGATTTCCCTTTGAGCTCTGTGTTGTTTATACAAGTCCATACCTTAGTGCTTAAGGCACTTCTGTGAGATGAGCTGAGCATCAGGAAGCTCATTCCAGCAAGAGCCTCGTCCACTGCCCTGGATTTTGGATCATCAGGAGGCCCAATGAGGAGCAGGACTGAATGACAGCTCCTGGTGAATGTTTTACCTCATTATCTTACACCTACAGACAGCTGTGAATGCTCATTTTAAAGGCTGACACCTATTTTCCAGCAGTTCCAGTGTCTTCAGTAAGAAAGACACAGAAAATGGGAGTCACTACTGGCTAAGGAATCCCCATATGGATTTGCAGGATGGAATTGAGGGCAACCTCTGAGGGTTGCAGGACCATGAGAAACCAGACTGGAGCCACAGAAGCAAAGTAGAGAGCATTTGGCAGGTTGTTAAAATATTTCACAAGGATAAACTGAGCCAGAAATAGTGTATTGACTCAGACTCCCCAAAGAGAAAGGCATTAAAAACAGCGAGCAAATAAAAACATTGCTCTCCTGAAAAAAAAAACACCTTAGGATTTGTAGTGGGTAAAATGAGTTGCAAATCCACAGCCAGCTGGGGAATTCAGGTAACAGAACAAAAGCAATGTCCTACTGAGGAACTTGGCTGGAAGAGAGGAGCTGGGATTTCCTGGCTCTGAAGAAAATGACTCTGGAACTTTTTCTGACCAGAAGTCAAGACACCGATTGTTCTCACAACTGAGGGCTGACTCCCCCACGGCCTCCACAGCCTCCCTGTGCTGCACTAAAGCAGAACAGGAGCAAATATCATCTCATAACCCCTTTGTGCAGCGCCCAGGAGCTCCACTGAATGGCTCAACTCAGGAAACCTGAGGAGACCACAACATGAGGGGGTGTGGAACCAGGTCAGGGATCACCTGAGCACTCCCTCAAAGGTGATGAATGCGGACAAAATGAATCACAGGATCATTTCAGTTGGAAAAACCCTCTAAGGTCATCAAGTCCAACCATTAATCCAGCACTGCCAAGCCCACAAGCAACCCATGTCCCCAGATCCTTCCAGGAATGGGGACTCCAGCGCTTGACAACTGTTCCAGTCCTTGATAACCCTTTTGGTGGAGAAATTTTTCCAAATATCCAACCTAAACCTCCCCTGGCACAACATGAGGCCAGAAGGAGAAAGAAGCTTTGGTGCTGTTGCCTTTCTGCAGGGGGAAATAAGGTCTGAAGGGAGCAGGGACCAAGGGACAAAGGGACCTGGAGGAACTTTAACTGAAAGACACAGAATATCCCAAACAGGGCAAAAAACAGGGAGAAGGATGGATAGGAGGAGTGCTGCAAGGGTGCCTAAATACAGGTGCTGATGCAGGTGGAGCTGGTTTCTCTGTAAATATTTTTTTCCAAGACTTAGCCTGGAGGATAATTCCACCTCCTTCATTAATGTCTGTGACCAGTTCAGCACACTTCTGAAATATGGGTAACTCAGAAGAGTTCTTATAGGTTCATAGACTTTCTAAAAGGGCTGGTAAGAGGGGGAAGGGAGAGGGCTTGTTGACTTCTCTCTCTCTCTCTCTTTTTTAAATACTCCAACAACCTGCAGGCTGAGAAAACAATAAAAAAAAATACAGACTCCATTAAGACACTTCGGAAAAAATCACTGCCTGTGGATTGCTGAAGCTTGCCAATTTTCTGCCAGTCTCACTGTATTTGTTCTAGTCTGGGAAAGAAAGGAAGAGAAAGGGGGGGAAAAAAAGAAAAGACTAATAATAGAAGAAAAACAACTGTGTGAGACACACTGAAATAACATGAGCTACTCTGATTTTATTTCCTGACAGCCAGTCCTGGGATTGTGTTCTGCAAAAAGGGAGAAGAGAGTAATGCAAATGTGGTGAAATGAATGTAGTGAAAGTGAGGTAAACACACACATCACACATACACACACACACGTGGATTAATTAATAAATAAATCCTGGAACTGGAGGGAAAATAATTCCCCTCTTCCTGAGCTCCATGTGCCTCTTTGCAGTTGGGAAGGAGCTGAGATTTCCTCCCCATTCACACCTTCTCCTTCCAGTGTTCTCATCCTGACACCAGCCCCCACATCCCAGTGGCAGGTGCTAGTGAGGTCCTGGCCTGGTGGCTGTAAGGGAAAACATCTCCCTCAGCATCCCATTTTCTGGGAGAACATCCCCCAATAACTCCTTGGAGGGTGCTCTCCTGCAATCCCGTGCTGGTTGGTCTCCCCTGTTTGTCTGAGATGGGGCACCCTGTCCCAAATCCCACTGCCTAGGGAATTGCCACCCATCCCAAAAGGCACTGGTCAGCCCTAAATATGGCCCAAGGAACTGTGACGAGGCTGATCAAGGTCATGGCAAACGTTTGCTCACGAAGAGGGATTAGCAGGAGCTCTCAGACTGTGCCTTCCAGAGAGGAGACGAATGTGAAGGGATGATAAAGGTATATTAGAAAATGATAGAGGGATCTTTTGTTCTTTCTGCCTCATAACACAAGGAAAAGGACCATTCCGCAAGAAAAATGGAATTTAAAACGGGCAAATACGAAGCTGATGGAAGGAACTGTTTTTTCCCCTCTGCTGTATCATCATGGGAACTTTTGAGGCGAAAAGTCTACTGAAAAAAAGGAAGAAGTTCATGTATTTATGCAGCCAACAAGAAGAAGCACTGCTGGGGAAAAATATCTGCCAACCATCTCCTTGTGTGCCTGTCAGCACTGGACAAGCCCGGGACACACTCAGGTAGCAAAGGGAGCTCCTTCAGCCTTTGACAAGACCGAGTTGCCCTCCCCAGCTTCATGGAAAAGCAAATCCATTGCCCAGACCCACAGGAGGAAGCGCTGGTGCTGCACACCTGGCGGTGTGGCACACAGGGAGACGTGCTAGGAGCTGGGATCCATCTCTTTGCCATTCCCTTCGCGTTATTCCTCTTCCACTCCCGCCCAGAGGTGGCTGGAGACCACCACAGCTCAAAGCCTTCGAATCCCAACACAAGCCAGAGGTGAACCACTTCTCCTGCAGCCTCCAGCTCCTGCTCCTTACAGCCTCATCTCCCCAACCCCACTCGTCCCACAGCAGCAAGGAAACCTCCAATCCAACACCAAGGACGAACCTCAGGCAGAATTCCTCGTCTCTATCCCGGAGAGCCGTGCAGAGCAGCCAGAGAGGCTGGGCCAGCGGGGACAGTGCTGGCAGCAGCAGCCTGCAGGCACACAGAGATGTCAGCACTGATGGAAAAGCAGCACAACAGCTCCGGGGTTGGAGGAGGAAAAGGCAGCTCTGATAAATTCTGTTTTCCCCCCTCGACCACCCCTGCTCAGTCAGCAGCTCGCACAGCTCCCAGCACTGCCACGACACAGGGCTGGGACAGAAATTCAACATTCAGAGACTGGAATGGGGAAGGCAAATCAGCACCAGCATCCAGGGGTCACCCACAGCCTCCTCCAGTGCCTGGTGCTCATTCCCTATGGATAAATAGGGTCTGTTTTCTGTAGGGGCACCTCCTATCCCATAAAATTGAGCCCTGCAAGGGTGGTGATGCTGCCTCGAGGGTCCCACTCTGGGGGACACCACATCCTACAGACATCTGTTCTCTCCCCCTGCCATGGGAAACTGGTGCTCAGACTTGACACCTTGGCTTGTTTTTGCCTTCTCTACACAAAAATTATAACAGCAGTGCGGGCTCCCCCTTCCCACTGTGCTGCAGAAGAGGGCTGGCAGTGAGAGAAGAGCAGAGGGATGTTAGACCAGGTCTCTGCTGCATCCCCAAACACCTCTGGGATGCACAGCCCTGCAAAAAAAACCCTCACCCACACGGGGAGAGGGCAGAGGGGGATGAGCAGTAGAAAAAATGAGAGTCAACATAACAACAACGGGATCCTGGGGAGCTGCACTCTGAAACCTGTGCCAAATATGAAGAAATCTCATGGCAATAGGTCCCTCCCAGGCCCCTCCTTCTGCCCTGCAGAATGCAATGAGCCAATTTCCCCTCCTTTTGCTTTTTATTTCTCCCACACCCCAGCAAACAAACAACTCAATGCCAGAGGGAGAAGACCACAGAGTTCCCCTGGCGATGGGCAAAGCCGCTCCCAGTGAGGGTTCAACCTGCCTGTCATTGGAGTACTGGAAAACAGGAAAAGAGCAAAGCTCTGGGGGAGCAGAGGTGTGCCAGGGATGGGGGAAGGCTTGGAATTTCTTGAATGCAACACAGAGAATCGCATATGCATGAGCCTGAATGAGACATCGCCAGCCAGCACCTCCCAGCCTGGCAGCGGTTCAGGTGTCCCCTCGATTCAGGTCCTGGCATCCAAGTCTCCACCATGGATATTTTTTTTTTCCCCCTGTTTTTCCTCTCCTTTTCTCTCTCCCTTTCTGGAGAGCGTTGTACTACGCTGGCAGCCTGCCATGCTCACGTCTGCCTCCCACTTCACCCCCATCTGCCATTGTTTCCAATCAGTTTAGGAAACAGCACTGAGAACAATTAGAAAAGATAACGAGGAAGAATTACATAATTACAGGCCACCGCATCCAAAGCACTTTCCCAGTCTGAGCCCTGCCTGAGGGAGGGAGAGGGACCTAATCCCACTCTGTCTTTGCCTTAACTTGACTGTCTCACCATCATCATCATCATCACCATGGTACCTGGAGAGGAGTCCCTTCTGCAGCTGGACACTGCAAGCTGCCATAAGAAAGGGTTTCTCCCAAAAAAGATGGTCGGGATTGGGAAGGAGGAACATCTTTCTTTCTCCCAGGCCTGATCTGTGTGGGGGAGGTTGCAGCCCTGCCCAGCTGTCTCCCTGGATCCTGTCGGAGCAGCAGACTTCACCGGCGGCAAGAAGGAAGATGCTCAAGGAATTAATCTGCTCTCAAGGTCCCCAGTGAGGCTCATGCAATATTCCCCAGCTAAGGCAGGCTCCAAAGTGCCAGCAGGAAGATCATGAACTGCCAGTGAGACACCGAGGGCCGCTCCACACGCCGGGACAAAGCTGTGACCATGAGCAGCCTCCCAAATCCCCATCACTCCAAGGAGATGTCCTGTCTCCAAGGAAATCTGCGTGCCCGTGGCTGTAGCTAACCCAGGTTATACACCTGAGCTCTCCTCCAGCCCTCCCACCCGAGCCCTGCTTGGCATTTCACCCATGTGGCCCAGGCCACACTCCTTGTTCCCTTGTTTTTCCCAATTACATGTGACAGCAGAGCCCAGGCTGCTCCAGGTGGCTCGGAGGTGGAGCCAGGAACACCAGGGCTGAATGGCTGCTCTTTTCCTTGCTCAACACCTGCCTCATTTCCCTTCTCCGATTCCCCCACCCCTCCCCACACCACAGGTTCACCACCTGCCACCTCCTGCGTTGGAGCCACCAGAGAAGGGAATGCCAGGAAAGGAGAGGTGTTCCCAGGAGGGCACCGTCTTGAATGCTTTTCTCCGCAGGATTTCAAAGCGGTTCTCCTGTCATCGTCCTCGTGCAGATGGAGGCAGGGGCTGCTCTGTGAACTGATATTTGATCTGGCTTCAGAGCAGCTCTGAGCTTACTGCGTCCTCCTCCTTGCCATCCACGCTGGGGGCTGGTTTGCTGCTGTTATTTTTGGGAGCAAAAAAAGCATCTTCCAATTTAAGAATCCACTTCTTTGGCCGTGAGTGACTCGTAACGAACATCAGAGTAATTAAAAACCTCCCAAAAGCGTGAGAGCTGGGAAATGCCTTTGATGGTTGCTCCGAGGACGGGTGCTTTCTCATCCCCATTCAGTGTGTCACGGATGTGAACTGTGAATTCCCCTTCGCTCTTTAACCCCCTGAGCTCAGCAATTCTGCCACCACCACGTCCTTCCTGATCTAGGTGGAATTCAGAGCTTTTGAAAATTAAACCCCTTTCATGACACCTTTGATTGAGACATTCCTGCAGAAGGACTCCAGGGCTCCTCCAGTCCCTTTGAGGATGCCATGAAAGTGAGAAACTGTCCAAGCTTTGAGGGAGGGCTTGAAATTTGAAAATCGGAGAAATAACGCACAACATGTGGGTGTTGTGGAGTTCCTACAAGCTCGGAGCAAAAGGGCTGGGCTTTTTGGAGGTTTCCTCTCCAATTTTAGCTGCTGGGTGTTCCCCACTTATCATCAGGTCTTGCTGGGCAGGCGAAGCATTAAGAGATCCTTGTCTGAAACCACCCATTTTGTCATTTAAAATAAGTCAGTGCAGCCCAAGCCTGGGGATTTACACAGATAAACAAAGGAGACATTTCCAAATTAACTCATCCGAGATCCATTCTCACAGTGAGTGTTCAGACCTGGATTCACATCACTTAAATTTAAGGAAATTTAGGAAATCAGTCACTGCTGCTGCTTCAGGCAATGAGAGGAAGAAGGCATCTTTGGAGAGCTTTGGAGTTCTGATCCAAGGAAGGGACAGACACATCTGGAAATACTAACGGCTCATTTAAGCCTGTGGAAGGTTCTAGTGGAAGGTGTCCGTGCCCGGGACAGGGTGTTGGGACTAGGTGGTCTTTAGGGTCCCTTCCAGCCCAAACCATTCCATGAGTCCACGAAGCCCCAGGGAGGCCTGGCAGCTCACTTAGGTTGGGTCTGTGTCACTTGAGGATGTGGCTCTCTAACAATAAATACATAAAATAAACCACAAATAGTCAGGGACTGCAGTGCCATGAACTGGGAGGGGACCAGTCCTGCTGAGGAACTGTGGACAAACTGAATGTGTAAAATTATCAGTGTTTTCATGTATTTTAACTAGTCCGTGGAAGGTTACCTCGAATTTCATAACTCCTGATATCATTTAGGTTGGAAAAGTCCTCAAAACCATCAAGTCCAATAGTTTCCCAGCACTGTCAAGGCCACCACTGACCCATGTCCCCAAGTGCCACACCCACATGGCTTTTAAATCCCTCCAGGGATGGCAATTCCAGCACTTCCCAGGGCTGGGCAACCCCTTCAGTAAAGAAATTTTCCCCAGTATCCAATCTAAACCTCCCCCGGTGCAACTTGGGGCAGTTTCCTCTCATCCTGTCCCTTGTTCCCTGGAAGAAGAGCCCAACCCCACCTGGCTCTACCCTTCAGGGAGTTGTTGAGAGCAAGAAGGAAGATCTTTAAAACTTTTAGAACACGACTGAAAGGCCACCCCAGGTTTTGGGTTTCTCAGGCTCGCTCTGGATGCAGTGAGACACTCGAATAGCTCCTGCATATAATATAGGATAATAACATATTACAGTAACTTATAAAATCCTCAATAGCTCCTGCAGGGAAGGGTTTCATGCAGAACTTGAAGAGCTCGGATGGGCTTGGAAAGAGCCCGGGGAATTCCCAGTGAAGGGACAAAAGAAGCAACGCACAGGGAGGAGCCTGTGTTCATGCAGATGCTTGTGTGTTTCAGAAGAAAACACAAAACAAAACAAAGCAGGAGGTTGGTAAAAACAAAAAAAAATTCCATGCCTGAAACGCGGGCTGAATGGTCTACAAGGAAAATTCCCCTCAATGGCTCTTCACCACAGCTGCATAATGACAACCACCGCAGGGGAGGGGCTGCTTTCCATCCACTTGAGCCAAATGAAAGCTCCTCTCCCAAGGTGGGGAGCCCAGGAGGGGTGGGGAAGGAGGAGGGAGTCCTCTTTTGTCTCTCAGAAGCGCTCCTTGTGGCACTGGCTTGATTTCCCATTGTCCAAAAGATGGCTTCGCATCCCTGCCACCATTCCCAAGAGCAGTGGGGTGATGGAGAAGGGTCATCAGCTGGGATGAATGCCCCAGGGAAGGAACCCCCTGGTGCAGAGCCCTTCAGAGGCTGAGAGCATCCCAGGTGGGTGCCTTTGGGAGGAGGGTTTCCTGGGATATTCTCCCCTGACCGCACAACGCTGTGACCCTCCAGGGTCCATCTGGACCTCGCTTTGCCAGAATCCCGACAATCTCTGCCCTAATGTTGGACCACCGGAGAGAGGATTCCCATCCTCACAGCCCTCCCTGGGATAAGCAGCTCCTCTTGGCACCTTCCTGGTCCCAAGAGCCCACCTGCACCACATCACCCCAGGAGAGCAAATCTCCAACAAAACAACGGCAAAAAAAGAAGCGTTGAGGGCGGGAGAGGAGGGAAAAGTGGTTTAAAAACCTGGACACATCAAGAGACTGTTTCCATGGCAACCTCTTGTTCCTACAGCAGCTCAAGCCTGTTTTAATCAGTGGTAGCATTTACCAATAAACTCTGCTGGGGTCCGCACTCCCTTCCCATGGATCTGCACCGGGATGGGTGGGGCCGTGCATTCCCAGGGAACACCTTTGGGAAGTGATGGTGATTATTTTTTCCATGGAGCTTTGGTAGCTGGAGCCAAGCTGTCCTGGTACCTGACCCATGCCAGGGATGGGGTGCCAGGGATGCTCCAGGCATGCACACCTCCACAAGCATCCTTATTCTCACTTCTCCTCATGGAAAACCTCAATCCAAGCAGCTTTGCAGCCTCCTGAACCTGCTGCCAGCAAGCTCAGCCCTTGGTGGTTTGCAAAGCTGCCCCAAAAGCCTTGAGGCACCAATGCTGCCTGTAGGGATCAAAGCGGGGTGGAGGCAGGAGAGGTGGGAATGGTCCAGAGGCAGCTGCTGGGCCAGAGGACACAGGGAGGTGGCACACGGAGGAGGTGAACAGCTCAATCCTCAACAGTGGGCACAGAGAATCTTGGGTTTGGTTATTCCCACTGGCCCAGTTCAAGCACAGTTTGTTCTTTCCTATCTGAAGCCTGCAAGGTGCCAAATCCCAAGCTGACGCCTCCCAGCAGTTTCCGTGTTTGTAACGGTGCCATTTCTATGGAGCCCAAGAAGAAAAGGTTGAAATTCAGTTCTGGTTCAACTCAAGAACAGCAGGTCTGGGTTAGAGGGTTCAAATCAACTTCCAGCTCAAGTTCACCTCAATTCCCCCAGGATTTCGCAGTGCAAATTTAACCCAAGTGATCAAAGCTCCCCAATGCCCTTGGCCTCGGCTCTGGAGCGCTCTGCAAAAAATTTCCTCTAGCAGGAAGTGTCACAAATCTCTGTTAAAAATCTTCATGTTCACTCTTGATACAGCATCTGTCACATTGGGGTCTGGATTAAAACTGGACAGAGATGTTGACTTGTCATCAATCAACACAGGGCAAGCATTACCCACAGCAAAATACTTCTTAACAGCTCTGAAAAGTTTGAGAAGTTTCTCTGTAAAATTTCACCATTAGGGGTGTCGATATTTCATTTTGGAAGGAATTTTTAATCGATTTTTTAAATGGCAAAAAATTAGAAAATGTCAAAGTGAGGAAGAAAATATTTCATGAAGCTTCAAATATTGAACAGGGCCCTGTGTTAAAGCAGTGCATTCTCTTGCTGCTTTTTTAAATGCCTTTATTTCAACAGAAAACTGGGGGTGGGGGGGGGAAATTGGTTTAGGTCAACCAGAAGATTTTCCATGTGTTTTCGCTTTGAGCCACTGAACCTAAAATCAATTATTTGTACATGTTTAGCCCTGATCCATGACTAGGACTTATCCAGCAATTCAAATAAACACAAATTGACAGTAATCTCATTTTGTTTGGGTTTGCTCTCCGCAGACGTTCTAATGGACAAGTTTGCTTTCTGCACATGGACCAGTTCAGCACTAGGGAATTTTCCAAGCATAACAACGGAGCAATTTTCAGGGAATGTCTCTGGAGAGTGAATTTTGAGCACATTTACCTGTTTCTCTGCCTATGACAGAGCACATAAACAAGTGGTCTGTGGCATCAGACCACCAAATTTCATGGGATTGAGGCAAGCGCCTGACAGAGCTCCCTGTTTTTTCCAACAGGGATCACCCCACGGACCTGAAGTGTGATGGGCTTGAAGTGATGGGCAAACTCTTTGCACAACACCTGTCAAACCACGAAGCTGCTGCCTCAGGGCATCCCAGGTGCTCGAGGTCTGCACAAAGCACACGGGCGGATTTGGAGGGGAAAAATCCGTCATGGGCATTAAATATGGGAGCAGCGCATAACCCATCCCAGGAACGCCTCTTCCCCACGACAAACCCTTCCCCCGATGCCTCTGTGCACCTTCCCTCCAGCTTGTGCTCACTGTAAATATTTCAAAAGCTGGATGTCTCTGGGGACCCCTTCGGCTGAGCACCGAGCTGAACGCCAGCCAAGGTTAACAAATCAGAGTGAAATGTCACGGCTTAGCCCTTCCTTCCTTCCCTGGCACCCTCCAGAGTGTGGATTCAAGCTCCACAAGCCACAGGGTGTTGTTGTATTTGTTTTTTCTTGCGGGGAGCTATTCCCATCTCATGCTTTGCCCTGACAGCTGCTGTGATTAATGGGTGATGTGCCAAAAGCCACAGACTATTATTGTTATTATGGCAACATTTTGAGGTCATAACCAAGAGCGGGGTCCTGTTGTGCCAGGCACTGTACACTGCTGGAAGTGGTCCCTGACTGAGAAAACCTCCATCTAAAGAGAGATTTCTGGGAATAAGCAAAAAAAAAAAGTACAAAATTTTAAGTGTGGTGGTTTTTTCTACAGTTTCATGCACAAGGCAAGCAGAGGAAGAGGATAATTGTCTCCCAACACCCTGACACCCAACGTGCTCCACCGTGCTGCCCACCAGCCCAGGGAATAATTAATGTTCATGCATGATTATTCCAGCATTGCACAGGGTACATGCATGGCTGCAAGGTTTGAGGTTACTGGGTTAGATGACATCTGCAAGGTTAGGTTAGCACATTCATGGGGAAAAAAAAAACAGAAAAACTCAGCCAAAACCAAGCAAAAGACCCACAAAATATTGTTAGTCGATGTTAGAAAGCCATGCCTTCAATATAGATTTCCTGTTCCATCCTGGAGAGCTCAACATTCCCTCTTTGTGACATGCATGTGAACAGATCATTTCCTAAAATGAAGAACCTCAACACCAGGTTCAGTGGTTTGACCAAGGATTTGGAGAAATTTGGTGGCAATGACACACAGAAAACCCTGAAATCAGAACAGCTTGTCCGGTGTGTTGTTAACTGGATCCCACACCCAGCCCCGGAGGATTCTGCATCCCTCATCTCCCTACACCGTGGATTTTATTGGAAACCTTCTGGCCTCCCAGGTGGGGAATACAGGTTCTGCTTGCTTTTTGTCAGCTGGTGAGAAATGGAGATTCAGGTACCCAGAGGAAATATGATGTGTCCTACAGTCCTACACAGATGAATTCCCAAATTCACTCAGTCACATCACAGGGCTGGTTCATATTCCATCTCCAGTTATCTGTCTGCCTTTGAGTTCAGGTTTCATTCCATCCCCAGTAAGACACTGATGTTTAGAGGGAGAGGAAACAACAACAACTAAAAGGATAAAAACCACAGGAGCAGAAGCACAGACACAAATCATTATTTAAAGGCTGCGGTTACCTACAAGCTGTAAGTTCCTTATCACCCTGAAGTATTTAATTTTCAGGCTTGGTACAGGTTTGTGTCCAGGGGCTGAAACCTGAACCCTGCCTATATCCACTTTGCAGCACTACCCCAGAACTGATGGATTTTTCAAGTCTTCAGGGACACCTGTGTTGTCAGCATTGGGAAATGAAAGAAGAACACCCAAAACCAGACACCCTCTTAGTTGGACCCAGATTGGGCAGACAGAGACCTGGATACCTGAGGATGTGGCAGATGACTTTTAGGATTGGTCCTGCTTTCCCCTTGAAGGAAACCACACGATGGAAATGGGCAGAGGAATGTTTTCCTCTCTGGATCCATGAATCATTCATGGCAAACTTGTTCCCCTTTTCTGCTCTCTCAGCCTTGAATCTCTACTGGCAAGATATGGACAAGTGACATCCTGTTCTCTGTCACCATCCTGTGCCCTTCCCACCTCCTGAAGGCCAAGTCCTGGCTCTGGCTCTCAGCTCAGTTATCCAGGTGAAGGTCTGAGACCTCACACAATCCTCTCATGTCACCTCGTCTGCTCCCAGGAGCAAGATTTGTCTTCGTGAGCAAGATGGGAGCACAGTCAGATCCAGAGTGAATCCTCTTCCCAGGGTTATTCCAATCTCACACAAAGGAAAAAGAACTGAAAAAGAGTAAAAAGGGGAAGTATTCCTGGAAATGCATCTTGCAGCACACAAAGGACTGGGATGTTGCTGTGGACTGGGGCTCCTTTCTACACACATCTGGAATAAATCCTTCACTATCACACAGCACAGTGAGGGTTTTTTATGAAGTAAGAGCCACCTCCATTTCCAAATAGAATAAATAAGTAAATAAGAGTAAATAATAGGTGAAAGCTGCCTTGGATCCTGGTGGGACATTACATTTGTCCAGGCCTGTCAAGCCACGCATGCTCGACTCCGCGTCGGAAATTACATTGTGATACACAACGGCCGACTTGGGATAGAAAGGAAGTTGTCCCCCAATAAAACCCAATTTTCCTTCTTTTTGCAGGGCTGTCTCTGAGCCAACCAGCCTGAAACTGCCTAAAAACAGTCTGACATGTAATTTATGCTGTGGTGGAGGATAATAATTTCCCTTAAAGATGAGAGATTGTCAACTGAATCGGAAAAGAATTACACGTTTAATGTAACAATTCAGGGAGAATGAAATCAGGAGTTATTCTTTATATACTTCCAATTTAAAAAAAAAAAAAACAACAGACAAAAACCCCCCAAAATAAAACCCAAATCCACCACAACTCCCTGCAATGCTCCTGATGGAATCAATCAAATCTCTCCTCCATGGACAGTTATGAACTGTCCCTTGTTTGTGTAAAGGACAAATCAAATAAGAGCTGGGGCTCTGCAAGTGCTTCTGAGTTATTGGCTTTTCCATGCTCATGAAAAAGTCATCATGTTTATCTCTGTAGAAGAAAAAAAAAAATCTCTTCTTAGGAAAGAAAAAACAACTTAAAAAAAAGGAGGCTTGAAGGCAAGAGCCACGTGGCACACCAGAGGAGAGGGGGAATGGCACGCAGAGCACAAAGCCATCCCCAGCAGAACTTTAGCCAGAAACAGACCCTGGAAATCCTTTCCCTTTATTACAGAGCATTGAAAGAAAATGAAAACCAACAAGAAGCAGGGATGGTTTTATCAAACCTCCACAAGAGTTGAACCGCTCCTGGGAGCCTCTTCCCCCCCCCGCCCTCCCCCCCCCCGTTCTGAGGAATTCAGCAGCGACAGCAAAGACGATTCCTCCTGTGTACACCACCCATAATTCCATCGTCGGATTTGATGTTTCAAAAGGAAGCTTCAATCCAAGTGAATAAAAGCAACTGTTTGAAAGGGATTATTCACCTGCCCTGTCACCCAGACAGGAGGGAGCTGCCGGCTCACAGCAGGGCTGTGATAGGACAGGCTTTGCCCCTCCAACTCCAGATCCAAGCAGAGACATCAGCCATGAATTTTCATCAAGTGCTGATAGGAGAGAAGTTATCTGCAGCTCTTCCTTCTCTTTGTGTCCTCCTCACGTCTGGAGTATCAACCACAGCCTGGGCTGTCCCTTTCTCCCAGGGCTGATATGGTTTTGCTTTTTCTGAGAAAGCAAAGAATATTTTGACTTGAGAGGGAACCTTCTTGATTTGTTCCTGCACGTAACTGCATCTCACGGTTATTGGAGGTCTGGGAATTCTCCTCCCACTTAAATCCAAGGGTATTTGTTGCCTGCTCTGAGCTTCCTTCACATTCCCCCTGCTGCTTGACTTTCCCCCAGTTACCTGTGCTACGGACCTTGGGAAGAGACAGCCAGTGATAACCTTGGAGATAACTCCAGGTTTGTCATCTGCTGGGAGGAGAGAAAACAGCTTTAAATAAAAATGTAAATTTAGAGTAGAAGAAGGACAAGAGGTGATAACAACAGCCAGGTCCTGCTGTCAAATAGCTCAGTGGAGTGTTTACCCTTCATCCAAAGCCATGAAATAGTCAAGGGCTTTTTTATCTTGAAAAGAGCCGGCACTGACTCCAGTTCAGCCCCTCTATTTTACAGGTGCTCTCCGACACATGAGTGATGGAAACAATTAATTGCCATCAGCACGTTCCTGCCTTTCCAGTTTCCCTCTAAACAGTCCCAAAGTCACTCCTTTCACCCTGCTCTCCTCCTCTCTCGGCCAGCAGTTCTCCTTTATGTTCCCAGGATCATACAAGCATCATCCATCCCAAAGCATGGAGAAAAGAAAAGAAGAGGGCAGTTCCCTCTTCCATCTTCCCAGGAAACAGCAGCCACCTCCAAGCTCCAAAGGATGCTGAGACACCACAGCTGCCTCTCATGAAAAACTGAGGCAAATCCCAAAGACTTGTTTTTAAATTCCCTCAGAACTATTCCTTACAACACATACACTACTGGAAGCTGGGGAAAATGAAGCTGGTCCATCTCCATACTCTTCCTCAGGGTTCTGCTCACTTTTTGGATACATAGTGGGTTGGACTGGTCTTAAAACTGACCCTGACAGGCAGCACTTTGAGCAGCTCTGAAAGACAACTCTACCTGTTATTCAACCTGTCTCAGTCCAGATAAAAAGGATCACCTGGAATATCACGAATTTCAGAGTAGACAATAAAAGCTGTGTTTTACCTCTAAGTTCACCTTATTTTGTTTTGTGCCTTCAGGGAAGCATTAGGGAAAAGAGAAAATGGAAGCAGCAGAAAGCAGTGGGAGAAGGAGATAGAGGAGGAAAAAAATTAATAAAAAGGAAAGAGAAAAAAATTACATTAAAAAAAATATAACTAGCAGAAATCTGCCCTGACACAAATTAGTCCTGATCTTTTGGGCATCATCCCAGGGAGGGAAGAAGGGTCAGGGAACCCAATTTCCTGCCCTTCTTCGATGGAGCTTTCCAGTGCCAAAGCAGCAGAATATTCCCATCATCCCAACTTATATTTAATGTCACAAAACACATTTTTGCATGTTGGAGGAAAAGACAGGACAGATGTTCTGGGCCAATCCTACAAGGAATTTGTTGTCCTGCTACCCAATTGCCCTTTAAGGGAGAAAGCAATGGATCCTTCTGGATCAGCATGAGTAGACATGTCATGGTCCATCATTCCAGCATTCCAGATTGGACATTCTTTCTGTGGATATAATCTGGTATTTTTTACACACAATTTGTGGGATAAATGGACTACACAGCAGGAATTCTGTCCAATTACACTGTTACTTCCAGTCTGACTCCCACCATGGGTGTGAGCACCTTTCCATCCACAGGGAAATCCTCATGTCCTCCCTCGAGGACTAACATTTATTGCAGCAATTTTTGAGCAATTTCCATCTCTGCCTGGATGGATGAGACTCCAGAAAGAGCAGGAGCCAGATCACCAGGAATCCTCGGAACCAGCTTGTTCCTTGTCCACAGAATGACTCCCACAAAAGAGCACAAATCCCAGGTAATACTTGAGGTCGCCTGGCTCATAAGGTTTATCCAGATCCCAAAAAGCTCATCCTACATCACCTATTTTCCTGTGGCAGCCCAAGTGCTTTGTTCTGATTTGGATGAGGATCTAGGTTTTTTCTTCTCCTTGGTATTACTGAAAAGAATAATCATTTGAAAATAATTAAAACCTGCCATTTTCATCCTGAGGTGACTTGTTCCCTGCAAAAAACCCCACTTCTTACATTGGGAAAAGACAATAAACAATTGATCTCTATCCACTTTCCACGGAAATTCCTACTCCTGCCTCCCAAAAAAAGAACCCACCAAAAATCAACAACAACAAAAATCAACAGTGCTAAAAGCTGGATTTCTCAGCAAGAAGAGAAAACAGGAATAATGCTGGGGTTGTCTATGAAGAGGCCTATCTCTGTTTTCAGGTGATTTGTAATCCAATCAGACTTTACACCTTGCTCCCACATTTGCTATTTGTACTAATCAGTTGACCACTCCACAACAACATCATCTTTACCAACACTTCTTTTTCCCTGGGAAAAACAGATCTTTCCCTTCCAGGCTCTCCCAGGACTTGATTTTACAGATGCCAGATCCATCTGAGCTACACCAAAGCCCTTTCAAATTTCAGCAGCAAAGCCCGGATTCAGATCCCCCCCTCTCCTCCCCAGCACAGCCTCTCTCGGTTCTGCACATCCATTATGCACATTTTCATCAGGAGCATTTTGCAAGTGATCTGGTGGTTCATTGTATTAGAATTGCAAACAAATGGCATCATTTTCCCCCAGCAGCGCTGTTCCCGGAGAATTCAGCGTTGATTTCCTGGCATTGTCGGGCTACTTGACTGACACTTCTGGTTGATTCGAACCCTTTGAGATGCCTCGCCGAAGCCACTTCTGCTCCTCAGTTCTTCTGCAAGAACTCGAGGGCTTGCAGGAGCTCGGGCACCTGTGGGTAGTTTACACAGGCTCCACATTTCCCTTTTTTGTACACGATTCAGAAGGTTTTGCCTTGAAATCAGAGAGTGGCAGTGAAAAGCGGGGATTGAGGGGGGCAAATTCATCTCCGCCTTTCGTGTAATTCTACCGATTTCGGTGTTTGCCGCGTGTCAGATGGGCACGTGCGGTTTTATCCCACACAGACCTTCAGTGCTTTAGGCAGTCAATGCACTATTTAATCCTTCAAGTGCCATTTTTTTTTGTTTTTCCTGTGTCTTTTTGTCTTTTTAACAGACAAATGCGAATTTGCCACGGCTGCTGTCATATCTGAAACCACGGCAAAAAATACTTTCAAACGCTGTCACATTCTTTGCTTGCATAAAACCCTGTATTAATGGCTCTCACACACCTTCACAAATATTCCTGAGGATCCTGATGTGTCAGACTTGCATGGAGAGGTTTAGGATCTTGCAGGGGAGAACAGAGGGACAGCAGCAGTGAATGATTTGATCCCAGCTTTGCAAAGCTGGGTCTCGCTGCAGAGATCAATGCCAACAGAACAACTCCTGTAAAGGTGGCACTTTGAGAAGTGTAACTCTCTTCTCATCAGAGAAGAAAAGAGGACGCAAGAAGTCCATTCAGGATCTGTGCGGCTCCCAGGGAAATCAGCAGGAATTTCTGCACTGCCGTCACTGGGAGCTGCGTCCTGATGGAAGGTTCTTAGGATATCTCAGCATATTCTGCCTTTAAAAAATGAGGTTTTTGCATGAGTGTCTTCACAGTCCTATGAATAATTGAATCACAGAATGGTTCGGGTTGGAATGAACCTTAAAGACCACCCAGTGCCGCCCCCTGCCATGGGCAGGGACACCTTCCACTATCCCAGGGTGCTCCAAGCCGCATCCAACCTGGCCTTGGGACACTTCCAGGGATGGGGCAGCCACAGCTTCTCTGGGCAACCTGTCCCAGGGCCTCCCCACCCTCAAAGGGAAAAATTTCCTCCTAACAACTGATCCAAATCTCTCCTCTTCGTTTAAAACTGTTCCCCTTTGCCCTGTCACTATCTGCCTGTATATGAAGTCACTTTATCTCTCTTTTCTAAGCCCTCTTTAAGTGCTGGAAGGCCACAATGAACCTGGACTACAATGTCAGAGATCAGCTCTCCCCGCAAATGACCAATTAGGGATGCCAAGATCCAATCCAGCTACTAATTTAAGACTTTAAAACAAAGCACCAGAGCACCAAAGTTCATCAAAGGAGATCAAAATTCATTCAGTCCCCATGCAGAATGCCCAGCTCAGGAGGAAAAGGGCCTTTGGGTGCCCAGGGTTCAGGATGTTCCACAGGAAGGGCAGGGAAAGATCTTTTACTGCAGGAAATGATCCTTTCAAGACGGGTGAAATTATTTGAGACCTTTAAAACCGAATTGTGCAAAGCCCTGGATGACACACTGAGCTGATGTTAACCACGAGGCCTCGAAGAGGAGATAATTGACAAACCCTTCCCAAAGTCCTCCCTTTGCTGACTGGATAACTGAGCCTTCATTCAGCTGGATTCAAAGCGATCCCGTGCAGAGACCTGAGGACATCTCAGTGTAGGAATGAGCTCCTCTCTGCTCCTCTGCCTCCCACACAGCTCGTGCAAAGCCTGGCCCGGTGCCATTAATAATGATATCTCCTGGGTGTGTTTCCCTTCCGACTGGCTGACTGATTTTATTACTGTGGCAGAGAATTGCGAGATATGAAGTGCTCAGTGTACCAAAATGACATTTGTGTAAGTTATATTGTAAATAGTTCCTGACACGCTGACGTGGTTGGTAATGGAAGGATGGTAAGAGGCTATTAATTACATTAGTGCTTAATCAGCAGTGAGCACTGCTGTTCTCCTCTCCAGTCCAGCTGCTTGGCTCCTCCAGAGAGGAGACTGGGAGTGCAGAAGAGCGCTGCCGGTGCCAAACGATGGCGCATGGCAGAGCAAAGCTCCGCTCAACATCTGCGCACATCTGGAGCCAGCATGGAAGAGCTGCCTTTAGGAGCCTTAAAAGGATTGAGTGTCTGGAAGATTTCAGTGGTGTCCCAGCCCTGAACCGAACCTACAAGGAGAAAGGGCCCTCAGCCTTTTCTTGGTTCCTAGGATGAGCATCAGAAGTGATTTTTCTTGTGCTGTTTTTTCCTGCCTTCTCTCTCCTGTTTCTTCACATCCTTAGAAATTCCCGCTGCAAATCTGAGAAACATTTCAGCTCTGGAATAACTCAGGTTTTCCCTACATCCCCCCAAAAATCCTGTTCATCCAGGAGAGAAAAGGCCATTTCACCCCTTCCTGGATGCAATTCCCAAATTTATGAGAATGTCTAAACCCATGGGATTTATGAACTCTGATATCTTCACTGCTTACTTGAGGAAATGGCCTCAAGTCGCACCAGGGAAGGTTTAAGTTGGATATTGGGAAAAAAATTTTCATGGAAAGGGTTGTCAAACACTGGAACGGACTGCCCAGGGCAGTGGTGGAGTCCTCATGCCTGGAGGGACTTGTGGATGTGGCACTTGGGGACATGGTCAGTGGTGGTCTTGGCAGCGCTGAGGTAATGATTGGACTTACTGGTCTTAGAGGGTTTTTGCAACTTAACTGATTCCATGATTCTGTTTTACAGAGTAAATTCTTCTACACACTCTGCCAGAGTTCATGGCAGGTCAGACCCAGAATCTTTGAGACTCCAAGAAGTCGGAGCACAAGGGTACAAAAAGACCTGTGAAGCCATCAAGTCTGACCCTCTTTCAGTGCAAGAAGAGGCTCCCTTGGGGACACCAGGGCAAAAGGACACAGGGACACAGCTCTTGCACTGGGAAAACTATTAGCCCGATGAGTTGAAAAAGTGACAGACTGATAAGAAGTAGTCTGAGGATGAGGGATAACTTCCTGACAGCAAGAACCACCAGGCTGCAGGGGAGAGGCCCGGGGGGAATGTCAGGAGGAGCAGCACTTGAGCCACTCAAAACAGAACAAAACATATTTGGAAAGAAACCTGCGGTGACCAGGAGACTAAACGAAGCACAGGATCTCAGCAATAAGTCCTTTCCATAGCTAATAATTCATGAGGAGATATCTGGAGACACAAACAATGTCCAGAGAGGAATGCAGTTGACTTATTCAACTTCGCTGAACGAGTGAACAACTACTACAGTTTATGTGTCCCCTGGGAGCTGCTGCAGCTGAACTTGGCTCAACAGAGAGATTTGCAAAAAGGCCAGAATGCAAATCCCTCCCCAGAATGTAAATCCCTCCCCAGCATGGGCCAGCAGCAGCAGCAGCAATGCAGGATTCCCCTCTACATGTGTCCAGGAACGTTACAGCGCTCCAAGGCTGCAGGATTTCCAGTCTCCAGGTGATCCCAGGAGGGTGTGAGTATCACCCAGTGGGGATTTTAAATTAAGGATCAGTCTTTTCTCAGTAGAAAGCCATGCATGAAATCCTCTGCCTGATCCCTTCCCACAGCTTCCACCTCAGGTATGGAGTGACAACACAGCCAATTAGAATGATAGAATGCTTTGGGTTGGAATGAACCTTAAAGATCATCTCATTCCACCCCCCTGCCATGGGCAGGGACACCTTCCACTAGATCAGGTTCTTCCAAGCCCCACCTAACCCGGCCTTGGACACTTCCAGGGATAAGACATCCACAAGTTCTCTGAGAAACCTCTTCCAGTGCCTCACCACCCACTGAATAAAGAATTTCTTCCTAACATCTCATCCAAACCTGTCCTCTGCCAGTATAGAACCATTCTCCTCTGCCCTATCACCATCTGCCCATGTGAAAAGTCTCTCCCCTTTTTTATAATTCCCCTTTAAGTCCTGGCAGGCCACTGAAGAAGCCTTTCATCATCACAAGATCCCCTAGGAATTCACCCACCAAGGACAAGGAACTCATCAACAGCCTCATGCAGGTCACGCTGATTCCGAAGATAAACCAAAAATGCTTGGGATTATCCCCTTCCAGGAGGGGAAATCCTCCTAGCTGGGTTAGGAGAGGAGATGCTGGGACACCAGATCCGGGAAGATTGAGTGCATCCAGCCCTGGAGATTTGGCTGAGGGCTACTTGAGTACAAACCACAGCCCCTGAATCCAAACTTGCCTTCATTCCCTGGTTCTGCCTCTGACTCACTGTCTGACCTTGAGAAAGTCATTTCATCTCTCTGTGCCTCGGGATCTGCATAAAAATAATTATTATGGCTGATGTTTTATGGGAAAAGACTACTGCCATATAAAACATCATTCCAAAACGCCCTTTTCAAATCCTTCATCAGGAAAAAAAAAAATCTACAGGGGGTCAGAATTTTAGAATCTTATTAAGCCTCTCCCAGCGCCTCAGTGCGTTTGAGTAACTCTCAATACACACCATGCTACATTTAAATCAGAATTTGAGACTGTGAATTGTTCATAAAACCTCCCATCTTACACCAGTGGCAGCTTTAAGTTCTGATGATAAATTGTATCTAATTAGTTATTTTGTCATTTGCAAAGATAGCTGGATAATAAATCACTATTTCCAGCTAGAAAACTTTGACTTAGCGTCTCCCCTCCCTCTTAATCAACTTTGGAGCCATTCATTAGGTTTTCATCCAGAAATCCTTCTTCAAACCATTGTCAAGCGACCAACATTTTTCAGGTTAAAATGAAGCTGGAGATGGGGGCAGCTATTTTCTTATTTTAGGAAAAAAAAAAAATCCCCGATTGCTGTCAGCCAAAACACCATAATATATTCAGCTTAAAGCTTATCTTCTGTAACATAAACATTATTGCAATTTTTCACCCCTCTCCAAGCCCTCCAGCCAGAGAGCAAAGGCAGGGGTTTGTTGACAGCACCGTTTGCCAGAGCAGCTTTTCTCTCCCTGTTTCAGGTTCAGATCCCTGGGAAAAGATGGTCAGGAAAAGGGGGAATTTCTAAAACTTCTTCAGCCCAGCATCATTCCCCAGCTGGAATGGTCCTTCCAAGAGGAATAGTCTTCATCATCCCACTAGAGAGTGCAGAAGAAAATGAATGAAGAGATTGATCAGTTCAGAGGGCTCAATTCTTCCCTCCCGTGTTATTTTCCCTTCTCTCACGGCACAAATTACGAAGCAGATCTTTATCTGCCACTCATCCCAAGCGCAGAGACAAAAGTCTTGTGAGTGGAGCCACCACAGCTCAATCAGTGTCACAATTGCTCCTGTCACTCACAGATTACAGGATTCCTTCAGGTTAAAGAGCTCCTCGGAGCTGAGACTGCGAAACACCTCGGCATCACCTGCTCCTCACACACGAGGAACAAAAGAAAGAGGGCTCTGTTCATTCAGTTGTTTTGGAAGCTGCAGTGGTGGTTGTTGCTGTTGTTCAGGGGACAGAAGAATTGCCATTGTTATGGGGCGGAAAAAAAGGTGGTTTGGGGTTTTTTTTTTGCATGAGTTAAACCTCCAGTTATTTAAAATCAAACCACTGATGCAGCAGCTTTCTGATCACAGCTTGGATTTTCTTCACTGAGTTTCCAGCCAGCAGGACCTTCCTTCCTGCAGCACTGGAGGGTTTCTGGAATTCTCCCCTTGCCTCCAAGCGAGGACCTGTGAGGGACAGCCAACATCCAGGCTGGGGGATGGACCCTCCCTGTGCCCTACACCTCACGGAAGGTCAGGGTGAGCAGCCTGGTTAGAAATTCAATTTCAGGAGCAGGATCAAGGGAAGTCACTGCAGTGCTGGATGCACTGACGCTCGCTGTGAGCTCCATGATCCCATGGCAGGAGGATATTCCACCTTCACCCCAACATCCGCCTGATAAGACCACGGGGAATGTCAGAGGGAGCATGAAGGAATCCAGCAGTAGTGACCAGAGAGTGCTGATGAATCCTAATGGCCTGATAGGGAGGGAAAGTCATGGCGAGGGTCATCCTCAGTGATTGCAGGGGGTCCCTGGGCACCCAGCAGGGAGGGAAATTCCAAACTGAGGGCGGGTGCTTTGATAGGCCATTGTGCTCTGTATGCTCAGCTCTTCCCCTGTCCTGGTCCTGCGTTTAACTCTGATAAAATCACAGAATCATGGAATCACTTAGGTTGGAAAAGACATTTAAGATCAAGTCCAACCATTAAGATCATAGAATCACAGTCTGGTTTGGGTTGGAAGGGACCTTAAAGATCATCAGGTTCCAACCGCTGCCATGGGCAGGGACACCTTCCACTATCCCAGGGCCCAGGGCCCAATCCAGCCTGGCCTTGGACAATTTCAGGGACGAGGCAACCACAGCTTCTCTGGGAAACCTGTGCCAGGGCCTCACCACCCTCTCAATAATGATTTTTTTTTCCCTACTATCTAATCTAAACCTACTCTCTCCCAGTTTAAAGCCACTCCCCCCATCCTGTCACTCCGCGGCAGCAGCAGAGGCAATGAGATCGCAGCAAGCCTTCCCTTGTTTTTCCAAGCTCAAAACGAGCCCTGGATTCATTCACATGCACTTAAATCCTGGCATCTTTCACATGCCTGAAGGTTTTACCATCTTCTGAGATTTCCACTTGAATTACAGCAGCAGTGGGAAAAGACTGAATGAGTCACGGCCTGGAACTCTGCCCTCCTGCCATCCCCAGGAAGCGCACGCGGATAACCTGAGGAGAGGTTGAGCATCGCGGAGCACGAGGCAGCTGCGTTTGGAAACGCTCCCCATGTCCAATCCCAACAACTCAGAGCTCAGGGCCACGGGAGGAAAGAGGCAGACACAGCTCAGGCACAAATCCAGCCCTGCTTTCCGCTCTCTTGGTCTCAGAGTTCGTGCCGTGCTTCCAAGAGAACGGGATATTGCACGGGAGGGAGCTGCTTCATAGTTCTGGATGTGAAGGGTAGGAACATGGAATGGTGAAAGGACACAAGTCTTGGATGGTCCTGAATCCCACAGAAATATCCCATGGACTACCTCACACCCATTCCATGGACACCATTACTCATCCTTCGTAGCTCTTAGGATATTAATGTTGAAAAGAAAAGCTCTGATACCAGGCTGGAGCTCTGCAGGGAACACAGAGCTTTATCTTGGAATCACAGAACAGTTTGGGTTGGAAGGGACCTTTAAAATCATCCAGTTCCACCTCCTGCCATGGGCAGGGACACCTTCCGCTATCCCAGGTTGCTCCAAGCCCCATCCAACCTGGCCCTGGACACTTCCAAGGATGGGGCAGCCACAACTTCAAGGCTTAGGCCTTGAAACTTTGCATTTCAAGGCATCAGCCAATCCTATGGGTCCAACCCTATATAGACAGGTGAAGGGCAAATATTTCCATAGGCTGAAATATCTTATCCAATCATAAAATCCTTACTGTTGGAAAAGACCTCCAGGATCATCCAGTCCAACCATCAATCCAGCAACACCACCATGCTCCTGTCTGACAGCTCTCCTGCTCCTTCTTCTGAAACCAAGGGCAGAAAAACCCCAGAGGAGCTGGACTTCACATCCACTCTGCTTCTCTCTTTGGTCAGCGATGCTTTCCGTCCTGTGGAGCACTCAGGTGTCATCTTTATAATGGGAATTTTGGTCAGGGAGATGGGGAGCAGAGAGCAAGCAAGAAGCTGACACTTCTACATGCACCACATTCTAATTGGGGTCAAGGGATGCAACAGTTGGAGAGCAGCAAGTTATTTTCTGCATCACTGGCCTGTCAAAATTATGTTTTTACTCAGATATAAGGAAGGAAAAGGACAGAGCCTGGGAACAGCTCCCTGTCAAGTCAGCTCTAGGAAATGCGGAGCGCCAGCAGCTGCCACCCTGAGCTGGGCACAGCGAGGTGCTCCATATCCTCGTTATCCTGGAAATGGTAGGAAGCTGTGATGGTGAATGGACACCCTCAGCCAGCCACAACAGAAGGAGGAAGGGCAATCTGAGGCAAAATCACCCCGAAATCATTTTCACAGGTAGATTTGTGCAGGAGGCGACACAATCCTGTTCACGCTTGGTGGACTTTGACTTACCAGGAATGTTTACCCAGCTCCTGAGGGCATCGGGGTGAAGGCTCACCCTTGCACTGTCAGGCAAGTTTCCCAAATCCTGTAAAATCCAACCTGACCCCAGTGCAAAAGCAGGGACAGGGACAGAAAGCTAAAATCTCTGCGAGGCAGGACATAGTCCTGTGAGAAAATCAGAAAAAGCATTTTCATCACATAGCTGGAGGGGAAAACATATAAAATTTGGGGCTATTATGAAAGTGAGAAGAGCTGAACTGGGGATTCCAGAGACAGATACACCTGTGCACCCCCAGGAGGGATCCCTGCACTGCCCCAACAAAATGGTTTAGGTGTGATCCAGGAACATCACAAATCATGCCAAAAGCACAGCTCAGTGTTTGGTCAGGCTCCCCTGCTACATCACACTACACATGGACCAGTCTGACACCCTCCCCATCCCAGGAGATTCCCGGTCCCCCACCACAGACCAGGAGACACCACAAGAACAGCACCCAGCTAGAAACAACTCCATCCTTAGCACACAAAGAGATGTTCCCTGTGTTCAGCCCTTTATAAGCTTCCCTTCCTCATAAATGAGTGATGAGGCCCCTTTAATTGAATTAATTCTAAATGCTGATCCCGGGATGAATTATCAATGGAAAATAGCAGCGCAAGCACAGGGAGCTCTGCCAGGCACTCCCTCTCACTGGTGTTCCCAAAGAGCACGAAGGGAGGGAGGGAAGGGCCAGGATCCAAGGGTATCCCTGATGGAATCCTCAGGAGCTCCTGCACCAACACCTCTGACCCTCTTGGAAAGCCCCCAGTGTATCCAGGATGTGTCCAGGAGATTCTCTGGATGCAAAAATTCCCTTCAGATGGCGTGTGAAGGTATTGCTTGTGCAAGGTTGAAATAAGAGCAGATGTGTGTGAGACAGGAAGATGCTGCTGTTGTCCAAAGAGACATCCAACCACCCCAACCCACCCCATCACCCCAGCCACGTGAGGACACAGAAGCAAAGAATCATGGAATGGTTTGGGTTGGGAGGGATAATGAAGGATCAAGCGTGGCCGAGAGTTTGATCACAGAGGTGTGGGGAAGGACAAGCTCAGAACTTCACGGTCTTGGTCCAATATCTGACCTGCAGAAACGCTCACCCTCCATGGACCAGCACCTGAAAAGGATGTTCAAGCAGCCAATCCAACCAGCAGGCCCTGAAACATTAAATCGAGGCTCTTCTTGTCTCAGCACCAAGGATCTTCCCTGTCTCACACCAACATTCCACCTCGGAGGGCTCGCAGCGGGATCGCGTCGCGCAAGCCGAGCAGCCAGCGGAGCTGTTCCCACGTCTGCTCCTCCCAGCAGGCAGGTGTGAGAAGCCCAGCCATGCAGGAGGAGCTGCAGACAGGAATGTGTCAGGCCGTGCTTCATCTCCCCCGGAGCCGGCGCAGTTGGTGGAGAAGGGGGGCAAAAACAACGCCGTGGTGGAGATAACTGAGACGGGAGCAGTGGTGCAGAAAGCAGGATGGAAACAGGTGAGAACGATCCATATCCCTGCTCCCACAAACACTCTGTCCAGAAAAGATGCTTTATTCCACTGCCACAACCTGCACACGTCCCCAGGGCTGCTCACTCCGACAGCAATTTCAGCAGGACCAGGATTTTACCTGTTCAGTTAAAAAAAACCCATGACTTCTTCACACAGCCCGGACACACAACCAAAATAAACTGCTCTGTGTGAAGGTGTTGGCACCCCAGCAGCTCCATCCCTCACTCTGAGATGGGCTCTCTGTCCTCCAAATTCAGCATATCCCACCTGTTGGCTTGGGATTACCTTCCCTCTCCGGTTAACCCTTGGCACAGCCAGCAGGTCATTGCCCTCTCCATGCACGAGCTCTATCCCTGGCAGTGCTTGTCAAAGATTTTCCTGGATTTCCTGAACAGGTTGCCCAGAGAAGCTGTGGTTGTTCCATCCCTGGAAGTGTCCAAGGCCAGGCTGGACAGGGCTTAGAGCAGCCTGGGATAGTGGAAGGTGTCCCTGCCCATGGCAGGGGGTTGGAACAAGATGGTCTTGAAGGTCTCTTCCAACCCAAACCATTCTGGGGTTTTCTGATAATTTCCCTTCATTGAGCAGCCACTCAGCCCCAGCCCCCTGTAACCCAGCAAATTTTCTTTGAACAAGAGTCTAAAAAAATTAAACCAAAGCAACTCTCTCAGTCACAAGTTTTAGGGTAAGATTTTGGTGATACTGAGTCCATCCAAGGCTTGTCTTGGGTTTCCAAAAGCAATCAGAGCTGGGGGTTTAAGGCCCAGGGAGCAGAGTGATTTTTCTTCCAGTGCATCCCAGGAAATAAGCTCAGGAAAATCTCAGTAGACACATAACACCCCAACACAGCGGTAAGGAGGATGGGAAGAGGTGATATAGCTTTACAAATCCAAGCTGAAGGCACTGGTGGAGGTGTAACCAGTGAGTAGGAGCGGGTCATGTCTTATGAAAAGGGTCCTGTAGTTTACACTGCCCTTATAGGAGTTTAACCCCACATCAAAGACCTACAGCAATTACTACAACCTGATCTTTCATTACACAACTGCCATTAATATAAACAGAAAATCAGTGGCAAGACTCTTTCCCCAGTCCTTGCACTCCTCCTGTGCTCAATACCACTGCTACTGGGGAGTGGATTTATTTACTACAACCAGTTTACGACGTGTTTATTCTCATCTGCGCCGTGACCTTCGTGGTCGGAAAATTAGCAGTTATTAGGAGCAGCTAAAATAATATAAGATAAAATAAAATAGCCACAGCATCATTAAGCTGTAATTATTATTGAAATGTGACCTGAAAGAGATTCCATCTGTGTAAAACCCTCTCTCTTTAGATGCACAGATATACATAATGTTTAAAAATAAACAGGGACAGATCTATCTCTTCCTCTGTAGGTGTAATTATACAGAGACATCATCTATACACAGCCACCCCGGGTGTAAATTCCACCATGCAGATACAGTAGGCGGTGTGTGCACGAGAAGAAAGTTATAAACTATATTTAAAACATGATCATTACTCAGAGTATTTGACACCTCGAGTATCAAGAGCTACATTTGCACTAAAATCATGTTCTGTTTGCTAATCACTCAAGCACGAGCTTCCTATGAGCTTCCCCTCTCCTCCAAGCAACGGACTCAGCTATCTAAAAAGTCCAAGAAATATTTCCTGCTTGTCAATTAAAGGCAAAGCAGAACTGGCTGTACTCAAAATAATAAAAAAAACCAGCGCAAATTCCTCTGAGCAGGGGCTGGGTGCTCGATGCTGACTCAGCTTCTCCAGAACGCGGAGCAGAACGCAAAGCACCCCTCAGAAGAGCACTTAAAACCCAAAATGAGACAAAAAGGCAAAACTAAGCCTGTCCTGCAGCACGAAATCAGAGGAGGCAGCAGCAGGAACACATTTCATATTGTCCCTGCTAATAAATCCCTTCATCAAATGTGGCTGCTCCATGAGGGTGAGGTGGGCATGTGTCTATCAAATATTCCTGGTGGAAGCACTTAAGGAGGAGACATGCTTGATGCAGAGTTTTTGCTGCTCTTCATGGAAAAGCCATGGGAGAGGCAATTTTTAAGTATCGCTCCAAGGCTGGAGTCACTTCCCAATGCAGGAAACACGGGAGGTTCAGGATGAACATCAGGAGGAATTTCTTTCACTGAAAGGGTTGTCAAACACTGGAATGGGCTGGTAGAGTCCCCATCCCTGGAGGTGCCCAAGGAAGGCCTGGACTTGGCACTCAGTGCTCTGGGCTGGGGACAAGGTGGGGATTGGGCACAGGTTGAACTTGATGACCTTGGAGATCTTTTCCAATCTCAGTGATTCTGGAATTCAGTGAAATGAAGGAGAGGATGGAGCCTGCAAGGTTTGCAATCAGAACCACACAAAGTGATGCCAGCCAGGGCAGGGACTGGACCCAAAATGCCCCTTCCAGTCCTACACCCCTGTACAACAGGGCAGAGCTCTGCTCCTTGACCCTTCAACAACCCCTGAAGTGTGAGGGCAGAAGAATTCTCCTAATGTGGAGCAGAGCACATTCTGGAGAGGACACCGAGGTACCTTCTTCCTTGACCTGCTGTGATTTGAAATGAAGCCAAGGAAGAAATCAGGAACTAATCCAGCAGCTCTGGAAACCAAGCAGATCGAGAGTTTTGTTTTTCATGACAAAACCCCAAGTGTGCAGAAATAACTGCAGAGAGGTGACTGGCAATGACCCTGCGGGGACAGTATGAGTGAAATCTCGGTGACAAGGGGCTCAAAGACATAGAGGGAGAAGGGGATAAACTGCAAAAAGGATGAAAAAGATCTGACTGATACATCAGAGGCTGAGAGCAGAGCAAAGTGTGCCTGTCCACGCTGGCACAGAGACAGCCCTGAGACTGAGAACTTCAGAAACCCAAAAGCAGCAGCACTTCAGCAGAAGGGGAGCGGAGATGTTCCCAGGAAGAGAAAGGTGCTCCTTGTTAGACCAATCCTTTTGCAAAGATGGTTTTGGGAAGAGCAAAGAGGGAAATTTCATCTCAACCTCAACCTGCATCTCCTGGGAAAACCACTTAAAAAATAGAAATAATCACAGGGCCACGTGCATTTGGTGGCAATGGGATGACCACACTGTCCCCTCTACCTTTTAAATATTTCTCTCTTGTAGTGGGAAAACCAGAGACTCCAGGAGGAGCTCTGGGCAATGGGATGCTGTGGTGACAGAGGTGGCAGAGGAGACACAAAACTCTGTGGGTTGAGGATGTTTTATTTGAAGCAAGAAATCTCCTAAGACATCAGAATATCAGAACAGGGCACTAAAATGATCATGGGAAACACCAGAGAAATTTGCAGACTTTGTCTGGAGCCAGCCACGGCTGGAAAAACACAAGACCAGTGAAGATTCATGAAGAAATCTGGGATTGAAGAAGGTACAAACGTAAAGAGGGTATAAAACGCCACTACCAGGCACTCTGGAGGCTGTTGGAGCACCGAGCCCGCTCTCCCTGCCTGTGCACACCCCGAGCCCGGAGCACAGCTTCCCTCCTAACTTATTCATGATGTTCTGGCAGCCTCGCCAAGCTCACCCCAACACAGCTCGTGCGAGAAACACAAGCTGGGAGCATCCCAAAGGGCATTTCCCCGGCGTGGCGGAGGGAGGAGGGAGCTCACAGCGCTTTTCCAGGGAGCAGCACAGCTCCAGGAGCTGCAAGGGGCAGGGAGGGAAGGTTGTGAACTCGGGCCAGCTTGAAGCTGCCTCTTCTGGGAAGTCAGGGCCTCCCACTGGGATGTGGAGTCAGCTCCAAAGAGGAGGGTTTGAAGCAGAGCCACTGCGGGGAGCTGTTTCCAATTGGGACTCAATAAACAGGGAAAGGGAGCCTATAATCAAGCTGCAGCCTTTCCACCTCCTTTACCCCTGGGCAGCCCTCCTCACAGGCACACTCAGGCTGAAAAAATAGGAATGTGCTCTCAGCAGCCTCCCTGGCAAATAAAAAAAAAGTCCATTTATTTTTCCATACCACTCTGGCCACTCTACCCTGGTTATTGCCAGCACGTGGTCACAGTTTGCATCCTCCAGATGAGCAGATAACCATGGAAAAGGGAGGAGGAAGCGTGGTCACTTACTGAGCACCACTGGTGTTCACACTGGAAAGGAAACAGTCACAGAGACTCGAGCATCCAGGCTTTGCTAATTCCCCACTTTTTCATCCTGTTGTCAACCCTGGGAGATGTCCTCTCACGTCAGCGCTGTAAGGAGGAGATATCACAAACGTGATAATGCCAGATGCTGCTGATAAGGGAGGGAAAAGAGGCAGGTAGGGCTGCCTGCTCCCCCCCAGGGAGAATAAGTGAGATAAAACTGCAGTTCAGAGCAGCCCAGTACCTGCCCCGTGAGGATTGTTTGCATTTAGCTGAGATTCTCTCCTCTTCCCACCATTCAGGGATGCTCAACGCTGACTTGCAGCACCCCAAAAAGATCTGCTGGACCTTCAAGAGGGCAGCACAGTGTTCACCCCAAAGAGGCTCTGCACAGAAATGATGCTCATTTTTAATATCATTAACAGTAAGTGGGTTTGGCTCAAGGCAAATACAGAAGGTACAGAGGGATAAAATCACCTTGGAGAATATTCCCTTTAGTCCTTACAAAGAGCATCCTACAAGATATAATTCATGTCCTTGCTGTATCTCATTCCCTGCAGGCTCTGCCCTGAGGGGAAGATGAGGATGAGGACAGAGCCCTGTGGCCAAGGGCAGCGATGGGTCAGGGTCAGCACCCCACCCCGGGCTGAAATCCAGCCCTGCTGCTCCCTGGGGTGCAGGGAAGGGGCACGGGGAGGGGAGCAGGTGATGGAAACCCAAACCGAGCTCCAGCTGCCCTGCTGCTATAAATAACACCCCACGGCTCCCAGGGAAAGCCAATGGAACAAACACAACATTGCTCTGGAAGGGGGGCATGGATGCACAGACAGGGGGCAGGGCACATCCAGTCCAAGGCAAATCCAAAACTGGTAAAATTCATCCCAGCTCTTGGACAGGCTGATGAGAATAATAATCCTTGGGTTTGGGTTTTCTTTTTTCAGGGAATCTCTAAAAGATGTGGCCTCTACTCAGCCCTGTGAGACTCCACCTGGAGAATTTCATCCAGTTCTGGAGTCCTCAGCATAAGACATGAACCTGTTAGAGAGGGTCCAGGAGGCCATGGAGATGCTCCAAGGGCTGGAGCCCCTCTGCTCTGGAGCCAGGCTGGGAGAGCTGGGGGCGTTCACCTGGAGAAGAGAAGGCTCCAGGGAGACCTCAGAGCCCCTTCCAGTGCCTAAAGGGGGCTTATAAAAAAAAAAAAAAGACTTTTTACACAGGCAAATAGTGATAGGACAAGGGGAATGGTTTTAAACTAAAACAGGAGAGATTTAGGTTTAGATGTTAGGAGGAAATTTTTTATTCAGAGGATGGGGAGGACCTGGCACAAGTTGTGCAGAGAAGCTGTGGCTGCCCCTGGATCCCTGGAAGTGTCCAAGGCCAGGTTGGACAGGGCTTGGAGCAACCTGGGATAGTGGAAGGTGTCCCTGCCCATGGCAGGGGGTGGCACTGGATGATCTTTAAGGTTCCTTCCAACCCAAACCATGCTGTGATTCTATGATCCTAACCTGGGTCTATAAATTATTTAACTCCCTTGCACCCCTAGCCAGGGGAATGAACAGATTATTTCCTGGTTTTGGCAAATTGCTGAGAAATCCAAGGAGGAAGGTGTCCTCAAAACACGGAGCATGTGTGTGCCAGGCCACCCCCACATCCACCTGCTCACACCAGCCATGGAAAACACTGACCAAGCTACAAACCAGGGAAGGAAGGGCGTGAATTTTGCAGCTTCAAACTTCTCATGTGCCTCCTGCCTGCTCCATCCCCAACATGCCAGCAAGGTTCAGCATTGCTGCCATTTAAAATAAATCTCCCCACATCATTTAAAAATACCCCACTCTCATGCCAACAATAACTTTCTGCCACGCCACACTCGCGCTGTATTTATAGCCAGGAGTTCTTCGTGCCACACTTCCCCTGTATTGCCCCCAACAGCACATCCAATCCCATAAAAAGGGATTTTGTTATTTTAACCAGCAGTGGTGACACCCATCTCTGCCCAGGAGTGAGTTCCAGCCCCACACCAGCACAGGATCTCTCCCCCCTCGCTCCTCACCAGAGATGACAAGGCAAAGTCTCCCGAGGGCAAACACAAAGCTACAACCACTTCCATTTGAGCCATAATTGAAAATCAATAGGATTGGTAGTTGGAACGCTCATGTGCTTAAAGCAGAGGCCTGGGAGTCAGGAGCAGGAGTGATTTCTTCTCCCAGCCACGATCACAAGCAGAAATTTTTTTAAGTTCTCTCAGCCTGTGCTCCAGCCCCAATAAAATGGAGATAATCCAGCGTTGGGTTGGAATGCATCAGAGCTTCAAAAGTGCTGAGGCAGAGAGGTGCTGGGACACGCTCGCAGAGAACAAGTTATTTTTAACTATACTGAAGTGAGAGGCAGCCAGGGATGCCAAGCCTTCCTCTTTTCATTTTTTCAGGACCATCAAAGAAAACCCTGCATCAGCAATCCCTGCTCCACCTGACTGATGCCAAGGAGCAGCAGTGCCAGGACACCCAAACTGAGATCAGCATCCCAGTGCTGCCTTAGGTAGAATTGTAGACAGAATATCCTGCGTGGGAAAGGACCCACAAGGATCATTGATCCAACCCCTGGCCCTGCACAGACACCCCAACAATCCCACCCTCTGCCTGAGAGCGTTGTCCAAACACTCCTGGAGCTCTGGCAGCCTTGGGGCCGTGCCCATTCCCTGGGGAGCCTGTTCCAGTGTCCAACCACCCTCTGGGTGGAGAACCTTTTCCAAATATCCAGCCTAAACCTCCAATGACACAGTTTTATGTCATTCCCTGAAGTCCTGTCCCTGATCACCACAGAGAAGAGATCAGTGCCTGCCTCTCCTCTTCCCCTCATGAGGAAGCTGCAGACTACGATGAGATCCGACCTCGGTCTCCTCTTCTCCCTGTTCCTGCATGACCTTGGAGGTCCAGAGAGTGAGGAGTGGCCTGGACAGCTGCCAGAAGCATTCCCACAGTGCTCAGGCCAGCAGGAACTTCCACGGAGAGGGAGCCCATCCTTGCTATCAAGATAATGGACCTTGCTACATTCCCTGACCTCTGCTAGCTGGAGCCCCAGGAATGGCTCTTTCTCTGTATGGATATTGCCAGCAGGCTCTGGAAAGAAGGGATTCATTTCACTAACAGGGTGAAAGATCATGGTGAAGGTGAAGGGGGAGGGAGGCAGAATTACTGATTTACCCTAGGTCAGGATTGGTGACAAGAGGAGAGGATAAAGGTGCCACAAGCTGCATCTTCTTTCAATCAATCAACCAACCAATCAATCAGTCTATCTATTTACCCATCTATGTCGCTCCTCAGCTGCAGGGACTGCACTGCTCCACGTCACCCACCAACAAGAACAGGGTTTTAACCAAACCAATGCTCCAACATGAGCAGAGCTATCCCAGATTAGGAGGATTTGCTGCACCACGACCCTTTGTCCCTCTGTCACAGGAACTGCTGCCCTGGGAAAAGCCCTTCAATAAAACAGCAGGGAGAACATCTTATTTCTTTACCACAGCCCAAGCAGCACAACTCCTGTGGCAGTCAAGGTTCACCCTGTGCTGCCTGAGCTGGTTCACATCTGTCCTTCAGCTCCAAAGCAGCTGCCCCATTCCAAACCTCTGCCAGTGTGGATCAGTAACACAAACCTTGTGCTCCCAGGCACAGGCAGCCTCGGTGGAAACCTTCCTTTTTTCCCAGCACGGCTTGGAGGTGTCATTAAGAATCCAATCAATGTGACGTCATGGGTGTAATTGAATTATGTGTATGCTCAGCAGACCCTTTCCACTTGGTATCCCCATTGGCTAATGTTGAATTATGATGGATCATACACAGGGATGTATGAAACATGCATGAATAACCCAAGCATGCATTTTTAATGATACAATCCTGATAACTTCCCCCTCCTAACAAAATCAAAATGAATTAAACACAAGTAGCTGTCAGTGGCGTTAAAGAAAAAAAAACCCTCATCATTTAAATGGCAACACGAAATGTTCCCTGAATTGCAGGGTGACTGGGACCGTTTGTTGTAATGATACCAATTAACATATCTATCCATTTAAAGTTTCCAGCGCAAGAAGAAAGAGCAGCTTGGGTGATATTCAGGGTAGGGAAGAAAGGTGACGATAATGGATCGCTGGGAGTGAATAGGGCTGAAATGAATGGGGTAATTCAGATGAATTGTCTGACAATGGCTGGATAATCCCCCAGAAGAGCGTGTCCCCAGATGCAGGATAGAGCTCGCAGGCTTGAGACATTCATTAAAATAAAATAAGGGCAAAACCTGCAAACTGAACGGTGAGAAGTGATCCGAGTCAGGCAGAGGCCGCGGGACTCCAGGGGTCTGGTTTGGGACACTGCAGGGGCCGAGTTAATGCGAACATCCCAGAGGATGGTTCAGCTACAGTGGATTTTCTTTGGGATTTCTTGAGGTCACTTCCACACCTGTATCCTCTGATTTATCTGATCAAAGAGGGAGTCACCTGCAGGAACGCTCTGGGATCTTGGATTTGCATTCTGAATTATGACCAAGCTCTTACAGCTCCAGTCAGGAGTTTGGACAAGCTTGAACTCTCCATCCCTGAAAGTGTCTGAGGCCAGGCTGGATTTGGCCTGGAGCAACCTGGGATAGTGGAAGGTGTCCCTGCCCATGGCAGGGGGTGGGACTGGATGATTTTAACATCCCTTCCAACCCAAACCACTCCATGATTCCATGATAAGGAGGCAACGTGGACCCAGGTCTGTGTGTCTCCATCTATCAGAGCCATCCAGATAATCTTTTACCTTCTACCACATCAATTTATCAATATCAGTTTCCTAACAAGCTCTCACAAGCACTCTGCCCAGAGTTACAGCTCCAGGTACCTGGGCTAGCACCGTTCTGATTTCTGAATCCCTGGAAAAAATGGGCAGCAGCTCTGCCAAAAAATACAAAAAAACCCCATACCTTTAAAAATTGGAAAGTCCTTGGGGACTTCTGGACTTCTAAAGATTTTAACTCATAAAGAAGAAAAATTTGTCCGCACTCTGCGGATCAGGAGTTTCTGTGTGTTCGGTGAAAATCACACACTGCTGTCTCGTTGCAGATTTAGGATAAAGCACAATGTCACAGACCTTGTTCCTAATTGCAGACAGGCTGGACACTGTGGCAAAGGATGGAGCCGCCAGAGATCCCAGGATATGTCTCCTAACAAGCTCATTAGCTCCAACATCAGACCCCATGGTCCTCAAAAACTGACCCGTGGCCCTCTCAGGATTTGTGCTGGAGCAGCGAATCTCTTGGAAACCTGCACAGGGGAAGTCAATACACTTCATAACAGATGAGTGAAGGGCCATCCTTTGCAATTAATAATGAGTTCAATAAATAAATGAGAGATTGTTTATCTCCTCTGAGTGCGTGGCTGCCAGGCCTTACCTGCCTTTTTACAAGAATTTGGCACGTCAAGCACTATCAGCACATTTTGAGGATGTTGGCACTGTGGGTAAAACACAATTCAGGGTGGGAACAGGGTCAGGGAAAAACCCCTCTTTCCCCAGTGCAGCAGAATAACTCATTAAGGATAATTTCTGTGATTAAGGGAATCATTCTGTTGAGGTTTATTCCTGTCGTGCAGCTTGTCCAAGTCCAGACTTTCTGCTGTGATGTTCCCCCATGGAGTCACCCCTGCAGCATGTCAGGAAGGGGATTTGATGACCCTCTCCCTAAACATTTGAGTTATTTATATAGAAAATACCCAGGTATTTCCAGGGGGTGGCATAAATGATGCTTTGAACTCCTCTGACTGTACACACAAGGACATCATGGCTAGGAGGTGATCTGAACCACTCTCAGAATTAAATATCTGCCTCTTTCCCAGGTAAATCCACTTTAGCTCAGAGCCTGAATAGTTTTGCTCTCTCCGCAACTCCGAGACAGCCCCACTTCCATACCTGTCAGCAGAGCTGGGAGGATAAATACATTATTCACTTGATCTGCTGGGCAGCCAAATCCTACAGCTGGAGAATCACCAAGGGGCACATCCAGCAGCACCCACAACACCCAGGAGAGACAACCACAGTTTGGTTGGAGCACCAAAACTTCCCTGTCCTTCAAAAAAAACAGTTGAGATTTTTTTAGGGATCTGGTATTCGTCAGGAGGGGAGGACTGGGAGAAGATATCTTGATTTCTAAGGATTCACACATCCTAAAACCTCGGCATTGCTGATGGAGGAAGAGCTCAGTGTCCAAAGTCACAATCCCGGTTTTCCTGACCGTGGCTTTTCACAACAGACAGGAGTTTGTGAAAGAGGGGAAGAACCATCCTTCAAAAGGATCATTGGTGATCAGAGCTGGGAACTGCTCTTTACAGACAAATCATCCCTTAGAGGAGCATTACGGGCTTACATGGGAAAATTCCAAGTTGAGTGAGGTGGGTTTTTTTCCCTTTCCCTTTTTTCTTTATACTGACTTCTCTGTCATATGTAAATGTTAAATCATGGCATAATTTAGAGACAGGGGGGAGTTTTATTTTAAAGAGAGTCACTTCATCTTTTTTGAAGGAAAACATTAAAAAAAAAATGCTTCTGCTTTGTTAAATTTCAAAAATCAAATCGGTTCATAAAAGCTGCTCGAAGATGGCACATCACTGGGAGGTATTTAAATGCAGACAGAGGGTTTTTAACTGTTCCAGGGAACCCCTCCTGTTGAAGAGAACGAGGGCCATGGGGTTAAAACACAGCCATCATAACCTTTATGGCTTCATTTCTGTGAAGCCATTAACCACAGGAGGAGCCCAGATGTGCCACAGCTCCGGCAGCTGGAGCGAAATCCAATCCCCACATCAGAACCTAATTTATGAGCAACCTGTTGGGGGGGGGAGCAGGGAAATCAGGGATACCCAGGGAGCTCGGGAAAGCCATGTGTTGACAGAGCTTAGCCCAAGCCCTTGCACAAACACACTCGTGTGTCGCAGGGAAGGAGCCCCTGCTCCCAGCAGGGAATTTTTACATGTGGAAATTTTGGCATCTAAAATGCCAAACCCCAGCAACATCCAGCTTGGAACTCCGGGTTCAGCTGCCTGGGAAGCAGCAAGAGGAACCCAAAGGGTGGCTGTACTGAGGGCAGGACAGGCTCATTGCAAGTGACAGCCCATTCCCTGAAGAACTAGAACAGCCCATTTCCCAAAGAACCCGCCGGGAAGAGCGGAGGAGGGATGGAGGGAGGGAAGCGATTTGCCCGAGGTCATGCTGGAATCAGCAACAGAGCCAGGAATAGATCAAGGGTTCCTGCGCTGCCATGATGTCACACCAAGGTTTTTCTGGCCACCCTTCGTGCCCTCCACGTCACCCCCAACCCATGCTGGCCTTTCCCATCCTCACCTGCTCTGCTCCAGTCAGCTCCTTCTGCGGAACTCGCTCCTCCCCACGCTTTCCCCTTTGGGTGCCTGCCTGCTCCAGTTACCTGTGCCCTTTGGAGTCCGAGTTCCTGGGAGTCAGGGCCTCCTGCAGCTGGGATCATACACCTGAGTACTGCTGAAAGTATCCTGACTGCATCTTTGCATGCCCAAACACTTCCCTGCTTCTTTAATCCACCCCATCCCGCTCCCTTGAGTCTCCAAGTCACATCATTCCAAAATATCGTGTGGTGCTGGCGCACGGCGATGCAGCAAAAAGGCCCCTGACTGTGACTGTCAGATGTGTGATCCCAAGGAGATCCCAGCCTCCTCATCCCCTGAATTTGCTGGCAGTGCCCCCGGTCACTGCAGATGCCATAAATTCTGCAGGCTTTCTCTCCCTTTTAAGCCAGACTCAAAGGTTTTCCCTCAGCTTTTAGCAGTTTAGGGAGCGTTTGTAACAGCATAAAAAAAAAAAATCCATGGATTAGGGGGTGCTGGGTCTGTTGACAGCCCCCTTTTTCCCCTAAACCAGCTGAGTTAAGGTTATATCCCAGTGTCCTCCAGTCTCAAAACATTTCCTCTAAATTCCTTGCCAACTTCAGGTGCGTGGCCCAGGTAAGAGCCCCTGACCTTCCCAGAAGAGCTTGGATAAGTCACCTGCACCACAATGAAGAAAACACCAAGGACCAAAAGAAATGGCCCCATCTGAGCACATTAATCAAATTTCCAGCAGGAAAATCATGCATAAAATAACCCTGCACTGAGCTTTTCTATTATCATAATGTTGGAGCACCTCACAATCACTAATGGTTGATGAGACCCCTGATGAAGCAGAGGAACACCATTACTGTCACTTCCAGGCAGGGAACAGAGAAATAAGGGGTGTTTACTTCTGAACAAGTTGCCCTCAGCTCCTCTTAGCAATAATGGAGTGAAAAAGACATTTTTTGGACATAATTCACCTGCCCTGTTTTAGGGCAGTTTCATTCTCTTGCAGGATGAGACGACTTGTGTCCTAAAAAGTCTGATTTCTCTCCCTGGATTTGGAAGGAAGTTGGCAATCCTTCCTGGGATATCTTCACTTAATGAGACAAATCCTCACCCTCCAAAAGGTGGGTCCATAGAAGTCAAGTAGCAAAGCAGGAACTGAGTTCAGGATTCTTATGTTTTAGTCTGATCAAAGTGTAAAGAGACACCAAAGGTGAACAAAGCCAAAGGGTCACCCCAGCCTTAAAAATTGTGGGGGCTTGAAGGAAGCTACTCATGGGTAAGGAACAAAGGGGATGGAAGAGGGGAAACTGGAATATCCTAAAAAGCAAGTTAAAAGGACAGGCAAGGTGGCTGTTGGAAGAAAAGGGACAGATGACAGGACAGCAGAGCTGGGGGTCACACTGTTCATAAAACACCGTGGGATGTGAGGAAGATCCAGAAGGAGCACACTCTGACTGTCCCAGTGAACAGAGATGGAAAAAACCTTGCTAAGACACCATCCCCAACACAAACTTTGTTAAGGAGGAGCTCAGTCCTGTCCCCAACACCTTCTTCCCACTCCCCTCTTCATTTTAATAACTGCAGGATAAACAGGGAGAGCAGAGAGATGAGTCTGAGGTCATCCAGAGATCACACAGAGAACATAACTGGGAGCAGATCCCACCACAGCCTGAAACCCTGAGAGTGAACTTCCTGGCAGTTTTACTCCAATTCCAAATTTTGCATCTTATTTAAAATATAAAATAAAATACAGAAGTAGATTTGGGAACCAGGTGACAAGGCTGACCTGTGCCCCTTGGAGGGGGGAACTGCAAGGTGGCCACCAGCACCTTTCCATCAGGAGAGTGAAAACAAAATGAGCAAGAGCTCAGCCCTCTGCAAGCCATTAAAGAGCAGTTAATGAAATCACCTGCCAGAGAATTGACAAAACATAGAAAATAAGTCACTTCAGAGCCTGCCAGAGCATCCCTGGCACGGCCCAGGGCCCTGCTGGCTGGGGTATATTTAGTGCCAGTGATATCATCTTCCCAAGCAGTGAGGAGAAGGGCAGCACTTCCATGGCAATGTCAGGGTGAGCCTGATGGGGAAAGAGTCTGAGATTGCCTTAACAGGGCAGGAAGCAGCACAGAGGCAGCCAGGGCTACAGCACAGAGCAGGAGGCAGGCAGGGGCTGCAAAGTGAGCAAGGTGAAAAGCCAGGGGCGGAACAAACCCCCACAGAATATCAATGTTGGTGCATTAAACAATAGCATAATCACTGTAATGAGTCTGTGGTTATTCAGCTCCTGTTGCCACATCTCAGCCTGCGACTGCTCAGAGCTTTTCAAGAGGGGTAGAGCTCACATTTCCCTTAGCAGGTACCCCTGGTTCAAGCTAAAGATTAATCTTTTTTTTAACAAAAGGGCATAAAACACCTCGGTAAATAGTCCTGCACCTGCACTTCCACCCATTGTGCCGACAATTTGTTAGAGCAGAGCATTGGAATATTAATTACAGCAGATCTTTCAATCTCCTGCCCTCCATCTCTGCTTTGCAGCACTGTCAGTCCCCTAAGAAGAACCAGATTCCTCTAAAAAATGAGAGGTTGTCTTAAAAATCATGAATTAACAATCAATGCTCAGCTTTAGCTTGCTATTACAGTTACTATCAGTGCCAGGGTGCATTTGGGACTGCCAGTATTTATGTGCTATATTCACCTGCAGCCCCCTCCCCTCAAAATAAGAGCATCCCAGTCATGTGCCCCAAAGCCAAAGCCGTATTTTCCACCTCTAAATGAACAGATGTAATACACCAGGGCAGTCCTGCACTACTCACCATCTTAAAATATATTCTTTTCCTGCTCTATTATGATAATTTATTTCACTACTGGGGCTCCCAGGTGAGTTCAATTCTCCAGCTTCCAAGCAGACAGAAATGCTAACCCGGCAGAAGAAGTTGAACAAAGAGACTAAAGGCAGCAGGCTCATCACATCTCCCACCTCTCCACGTATTGCAGCCTAAGACAGACGTGCAAGGAAAACAGAGACATACAAATTTGGAAACGTTTTCCTTTTTTTGTCCCCCCTCCCTCCCTCCACGAATAGTAAATTAGCTAAAAATTCACAATTTAGGTGGGATTTGGGGAATTAATTTACATTGTCACGGGGGAAGAAGGGGCTTGAAAGCATCAAAAGATTTTGACTTTTCCATCTCGCGCTAGAAATATCTGTAAGAAGAGAAGTAATTAAACAAAAGGAAAAAAAAAAGAAAAGAGGGAAAGGGAGGGGAGGAGGTCAAATAACCATAAGTGGTTGTTTCATAGCCCATACGACTTTCACAGCTTGTTTGTTGTATTGAAAAAAAGAGGAGGGAGAAGCAATCAGCTTTGATTTGGCACGGGGCTGCGTTTTGGTTGGGTTTATTTATTTCTTGTAAGATTCTCTCCGTTCTGTAAGGAAACAACAAAATGAGTTATTCTCATTGTAAGAGACACTCCAACCTACCAGGATGCCAAGGTCCCTTCACTCACCAGCACACAGGTGCTGTCTGAAGGGCAGGAGGAATGTCCTTATCGCTCAGGTTGGCTCTATCCTCAACAGATTCCCTCAGACCCCAAGGAGATAAATCAATGGGGTATGAAACCCGAGAGAAACCCACAGAAACTTGTAAGCAGTGGGGGACAGATCAAAGTGCCTGTGGTGTGTGTGAAACCACATCCAGCCCAGCAGATCTCACAAGTTACAAACTACCCCTGACAGCCCAGTCCTGATCAGCCACATGACAAACGAGGCAAACACGGGGAGATTTGCACAGTGCCAGGCTTGGGGTTTAATTGGGTTTCATCAGAAGGGGTTCTGGAAAATTCATATGATGAGGTCTCTGCCAGCCTCGGCGATAACCTTTTCCCTGATGTCGCTGGAATTTATTGCCAGCTTCGGTTAAAAAACAAAATAAATTACAAGAAGTCAAAAGGAAAGATGACTCCAGAGCTCATCCATGAGGATCTCGGCAGGATGAGATTCCAGCACAGCTGGCAGGAGAAGCAGCGGTTCGCATTGCCAGGATGCCACAGATACAAATCTGCTGGGGTCCTTTGCCGATGTACCACATCAGCTGGAAAAACAACCCTCAGCAAAGCTGCCCAAACCCACCAGAATCCCTCAGGAGTTCCTGTTTTGGTATCCAAAGTGACCCAGCCCTGTGAATCACCGGCAGAACGTGTGCAGCACGACCGAGTGTAACCAGAGCTCAAACCCACAGAGGACTTGTTCCCAACTTTCCTCTCCAGACTTTGCTTCTCTCAGCACCCCCAGGGTCCCAGCCCATCTCCCTTTGGAGACTTGGAGTGTTCCACTGGATTCCAACACACACTTCCAGGCTCCCTGCACCAAGGGGGAACCCAGCTTCATGCACACTGGATACAACACTGCTGGATACACAGAGAAAACTCCTACCAGGAGTGAACCTCCATGGGATTAAGGGATATCTCCACTAACACCATCCTGCTGTCTCTAGTCAAGTATGGACACCAACCCAGCTGGCAAATCTATTTTTGGGGGATTTGAATTGAAATATCACTCCAACTCTTCACAATTCAACGCCTCTTTTAGTTTAGAGGATGAAAGACCATCCTTGAGGTCATAGTCGGTGTAACATTGGCCAGGATGAAGAAATCCAAGCAATGACAGAGTCAAGATCATGGACATCAATCTATGGCTGACACCATCAGCTTACAGTCAAGTCTATAGGTTCAGCTGCTGCTGTCACAGCCAGGAAGATGCTTTCAGGTCACCCTGGGCACAGCATCCCAGGGGAATCTGGCAAATCTCATTTTTAATTAACTGTCCTGGTCTAGTCCTCAGTCCTTGTTTCTACCCTTCACTCAGTAATCAAAGCTTTTCTACCTCCAGAAAGGGCCAGGAACCTGCAGCTCTTCCATATGGTTTCATTCAGGAGAGGTGAGAGGCCACTGACAGGGTTGTGGAGGTTAAAGAAAAAAAAAAAAAACACCAAAGCAAAACAAAAAAGACAAGTGTCAGAACAAGCGGGAACAGATCCCTGAATCCCACACAGCAACACTCCCGCAGACACCAGATGGGCTGGGGCCCACAGAAACCAGCACAGCTCCTCACACACGAGCCCAACCACCAGCAATCCACCCAAGTCTGGGCGCTCTCCAGCCAGGCTGGAACAGGAGATGAGGAAGCCAAAGAGTCGTTAAACCAAAAACGAAAGGAGCGCGAGGGGAAGAGCTCAAGTCGGAAAGGAGCACGGGGGATTTTATTGGTTTGGCTTCCCAAGCCCCCACCAGCAGCATTCCCAGCTCCTGGATGTGCTGATGGCACTGAGGTTCCATAAGAGGGGTTCACAATCTCCACACTGCCGCGCTCAGGACATTGGGTGTGTGCAGGGGTGACGTGGAGAGAGGCTCTTCAAACCATCCCCTGCCCAAAGCCGCTTATCCCAACACAGGGAGGCACATTCCTTTCTACCTTTTAATTAAAAGCTGGCTCATAAATCAAACCTCTGGTTCCTACACTTTGTTGTCTGTTGGAAAGGCTCTTTTTCCAAGGCTCCCTTCTGCAAGCTGTGGTCCCTTCCCCAGCTCCAGTAACACGACTAATTACACAACTTTTGTTTGCTAAGAACTCGCCCTGCCTTTGCCAGACCAGGAACTGGGCTCTGATCACTGCAAGAAATGCCCAATTATGGCTCACAAACCAAATAAAGCCTCCCCCAGCTTAAACATCAGCGGTGGGGAGGACAAAATTACTGTCAAACTAAGCATTCCCCTATTTTTCCTCAGCGGTATCTCACAACTGGTTTCAAATTAGAGGGTTCCTAGAGGTGGGCTGGGGGAACTACTTAAGGCAAATTGTTTTCACAGAGCAATGGTCAGAGAACAAAGCCTGCCAGGCACATGTTTATTTAAGAGATTTTTTGTATTCACGCACATATTTGGACAGAATACACTTCAAAATTCTGCATCCGTGGCTATTCCGATTTTGGCCCCTCCAACCCTACTCTGCTGTGATTTCCTGGGAGATGAGCTAAAGATGTCAGTCCAGACTGCATCAAATACCTGCAGGAAATGGTCCAGCTGAGATTCAGCAAAGCCAGAGTCAACACCAAGGAGTGAACAGTGGGGACAAGAAACTTCCGTGCAACACATTCCCCATGGACGCATTGGGATCTGTAAAACGCTTCAGAGAATCACAGATTATCCTGAGCTAGAAGGGCACCACAGGGATCATCCAGTCCAACTCCTGGCCCTGCACAGACACCCCAACAATCCCACCCTGTGCATTCCTGACAGCGTTGTCCAAACTTCCCTGGAGCTCTGGCAGTCTTGGGGCCGTGAGCATTCCCTGGGGAGCCTGTTCAGTGCCCAACACCCTCTGGGGGAAGAACCTTTTCCTGATATCCAGCCTGACCCTGCCCTGGCACAGTTCCAGACATTTCCCCAGGTCCTGTCCCTGCTCACAGGGTGCAGAGATCAGTGGCTGCCCCTCAGGAAGAGCTGCAGACTGGGATGAGTCTCCCCTCAGTCTCCTCCTCTCCAGGCTGAACAAACCAAAAGACCTCAGCCACTCCTCATGTGGCTCTCCCCCATCTTCACTGCCCTCCTTTGGACACTCTCTAATAACTTTATATTTATCTTTCTTACACTGTGGTGCCCAAAATCGCACACAGGACTCAAGGTGAGGCTGCACCAGTGCAGAGCAGGGTGGGACAATTCCTTTCCTCTCCCCATCCCTTCCTAGGGACAGGAGCTGCCAAGCTGTGATGTCTACGTTCACCCCTATCAGCAGGCAAAGCAGAGATCAGTCCTCTGGCCAGAGGGAGGAGGTGAGAGGCTGAGGAGGTGATTTTGGGCACAGATAGGGCAGCAGGACGGCGAGGGGGATGCAGTGGAGGCCGGTGAAAGGAAGAGATGGATGCACAGTGCCTTATCAGGGACTCTCTGTTCTTTCAACTGGCTCCCTGATAACATATGGAGCTTAATCAAATATGCAAATGATGTCCTATCTAGAGACAAGGGAAACAGAGAAATAAACCCAGAGCCCATGCATGAAAACAGGCCGATAAAATGAGGGAGTGGGTAGAAGGTTTCCTCTTTTTGATAAAATTATTTCAAAAGATTAAATTAAAGCAAAACTAATTAGGAGAACCGCACTTAAGCCGACTTCCCGTAAGAAGGGTCAGCAGGCAAGAGGCATTCAAATCAAAGGCAGATGCAAGAGGCACTTCAAGGGCTCCCTGAAAAGTCATTATCCCAGTCAAAAAGGAAGGGGATAGAGAGGAGGAAGGCTTCACAAGAGCCGTTTTGGCTGGGCATCTATCCGGGCATTAGATGGAGCATATGGGGAGTTAAACAGCCTCTCTTTGTCACCCTGGGGAGCAGAAGGAGCAGGTGAAGCCCAGAGCTGATGACCTGATGTTCCAGCCACAGCATTTCTCCCAGAACAAAGGGACAAAGAGAAGCAAATGGACCAGAGGGACATGGGAATATATTTGCTTTTCCTTGTATCCCACCCCTGCACGGCTTCTATGAGCAGCACGGCGGTGCCAGGCTCTGCAGCCTGAATGCTCCACAGAGCTGCTGACACCGTGCAGAAAGTCACCTGCCACCACAGGGCAGGTGACAACCAGCCCCAGAGCCAGCTGTGCCCCATGGACCCACGGATTTCAGCAAGGAACAGGCAGCAGGACATCGTTCCCTGTCTCCTCGTGTCTGGATTGGTCACTACAACCCCCTGCCTGCACAACACACACCCCCAGCCCTCTGTGGGGAAACCCAGCTCGGTTGCTTGGCCACTGGAGAGCTGTGAAAGGCAGGCTGCATTTAAAGGAAGGGTTTGAAGAGGTGGAGGTACAACCTGCTGCCTTCCCTGCTGTGGTGGGCCTGCTGGAGCCCGCTGTTTCTCCTGGAGCTGGGAATGAAAACATACAGGGCAGCACTGCTGATGGAGAATTTGGAGGGATTAGACAGTTATTTGCAAATCTCACTGCATGATCACAAGATTCCGGCTCTGACAAGACTCTGAGTCACAGCTAAACCAGAATATCCCAAAAAAAAAAAAGAGCAGCACTCAACACATGTATGAGAGGCGCCCAGCAAAAACACAGCTCAGCCAGAGCCCGCACACCAGAGCACGGAGACTGCTGAGTAGTCAGAAAGCAGAGAGGGGTACTTGAAGGAGAGACATGGAAAATTAATTGCTCTCTGCCAAAAGGCAGGCTTGAATTCTTCCTGGGAACAGCAGCCTTCCTATCAGGGGGAAAAAAAAAGGGAGTTTTCCTACTGCAGTTCCACAATGCAACAAGCAGCAAGCTGCAGTGAGAGGCACGGACAAGTTGTAACTGGAAGTCCCAGAGCAATGGAAATGAGGGATGTGAGAGGCAAAGCACCCCCCCCCCTGCAGTGATGGAACCCTTGGTGGGTGTTTCAAACAAGGGTTGGCTGCACCAGTTCAGCAACAGTGTCTGGACACAGCCCCTCTGATGGGGTTTAGGGCAGAGGAGGGAACACAGGGTACCAGGAGATCCCTAGTCCAATCTCCTGTTCAAAGCAGGGTCTGCTGTGAGATGAGACCAGGATGTTCTGTCCTTTCTGGCCTTGAATATCTCCAAGGATGAAAAAAGCACAGCCTCCATGGGCAACCTTCTTCAGTGTCCTCATGGGAAAAACTCTTCCCTATATCCAGTTGGAATTCTCATGTCAACTTATGCCTGCTGTCCCACATCATCTTCTAACTTACCAAAATGAAGAGCCTGTCTCCCACTCCTCAATAACCTCCTTGCTGGCATGGGAATGCTGTTACCAGGTCCCTCCACATCTTCTCATCTCCAGCCTGAATAAGCTCATTTCTCTCACCCCCTCCTCTCAGGGGCAGGTTCTCCAGCTCCTGCCCAAACTCTTCCCCCTTTCCTGAGCTTATTCTGGTTGATCAACAAAGCTTTTGTTCTGAGGAGCCCAAAACTGGATGCAGTATCTGTATATGGCCTAGCAATTGAGTTCAGGATGATCACTGTGCCCTCAACCTACTGCCAGTGCCCATTTGCATATCCTGCATCTTTGATTTCACCCCTGGAGACAGCATCCCTTCGCTTTTAGGTCATGGTGGACTTCATCATCACCAGCCAATGATTTTCCCATGACCCAGGACAAATGGGTGCCACTGCCCAATACCCACATTGATTCCCACCACCACCACCCCTTTCACCCAACACAGACATCAAGCACCGAGTTCACTACGGTTACCAAAACCACAACTTTCTCAATGCTACAGCCAGAAAAATGAACATATTTTCAAGCATCTAAGCTGGCAACAACCTCTCAAAGAGGGGCAGCATATCAAGGTAGGACACAGACAACTGCAGACATCAAATTCCAGCAGGAACCAGCATCGCTCCATCACAAGTCGGTGAAGCACCCGGACTCCCGCTGGCTCGGGAAGCTGTGAGGAGAGGCCAGGGTGAAGAAGCCCCTCTTGCAGAAACCATCTGCCCAGCAGGAGCCACAGCCTCTCCAGCGTGTTTTCAGAGCAGTCAAGTCCACTTGCCAAACAGCTGGGGGGAAAAAAAATGAAATTCAAAAGAACCCTGACTCTTTCAAGGCAGCAGAGGGAAGGAGAAGGGAGCTGAGTTTCCCTGCTGACGCTTGCACAGGGCTGGCAGCAGCAGAATTCCCTCCAGGGAATATCAAAACTGAACATGGATTCAGAAACCCCCCAGCCTGGAGAAACTGTGGGATCTCTGTGCCTGCAGTTACCACAGGACTGCCCTTCCCTGCATGCCAATCCTAGGGCTGCCATGTCAGCTCCTTGGATGGGAGGTAAATTCCAACCCCCTGCCATGGGCAGGGACACCTTCCACTCCACCAGGTTGCTCCAAGCCTCATCCAGCCTGGCCTTGAACACTTCCAGGCATGGGCATTCACAAACTAGCACTGGAGAACAATCCAGCTTTCTGGAAGGACCTCACACCCTGCCAGTCCCAGCAAGCTCAATACTGAGAATTTTCTCCAAAATTGAGTTGATACCTGGTGGGGAGTGCTGGCCAGGGCTGTCTGATCTGAATGAAAACCTTCACCCTGAATTCCAAATCTAAAAACCCTTCAAAGACTACAAACTGATGGGATTTGCTGAAAAACTGAAATACAGGCCACAGAGTGAAAGTGCTGGGTTTTAAGCTGAAGTTCTCTCTCCGCAAGGAATTCAGCATAGAAAAGGCTTGGAGTGAAATATGTGGATTAAACAACAACAACAAAAAAACCCAACTATTTCTTACAGGGAAATTTCAAACAAATGAAAATTCCTGCTACTCCCATTTTCAAATAAACGTTTCAAAATGGACCAGGGCTCTGTTTTGTTAGAAGCGCAATTCCTGGGGCTTTTCCCAGGCTGACATTTGTAAGCTCAACTCGCCCTTTACACCTGCACCTCCACACAGAATAATTGCAGGTAAGTTGTATTTCCTTGACTGGAAATGATCTGCACAAAAGCAGTGACCCAAAAATGAAACGCCTAGGGAAGGAACACAAGGAATATGGAATTCTGCTACGCTCCCTTAGTGATGACAGGTATTAGTGGCACATGATTTAGCCAGACACATAATGAAAAAAATCCGAACCAAGCACACAAAACCTCTCCATAGGCTCATCCCTGGTTTCCTCCTGCCTCTGGAGTGAGAGAGCAAGCAAAGGAAAAATCAAATCCAGTGAATTCTGGCACCTGGCTGTCTCACAGCAAAGTGCTTTGCAGGAAGAACATACCCAGGAATAGCTCCTGTGCTGTTTGCACAGAGACAAAACAGACATTTGTTAAACTCAAGTGAATTTTCTTTGCATCTCCTGAAAGAAATCGCTAAAAATTCCCAGAGGTGCCAACTGGCTCTCAGCCACGGGTTTTGCCCGAAGCTCTCCCTGTGGTACAGAGGAGTTCACTGCCAAGGAAGCCCACCAGGCTCCCCGGATTGTACTAAAGCTGTGGGAACACTCACCAACATGGTATGGACACACGGGGAACACCATGGGACAGCCAGCACAGGAGGAAATCACAGACACTGGGCTCTAACCAAAGCACTGTGAGATGAAATATTTCTCATTAAACAATGCCACAAGTGGTCAGGAGCTGGTTTTCCATCCCATCTGATCTGTTAAGCTGTTTGAAATGATCACACACCTCACAGCACTTAATGCATTCATTTTCTCCAATGCTCTTTGAGCAAGGAAAATATTCCTTCCCATCTGCAGGAGACAAAATGAGGTATGGAGACACACCAGAAGTTCCTGGCAGAGCAAAGAACCAAGCCTGCTCCTCCCTGGGTCACCCTGCTCCACCCCCAAGATGCCACGAGCACCCATCAAACCTTGAATCCAAGGGCAGTGGGTTTTACGCATTAAGCACGGACAAAAGGAATTTTCCTTTTCCGTAGCGCTTCATTTTTATCCTATTTCTTTCCTCATTCTGCAGGGCCAGGCTGCCAGGCTGCACCGTGGACAAGCCAGCAGAATCAGAGGGGATATTTCTCCAGCACATTATTCAGTGCCTTCCTGATGGACTGCACACGGAGCTTTGTGAATGAGCAAGGGTTGCAAGATGTATTTTGCCTGGGGCAGTGAAATAGCTGGGGCCAACCGTGTCATTCGGTTTCACTCACACTTTCCCTACCCTATCTCTATCTTGGTTTTTTCCCTTTTCTTTCTCTCTTTGTTGTCTTGGTTACATGGGCAGATTCCTGATATGCTGCTAGTTTTCATTTTAATGATATGTTCCTGTAAAGCCCAATATCTTGCTTCAGTTGTGTGTGCCACTGGATAAATTCCTTTGACACATGTGACATTTGTATATCAACTAACAGATATTGCTTTATGACTGTGGGTATTTTGCAGAGTATTCATGGAGCAAATAAATCAAAATCTGATACACGGTCTGCCACTTTTATATATATAAAAAAAAAAAACACACAAGGAGAGGAAAATACTGAAACTGTGGGGAAAAAAAGCAGCAAAGTTTCTCCAAAACCATCCTGTAATGACTTGCAGGGAGTCTTCCAAGCACAGAATAAATCCTGCTATCTTGGAGATAATCTCATAACTCCTCTTTCACGCCATCCAAAATATTCCACTGCAGCTTGACCGAGTAGCTGCACTGCACCAGGAGAGGCAGCAGAGCGTGACACGCCTGGTAGGACCCAACAGCAGAAAACAATCCCAGTTCCTGGGATTTGTCCAGGAGTTTCATCTAATCATACCAAGCTTATTCCCATTTACCACTGATTTTAAATAGAGAACGAAGTTTGTGCTAATATGGGTCATGCTGGAGCTGCAATCCCAGTGCAGCATTTTCCTCGCTTCCTATTCAGCAGCACCTTGGAAAACCAAGCCTCAAAAGACCCAGGAAGTCTTGGCAAGGGTCAAGGAGCATCCAGTGAAAATCCTGAGTGCCAAACCACCCAGAGGAGGTCACAGGTTGTTGTTCTAAGGTCAGGAGTCCTTAGAAGCACTGAAGGGGGACAATGTGTGGAGAAGAGTCAGTGATTGCAGAAGATGGGGCTGAACCTACAGGAAATAAAGGTTTCAGGGGTCTGGCTGAACTGGCCCAAAACAATCCCACATGTTTAGGGGAGCCCCATTTTGCTTCGTGTTCTGCCTCTCTGGCCTTATTCACCTGAGGAAGATGTCACCCAGCCCAAGGCTCCAGCCACTCCAGCCCTGCTCCAACTCACGCACCCAACACTGGAATTACCAAAGGCAGAACACTCAGCACATTAGGAAAAAGCTTCATTTTATTCCCTTTCTCAAATTACATCAGCCACTTCAGCTCTCCTCATTCTTTACCCTATAAGGCTGTCCCTGCTCCCTACCACACTCCACAGAGCACAGAAACCTCTCTCCCTCCTATTTTCGCCTATTAAAAAGGAATCAGATCTTGGATTCTGCAGTGCGACCTGCAAAGGCACAGACAGAGCTGTGGCTGAGTTTTCTTCTCCTGAAGCCAAGAAAGAAAAAAACCCAGACCTAAAGCTTGTGAGTGCAGGGAGGCTGCAGTCACTAAGTGTTTAGGTTTTGGATATTTCCCACTCAGAAAGAAGCTGCCCCATTCCCCCCCCTCCAAGAGACTAACTGGAGAACTGAACAGTTTACTGTGATATCACACATGACAGGGAAGCAAAACCTAATTAGTCAGGGGAGGAGATCATTTTTTTTATGATTGTTTAAAAACAATTTGGCTGCTTTACCACATGCCTGAATAAAATAAAAACCCCACTATATTTTCTTTTCAAAAGCATGAGCAGCCTTTTCTCTTGACCAAAGCCAGAGACATTTGCCAGTGGGCAGGATCCCATTCCCCTTGCAGCCCTCCCTCAACGGAGGAAATGCCATCTGAATTTACAGCCCTGATTTGCTTTTCAAGTGAAGGAACAGGTAGAGGAATAAAAGCAGAAATTTCAGACTTTCCTTAAGCATCCATGAACAAACAACTCCCTTCATCCCCCTGTCTGAGCAAGTCAGAGTGGATCACCTTTTCACAGCACCTTCCTTTCCCCGACTTGGAAATCTTCACTTGCAAAAGGGATTCAAAGAGGAAACAACACCCAACACACTCCCCTCCAAGGCTCTGCCCAACCTCCCTTCCCAGCTTCTCCCTGATCTCCATGATCATGGCAAAACCACCATCTCCTTGCACATCCAACATTTTACAACACTCCCGGGCTGAGCATTCAGAAAAACATCATCAGACTGGCACACAGGGGTTGAAATAGAGGCAGTGTCCACCATGAGCATGAGAAGGTCACTTCTAGAACCTCTTCTTTCCTTGGGAAAGCCACAGGTTGATGATTCCACCCCCACGGCCTCTCTCTGATTGCCTCACACAGCAAACTCCAGCCATGCAATGGGCACATTTCCGGTGGGAATGCACAGAGAGGAACACAAACACACTCTTTATCGTATTTGTGCGGCATCAACCGTAAACATAAAGCTCCTTATGGTTCAGGACACAGCTTCCTTTTGATGAAAACTCTTCCTTCAGCACAAACCCCCAGCCCGACATCAGCAGAGCGGCCGCTGATCCCATGCTGGGCTCAGGGTGGAGTCACAGCCCAGTCACGCTGCTCTGAAGAAAGACCTCCAGAGCGTGAATCCTGTTTCCTAAACTCCAGCCCCGATCAGTTTTTCTCCAGCATGCACAGACACCCTGTGATCAACGACTCAATTAGAGACAGTCTGAGCACAGAAAATTGTGTTGGATGTAAATTACATCACGTCCATCCGCAACTGGGGCTGTGGTTTGACTTCCAAAGCATTAATGTCCCGATGAATAACCATTTGGAAGAAGGATTTTAGCCTTCCTCAGATCACCTGTATCCCTTGAGGGTAAAACACAGGGGTTTTTGCCAATCAAACCATTTTTGATCCTCAAAATGGGAGCACCTTCGGACAAAGACTGCACTCGCACTCAACACGACACTTAAATCCCTATAAGAACATGAAAATCTGAGCTAGAGGAGCGTGTTTGGTCTTACCTTCTTGAGCTTCCCACTCTTGGTGCCCACAAAAGCCAGGGAGTGGTTCTTGTAGACGTAGGCGATCACCGACGTCATCCTGTCCCCGTCCTCGGTGAAAATGGGGAGCCCTCGCACCATGGACGATACTCCCAGGGGGGCGTTCATATCCAGGCCGCAGAAATTGTCATCAATTGTTAACAGCTGCAAGGAGAGAAAGAGAGAGAGGGCGTAAACAGCTGAAGGCGCCGATTTTTCAGCCGTTTGGGAAGGATCCATCCGTTGCATAACGTGCCCGTAATTCATTCAAAAATCAGTGAGGACTGGAGAAGGAGGTGGAAAAAAAGAACTTGTCCAAAGTCGCACGATGAGCTGCAGACAGAAGGAGAACTGGAAACTTGGTTCTCTTGAATGACAGCCCAGCAGGACATATTACATTAAGCCTTTTTCCTACTGCTTTACCAGTCAGTTTTACCAGTCAAGACTCAGCAATCACAGACAAAGTCTGCTGCAAATGTCTTAAACATAGCTAGTTTTGTCCAAAAAAAAGTATTTCACATCATTCCCATAGATCCAGAGTAAGAATCACTGAGCTAAATCTGTCCTGGCAAATAAAATAGACCCTGACCTGCCCTCTGGCCCTGAGATCCAACACCAAGGATCACATCTGTGAAACCCAAATAACCACTCCTCTCCTAATTCCAAACTCAGTAGGATTGCTCATGCTGGAAATTACCATCCTCCAGGGAGAGTCCAGGCATTGACTGAGAGAGAGGTGATCAGCCCAGGTCATAACTGCAATAGGGACCATGGTAAGAATTAAACACTATAAACTTAAAACCCTTTCCAGTGCCTAAAGGGGCTCCAAGACAGCTGGAGAGGGACCCTGGACAAGGGCCTGGAGGGACAGGACAAGAGGCAATTGGTTCAAACTGCCAGAGGGCAGGGTTAGATGGGATCTTGGGAAGGAATTCCTGGCTGGGAGGGTGGTGAGGCCCTGGCACAGGCTGCCCAGAGAAGCTGTGGCTGCCCCATCCCTGGAAGTGTCTAAGGCCAGGCTGGAGGGGGGCTTGGAGCAACCTGGGATAGTGGAAGGTGTCCCTGTCCATGGCAGGGAGTGGGACTGGATGGGCTTTAAGGTCCCTTCCCACCCAAACCAGTCCATGATTATCCATCTTACCGGGATGCTGAAATTCACTGAGGTTTTTCGGAGAGGATGGAAACTTTCACAGCTACCACAGGGGCTTCCCAGCCTTTGTTGGAAATACCCATAAACCCCCAAAAACCTGAGGAAAAGCCCTATTCATTAACGCTGCTGCCTAAGCTCCCACACCCATTGCATTGGAGCTCAACAGGCTTTCATCACACAGATGCTCCACTGGGATCCTTTCACATAAACAAATGTGGGGTCTAGTTAACCCTGAGGGGTTTCTTTGGGCTTCAGAGAGTTCCAGAAGTCCAGCAGCAGCATGGCACAGGCAGCTCTTCTACCTTAAGGCACCATCAAGGCAGGTGAAGCTCATACAGGTCACAGATCTCCCTCGAGTAAGTCAAATAAAGCTCCAAATATCACAGCACACAACTGCCAAAGCAGTTGGACTTTATTAACTTCTCTGGGGCCACTCACAGGTTTGAAATTAAGCATCCACTTATAATGTTTTGCTGGACTAAGGCCTAGAAAAGCAATAATTAACTGTACAGGAAGGTTGCCTGGTTTTGATATATCACTAATAAAGGACCACGACGATTTTCTTTGTCTGAACTCACATCTTCCTGGAAACATGGCTAAAAAAAAAAGTGATGCTCCCTGCTCGAGTTCACCAGCAGTAAAAGCCTGATAGTTGATTCATTTTATCCTCACCCAGCAATTACGGGCAATAATTACAGATGGTTTTGCTGAATGGAAGAATAATGTATCCTAAATGTGTTTATAAATACATAAAACCTAGGAGGAATTCAGAGAGCCATTAGCAGGGATCAGCTAGCCTGAGCTCTGGCCTGCAGGAGTCATTAGTGTTTGTGGAGCGCCCTTTCAGAGCTAAAACACGGGCTCGGAGAGCAATTAGGGAGCAGATCAGCAGCCACCAGCAGCAGCAGAGAGGATGCTCCTGGTCCACAACGCCAGCACCAAGTCCAAGACAAATCTGCATCCCAGCTTTGGTACGTAGAAATCCATGACCAGCAGGGGAAAGGAGGTGTGTGAGAAGAGCCATCCAACCAAACTGGAAATGCACTTTCCAATAGAGCCAGCTGATCCAAAAGGACTCCAGATGACCCCCTCAGCCCAACTGTATGGCCCCTTGATGTCATTCCAACCTGGACTGTCCTATGGATGTAGGATCTGAGAAGAATCCAGGCCTCCAAGTCAGGTCCGGTTTGACCAGAACTCTTTTAAGCTCTCCCATTAGCACAATTTGTGTTTCAAGGGTATAATCAAACTGCTTAAGTGCTCACTCTAAACGGCCTGACAGGCTGAAAAGAATCACTTCAGGCTGAAAACAGGAAACTCCCAAACGGCAGAAAGAGGGGAGAGGGAGGAAAGTTTTTAAGGAAAACAAGGCAGCTTTCCTCACCCCCCAAGAGGATGAAAAGCTTAGTAGTGCCAACAGACATCTTACCTAAGGTGCGGTGTACAAAGCTCCATCCCAAACAACAGGAAATTACTCTGACAAGCAGCGGAATGAGATGAATCCAGCGGAGGTGGCACAGTCGGAGGCATCCTCCTTGAAGGAGCACAGCCTCCCACACAACCCCATCCCTACAGCACAGCCAAAACCAGCCACTCCCACTGAAGCACTTGAGAGCAGAAAGGACCCAGGCAATGCTCTGGCTGCCTTCCTGCAGGATCCAGAACCTTCCATGCCAAGCAGGAGCCTGGGAGGATATGGATCCAGAAATCCCAGGATTAAGCACAAACACCTGTGGCTGATTCGCAGCCCATCTCCAACCTGTTGGGACTTAATTAATCTAATTAGCACAGGATAGCTCCTCCTCCACCTGATGGGGCTCCAGCTGAAGTCAGACCTACCCTTAACGGGCCTGATATCCCAGGCAGACACAACATTGAATCTAAGCCTGTTTATTTCATCTTTTTTTGCTGATACTGTTTATAGAAAGACACATCCTTATAAAAAGGACTTATACAGAAATATGGGGACAGATTTTTTTAAAGAAAAGAGAGTCACACTAGAGTTAAAGAAGAAATTGTTTATGATGAGGGTGGTGAGGCCCCAGCACAGGTTGCCCAGAGCAGCTCTGGCTTGCCCCATCCCTGGAAGTGTCCAAAGCCAGGCTGGACGGGGCTTGGAGCAACCTGGGATAGTGGGAGGCGTCCCTGCCCACGGCAAGGAGTTGGAATTTGATGGTCTTCAAGGTCACTTCCAACCCAAACTATTCCAGGATTCTGTGTCCGCTCCCGTGCTGCTGGGCGGGTGCCAGGGAAGCAATCACGGAGCCGCGCTTTGCCATGTGGACAACCCTCCCCCAGGAGCAGGAGCGGGGCCAGCCAGCCACACGCCGCAGCAAAAACTATTTTCATTGAACATATTTGGGTTATTTCCTCTGGGGATCATCTGCCAAAAAAACGCCAGCAAGCAAAACCCTACAAATAAACAGCACCCGGCTCCCGCACAGCTGTGGCTCTCAGCTGCACACGGGCCTTTGTGGAGGCAGAAATACAGTCATCTTCTGCAGCAAAGAGAGACACGTAAGGAAGCTTGGATTTATGATGAAAGGGTCAGGAGTTGCAAGCACAGGTTTATTTTCAATTCCAGACACTCCTAGCAGCAATATAAAGTAGCCACGTTAAACTCTCTGGAGCTTCTCTGCTTGGCAATTTCATGTTAACGACTTTCCAGAATGAAAGAGGAGGGTGAGGGCATGAATTCACTTCTAACGCTGCTGCCACAGCGGCTGGGATAGCAGGGAGAGGCAGAGGGAAGGTCTAAAGAGGTGGGAATAACATCAGCAATTCCGAGCGGTTAAAATCCAACCCAGAAAGTCACAGCCAGCGGGTAACGTGGAACAAAATGGGGGCTTGCACTTGGAATGCTGGACTGGAATCAATCACTTTGTCGTCCCACACCAAATTCCCATTTGCTAATGAGGGTGTATAAGGTGCTCTGCATATCCAAAATATCTTCATCTCAGACCGGTTGGCAGCTCCCGGGGTATAAATGCCCTCCCAGGCCCACCAGCTCCCTCTCCACCTTGGGCTGATGTGCAGGGGGGACCACTTGGCCCAATCAGGGCTTCATCTGCAGCCACGACACCGTGGCCAAGCATCCCAGTCACCAGAGAAATGGGAAGGATGGGCAAAAGAATGGGCCCGATTTCCAGGAGGATTCTGGCAGGCATTTGCCTCCTCCAGGACTGAGCCTATCAAATAAATAATTAACACATCCAAGCCCTCCTGGAGAGGATAGGTTTACAAGGCTGGTGCTGGCTCAGTCCCACGGGGATTTGCTGAGCCCCCAAAACCCCCAAATTCAGCAGAAGGGTTAGAGATTTGATCCCAACACCTCCTTCCCCGTCCTCATCTGATTCCCAGCAGGAATGAGGGGCCAGTGCAAACAGTGCTCGTAACACACCAACTGTCCCTTCAACATCTGCTTTCACTGTTTGCCTCTGAAACAGCCCCTGATAATCAAACACAGCCTAACCCACATTTGGGGAACAGCCTCCATGAAGGATTAGCCACCCCTCATTCCTCCTTGCTTCCACTCTGGAGGAATCTTCCTCCCCAGTCAAAGCACTGGAGCCTTTTCCCAGCTATCTCAGCAGGCTCCAAAAGCAATTTCACAGACTCACTGGGGATAAAGGCTGTCCCCACGGCCAAGTCTCTCCTTTGATTTACAGCTAATACCTAACAGCCCTGTCTTCACATGGTGGCAGGTACTTGGCTCCGCTCTCCTGTTATCTCAGGCTTGGCTGCAGCCAGGGATGGAGGGAACAAAGGCATTAATGGATGTCTGTGCTGCCAGCAGGGCCAGGGAGCCAACAGCAATAAGAAATCAACGGGAATGTGCATTTGAGTCTTTGCAAGGAGATAGCCAAGGTCTTTTCCATCACCTGACTGCAAGGACTGAGTGAGGGTGAGGGCATTCACTCAACAGGATATTTAAAGACCTAGAGAGATGGAAGCCCTAGAAAAACCTCTCACCACTAATTTCACAGTATCTGAAGAGACACAAGCTAAGAAATTTAGGGTCTAGATCACCTGCAGCAGGGGTGAACCATAAATCCCCACAGAGTGGAGCTGGAATTAATGGAAACCATCTCCCCACAAACCATAAGGTTTTAGACTCCAGCAGCAGCAGGATGGTACCCAAGGCTTGTGCTCCTCCTGTTTTCCTGGTGCACATCCTCTTGATGGTTTGAGCAGGGTGAACTCCTGGTTGGATGCTGCTTTGGCCAGCCCATGGCATTACTACCTGGCATTCCTGAACTTGGACTGACTCTCCCTCTGACCTCCTGCAGAATCTCTGTTTCTGGCCCTGCTGCCTCCTGTGGCATCCATGGATTTTGGTTCACCTGCCCTTCTCCCCACAGAACTTCAGCAGAACCATCACATTTCAGTGCTGCTGTGCTGAGCTGTGAAATCCTAGGGCTGGACAGACATGGCCCCTCCGGCCTTCTCCTCCAGCCACATCATTCCCATAATTTGATGCCTGTTCCTGCCCTCCCCACCCCATGCATTCCTGACAGTGGGTCAGGAAAAGGCTGCAGGTCTGCCCAGCTGTAGATCTTTGTCATCTGCAATCCAACATTTTGTGGACAACGAGATGGGCAGTGACCAAAGATAGCCCAAGACCACCAACCAACAGTCGGGCTGCAGTCTTAATGGCATCCAAAAATATCCAGTCCCGTATCCCCAGGGTGCTCTGTGATATAATAGAAGCTGGATAAAGAGCCAGCATTTGGAAATACATCATAATTGCACGCTGCTTTCCACTGGTGCACCCACAGCAGTGGTCACTGTGCAATTACACATCACCATATACAAATGACAGTGCAGTTACAGCGACTTTACCAATTACAGGGGAATTGCACCCACTGTGCTGAGAGGTTTTCATTCAGACACCATCCAGGAACTCAAGAACAAAGGGGAAAGTTACTCAGACTGACCAGAACTGGTACAGGAGTTTGGGGTGTAGGTCTGTAGTTCAAGCACCAGTTCAAGGACTGGTGTCAAGTTTCCAGAGTGCTGCAGATCCTTAATGGGGTACAGAGTTTTTATGCCTGCATTTATGTCCCTGCTCTGCTGTGAGTGTAAGGCTTCCCAACAGCTTATGCCATGTTCCTCCACGTCGTAAAATTTGCAATTTCCTGAAGAGGAGGCTGCCTTTTCTTACAGGGAGCAACAGGTTCCTTCAGTCTTCAGGCCTTTTGCTGGGTGGTTATCAGTCATTGTGGATAAAAGTAATTGTGCTATAAATTTAGCACCCTCTAAGTCCTGCCTTTCTGAATGATTACTGTGCCAGAAGATGTGTACAAGGTAAATCCATTAGTGAACCCCTACACGTTTTCTGGACCCCAATATTACAACATTTAAGCAAGTTTGCTTTCCTTACTTCTTGCTCCAGACCCCAGGGATGCAGAGCCCAACTTTCAGCGTCTGCTGATTCTGTCACAGCCATGGAGCTGCAACTGCAAAGACTTTTCATCCCATGGTTTTTTCTCCAAGTCTGATTCCCACTTTTGCTGGGCACATCTCCTGGGACTGATCATCAGCAGCATTTCTGCTCTGGAAGCAGCACTGGGCTATTATGGGGCTCTGAGCAACCTGGGCTAGTGAAAGGTGTCCCAGTCCATGGCAGGGGGGTGGAACTGGATGAGCTTTAAGGTCCTTCCCGACCCAACCATTCTGTGATCAGAGGGAAATAGTTCATGTCCCCATGAAGGAGATTCATATTGTGATTTAAGTGGTATTTCAAGTGCCTTGGTCAGACCCCAAGAGGCTGATGTAGGCAGGGAAGAGGGACAGTACCTCCAGCAGCGATGCAGAGTCAGACTGAGACAGTACAAACATTCACGGAGCTCTTCCCATCCCACATCCCAAACACCATCACCATGTCAGCCAAATCTTCCTTTTCCATATTGTATTTTCACCCCTTGAAAATATTTCCAGCACCACAACTCCAAATCTCAGCACCAGCACCCCGAGCCGTGTGGGTGGGGTGAAAATCACCCCCCAAAATTGTGTGGTCACCAAGGTTCACCTCCCCCACAGGTGGCAACTCCAAACCAGAAGGACGGATGTGACCTGGGGAGCAGCAACTGTGACTGTAAAAGGTGTAAAAGGAAGCAGAGCTTTTCTGTGGTCCCATAAACTTCCCCTTGCTGGCTCAGAGGATCACATGGATGAGGCACTGAAGGATAAACAGAGGGATATAATCTCTGTGGCTCTCAGATCAGTGCTCTCAAAAAATTCACTTAAAATTTTTCACACCCCAAAAAAAAAGAGATTATTGAGTGTGGAGACTCTGCCTTTGAAACTGCCACGGACTGTTGGGTAAATAAGCATTTAGGGATTTTTCAAAAGGGAAGTATTGATCAAATAAGCTGCTAGAGCTCTTCAGTAAGAACTTATTCCAGCAGCAAAGCTGTCTTACACACCTGAAACAGAGTTGCCAGCAGATTTTCTCTGCTGCTGCTGTGGCTGAGATGGGGAGAAAGAGTCCCAGAGAGAGGAAATCTTAAGCGATAAAGGTTTTTTGTGTTAGCAAAAAGATATTTTTGAGAGAAGGTGCTGCATTTTATCCTAAGGGATGTCACATTTCCCTCTCATTCCTATTGAGTGCACACCAGCACCTGGCCAGATAAAGTCCAGCTGCTTCCCTTTGCCAGCACCACCAGCGATTCTCCACCGCATCACAATTGCCATAATTATTATTTTGTGGCACAGAAAAAAAAAATCATCATTTGGGCTGCAAAGTGCCACCTGCACCAACGGCGCTGCGGAAATGAGACAACGACGCTGCTTTGCATGCAGGCAACACCTTCACCCCGAGAGCCCAGAGCCTCTTAAAAGCATTAATTAAGCCTCACCACGGTCCTGCAAAGGTGAGTGAAGTGCTGTAATGAGTGAGACGTGTGTGCTGCTGCTCTTCAGCATCCTGAGAGCTTGGCTTGCCCAACAAATAATGCAGAGATCCAGGGCTGGCGTCGGTATCAGGGACAATCGAGATGCATCTGGTCCCAGCATCTCACAGAAAATGAATTTAAAGAAGCCTGGTTATCAGTTTAAACAACAAACCAAAGCACTCGAGCCCTGAAAGGGAAAATCTCCCGCTTGCTGCCGCTTATCTGCGCGGATCTCGGCGCTTGAGGAATTCAGAGCGTTCCTACCAGGCAGTGTAAATTCTCTGAAGCTCCAACTCCTCCCGAATCCGAAAGCAGGGCTGTGCAAAAGGGAGGCTGCAGCCAGCCCTGGAAGCAGGGACACCCTCACAGTCACAGCCGTGTGTTTGTTGGCGGGGGATCCCAATCCGTGAGTGCTGGGTCATTCCCTCATTAGGAGGAGCAAATTTTTATTATTCCCTTCTGCACGTCCCCTCACCCTGCCTCTCCCACTCTCTCTCCGTGTCTAAATACGTGCCTGGCTAATATTCCTTGTTTACAGGATAAATCAGCTGAACAAATCCTATTATATTTTGGATCACTGACAGCGACGGGGTAATGACATTGAAACGGGAAAATACGACATTGTTCCTGCTCGATCTAATGTCAGCCACATGTTCCATCAGCTACACCAGCTCCCAGCCCTGCATGGAGGAAAGAGGCCTCGCTCTCTTTGCCATTTAGTCCCATGCCTATGTGGGTGTCTTGCTTTTCCTAGTCTCCAGTAATTCTTTAGATAAAGAATCACAGGATGGTTTGGCTTGAAAGGGACCTTAAAGCCCATCCAGTCCCACCCCCCCTGCCCATGGGCAGGGACACTTTTCAGTGGACCAGGTTGCTCAAAGCCTCATCCAAACTGGTCTTGAACACTTGCAGGGATGAGGCTCCAGCTCCATCCTGAACTTGGATATATCTGCCCAACCAGGTCCGTGCTGGCTCTGCAAACACTGAATTTTGTCCCAAATTTACCCAAAGATTGGCCCAGTGCTAATAAAATAACTCTAAAACAAACTTAGAGCAAAAACTATATCCCACACCAGTAAAATCGTTCAGATGCCAGGCTGGGAGTATCTGGGGCAGAAATATGTGGTTCAGACATCCCTCTGTGAGTGAAACAGCTTTTTTCATCTCCATCTTCCCACTATCCAGTCTTCAGGATGACACTTCCAATATCTGTATTATCCTACCTGGTACACCAGGGACCCATCCATGCAATTTGGGTAAATAGAGAAAGGTGTGTATTTCATTGAGGAAAAAAAAATTAGTCTTAAGTTATATATTTCCTGGAATATAAATAAACAGACGTGCACATCAGATCATTCCCAGAGGCTGAATATCTTCACTGACCCTCCAAGTTCCAAGACAGACCCTGCCCTGTGTTTCACCCTGACAGCTACACTGGCACCAGGCGAGGGAGGAAGGGTCTGTGCAGGATTTATCCCACCAGAAAGCCAGGCTGAATCCAGGACAACCTCGACCCCCTCCTCAACAGAACGGGCATTGTACAACCCCCCTGCTCCGGATGCTTTAAATAGCAGTGGCCTCACCGAGGGAGCTGGAGTCACTTTGCTTCTGGCTCTTCCAGGACATCTGGGGTTTGCTTTCTGCTGCCTTTTTTTTTTTTTTATAAAAAGAAAAAAAAAATCCTCTTGCACAAGCGTTCCCCTTGGCCTGCCAGGCGACCTCCTGGCGAGGCAACGCGAGGTCAGGTCTGCGACATCGCCGCTCCCCTGGCGAGGAAGGGAATGCGAGGAGATCACATGGAGCCCTCCAAAAATGCAAGGGCTGAGTCACGGGAGACCGCAGGGCTCGACCACAGAAGAAAACAGCCTGGGATGCTGGCAGGGGAAGCAGCAAGGAGCAGTTCCCAGAAAGAAATCGAACTGTCCGTGTGGCAAGAGGCACGGGGAGGCGGCGCAGGAAGGGATGGAGAGGCTGGCGCTTCTCTCACCCGCACACGGGGGCACCAGCAGGACCTGGGGGTGATGCTGAGCTGCTCAGGCACAGAGGGGATGGATGGGATGGATGGTGGGGGAGGGAGCTGTGCCTGGAATATCTCAGCCACAACAGCGGCTCTGCAGCCCTGGGTCCCGCTCTGCCCTCAAGGAACGTTTTGTGTGAGTGGGGTCACCCAGACGGGAGAGAAGGGCTCTGGGAGAGGGTTTGGCTCCCAGCCACTTAAAGGCAGAGGGTTTCCTTCTGCTTTATGCTTGGGAAGTGAATAAAAGGTTTTGAGAAGGTTGTTTCCAATGCGTGTTTGGGTTTTTTCCCCCCCCCAGGATGATGAGGATTTTGGAAGGGGAGGTTTCAAGATGGGGGTGTCATGGGAAGGTAATTAATTACTGCATTACAGTATTTTGTCTGCATGCACTGATCTGGCAGCATCCTTTCAAGGACAGGTGTTTAATACTGAGAAACCTACTTAATACCTCAAATGCAATCATCCTCTCCATGCAATTAGGCCCTGGTTTACAGCCCTTAAGTGCAAGCTTCTGCTGATGTAGGGGATTAAGAGTTTTTGTTTTGCTCTCCCTCAGAGCGTCCAAAGCCACTTTTTTTCCCTGCCTGGAGTGCAGAGCATTTTACAGAGGCAGGGAACTGTCCTTATCCCTGCTGGCTGAAAGCAGAGGGGTGGCACATGGGAGGGAGAACCACCACCCAGGGAAAAGAGAAGATGAAGCCACGTGCTGCCCAGAGGAAGCAGCAGGGAGAATTTCCCAGTTCCAGTTCAGAGGGGCCAGGACCTTGCTGGGAGCACTGGAGACATGAACTCGGTTGCTCTCCATCAGCCTGAGGAGCACGGCCCCAGACATCTCTGACCACTTCCACCACTGACAACAACCACGAAAAACACCAGCTGTATCCCTGGAGAGAGCTCCCTGAGCGGCCTCATGTGGAAGATAACATGGAATTTCTCCTGTGGAAGCGTTTTTCACCCCAAGAGCAGAGCGAGCTTTCCAGGGGAGATGATGCTCAGGCCTGCTGGAGGTGGAAGTTGCAGGGGGAGGTTTTAAATCACACAGCTCAGCTGGAGAAACTCAGAGCCAGCTCCCTACCCCGTGTCCCTCTTCCTCCCCAGGCTCAGCCTCTGCCCTGTTCAGCTCCCAGCGTCAGCAGGAGGACACTGCCTTCCCAAAAACCGAACTTTGTCATTTTTGGGGGGATTTCCTGCTCTTATTTGCATTTTCGGAGGAAGAAGAAGCAAGCGCTGTTAAAAATTGACCAAGAACTGACCTCAACTGTCCATAAACCCTTTGGGTCAGAAACGTCAGCCTGTGTAATTTGGAATAAAGGTGTGTATCTAGGTGGGATGGACAAAAAATCCTGTTGTGCAATCACTGATGGCACTGACACATATGGGGATTTACTTAGGATGGCCTGACTGGGAAACAGGGATACTACAAGGTCCAACAAAACTGATAACTCGTCCCTATGATTGATCCATTCCCCTGGGAAAGCACCAGGCTCACATACCGGCCCATCCAGCCAGGAGAAATGGGCAGGAGCTCTGCGTGCAAAGTGCCAGAGCACCAGGATCACATGGACATCCTTCCACGCATTCCTCTTCCCAAGGACTAAGCAACACCCAACACTCCCTTTTCCCCAGTCTTTCCCTTTTAAGGAAAAATGACGGGGGAAATGACAGATAGGGATGACAATTCCTGCTTTTTTGATTACAAAGTGATTATTTCCCTTGAAACAGCCGTTCTTTCCAGCAACTCCAGCCCACGTCCTTCTTCCCAAATGACCCCGTTCTTCTGTCCACCATGCTGGAGAGGAATGCAAGAGCAGGGAAGAGATTCCCTCTTCCTGACCTAGAAATGGCCCTTCCCAACCTGCTGCCACGGAGCAGGAGAGAGCCCATGGATCAGCCCCACGGACCAGGTGCTGTTCATCCCTATGCTGCCAAAGGAAAATGCCTGTGCACCCAAGTGGCATCCAAACATTCCCAACAGCCTTCCGTGGAAGGAATAACCCACAGCCTGCTCCTGAATCCAGCTAAACCCCATGACAACAGCAGTGCTTGCTTGGTGGGCATCAGGGATTGGCAGGGGGATGCAGGGAAAGTGGGAGAGCAGAGTCCACTTGAGGAACAAACACACGGAGGACTCAGGGATGTCATCAGCAGGATCTGCAGAGAGGTTTTGGGGAGTTACCGACAGCCACCAGAAGCACAGGAAGCTTTGACAGCCAAGTCACTCATCAGACAAGGGTTTGGGACCCAAACATCCTCCTCTGTTAGCAAAGTGTTGGGGAAATATTGCCCAGCTCTTCACACAAGGCCCTTTGTTGGCCGCTCAGCCCTGAAAACATTTCTGTGCTCCCCCAAGTGACAAGGCTGCCATGAAAAACAGGAAGGGTTTGAATGCAGGGATTTAAACAGCCCAACCCCGTTTCCTGCCAGAAAGAAAGGAAAATACCAGCAAAAGGCAGAAGCCAGGAGATCACTGGGGACTTTGATTATCTTGGGCAGATATCAGTGCTCCGTGTCCGGTGGAAGCTGCAGCGACAGAGGGGACACCTTTGGATGGCAGGGACTGGAGTGTGTCAGGCTGTGAGGCAGATCAGGCTGAGGAGGAGGCCAGGATCTCCCAGGAGAGCAGCCCAGGGATGCAACCAGCTCCTAAGCTGACAGCCAGGGTCACGTGCCAACAGCACGCTGTGGTTGGGACTTCACTGTAAGCCAAAGTTCCAGCAGGATCCCTGCTCCTCTCCGTGTCCCCTGACACCTTCAAGCTGCTTTGGGGTCAGTCTCCAACACCCTCCTCTTCCTCATCCACGCTTTTTGTCTCACAGCAGTTCACCTGCCTGCTCCCCGAGGCAGAGGGGAAGGCTCCCCTGAGCATCCCAGAACTGGAATTCTCACTGGGCTTCAGAATGCACCTCTTGATCCTATTTCGTAGTAATGGCAAACAACAAATGCCCCAGTGATCGATTCCTGGACAGAAAAGGCACATTTACATCTCCATCCTCTTCTCAAACAGCCTTTTTTTCTTTTTTTCTTTTTCTTCCCAAGAAATCCAGCATTTCCCAACTGTTTCACAGAACCATAAAATGCTTTGGATTGGAAGTTAAAGTTCCTTTAGTCCAACCCTGCTGCAATGAGCATAAAAAACTTCAACTAGATCAGGCTGCTCGATTACAAAGTGTATGAAGGACATTTAAACCACAGCCTTCTTTACCCAACATGGAGCTTGTTTTCTGTTTTAAGGAGCCTATTTTTCCCCTCCAGAACAGCCCTGCCTCCTGCCAACCCCCCTGCATGTCCACAGAGCCAAAGGGTTTGAAGGTGCCCTCTGACTGTATAAGTAGGAATGGCTGCAGTACCCAGAGAGGAGATTTAGATTTGACATGAGGGAAAAGCTTCCTAACAGCACAGACAGATTTCAGGGAGAGGGAGGAATCTCCACAGCCAGAGGTTAAGAACAGGTGAGACAAACATCTGTCAGAAGCGTTAGAAGTAGGGCAGGAGGGCAAATCAGATGACCTCGTAAGAATCCTTTTTTCCCAGCCTCATTTTTCTCTGATTATATGAATTTCTAAGCATTTGGGGTCAAGTGTGCTGCTTAAATATCAGCTATTATCCTGCTTTTGCAGAGAGGTATTACCTGAGACCATTCATCACCTGAGTGAACATCACCAATTTGCAAATCAACGGCCCAGACATAAAAATCATTTTTTTCTGATTTATGCTGAAGATTAATAGGAGGACAGCTGTAACACAGGGATGGGAGAGGGATGAACATTGAGGATTCTCCATTCATGTCTGGACTTTCACCTTTCCCATTCTAGAAATTCTGCTGTCACACTGCTAGAATCTACAACAGGCTCTTGGCACAGGAGAGCCACAGGCTCATCACACAGAGTTGTCTTTGCCTTGACCTTTGCAAACCACACTGGGACAAGAATCCAGGACATCCAACCCTGCAGGACATCTGGGCACCCACTGCCTCCCACTGCACGATGTCCATGAGACACAATTCGTCCAGCCAAGGTCTTTCCTGACCTCAAATCTCCCAGCTCCACCTGAAACCAACCTCCCTGACCAGGGCAGGTACAGACTCTGCTACTGGGGACCAAAGCACTGTTCCCTCACATCCCTGGAATTATTTGTGTGCACACTGCAGGTTTGGAGAGTTGTGCTGGGAATGGTCCCCAACAGATTTCTCTGGCCCTGAAATGGCCTGGAGCAAGCATTCCACCAAGGCAGGAGCATCCTGTCATGTGGATCTCCTTTGAGTCAGTCATTGCTCTGTTAGAAATACTAGAAAAATTAAAAGAATATTTGTTATTAACAGAGAGGCCTGACCACACACCAATATGAAAGAACAGTGCAGTGAACTCAGCACTTCAGTCCTACAGTTAACACCACAAAGAATCAGAGAATGGTTTGGGTTGGAAGGGACCTTAAAGATCAACCCTGCCATGGGCAGGGACACCTTCCACTATCCCAGGTTGCTCCAAGCCTCGTCCAACCTGGCCTGGGACACTTCCAGGGATCCAGGGGCAGCCACAGCTTCTCTGGGCAAGGTGTTCCAATGTCTCATTGGAGTAAAGTAAAGAATTTACAGAGTAAAGAATTACTCTGAGTAAAGAAGTTCTTCCTAACATCAAACCCAAATGTCTCCTCTGCCACTTTAAAATGCTCAGTGCCCAGCACATCAGCTGGACCTATTCTCACACAGGATTTCAGCTGATGAAGGCAGGGCAGCAAAGCTGAAGTTCAGCTCCAGCCTGGATGGTAGGCAGGTTAAGCCTCTATTTGCACCAGCAGAGAAACATTTGACATCCACACAAAAAGCAGGGAAAAGTCTCACTGATGGCTTTGTAATTGGTTTTAGAGCTGCCTCAAACACATGTGCAAAGCGGCAGAGCAGCAGTGCTGGGGGTTGGCTGGCAAGCAGGACATCAGCAGAGCACAGAGGCTCTCACAGACACGTATCCAGGCTCCAAAATACTTCACCAACCATCAAATATTTCCCAAGCTTAGCGGCTGGACTCTGCAACCCCTTTCAGCAGCCAAGTCACTAATACCTCCTCCCTCGGGCAGCACAGCTGATCTCAGGCAGGGCTTGCCAGCAGCTCTAAGCAGGCTCATTTAAGGAGAGGACAGCCTACTTAGTTACACTCTTCGGACTTCCTGCTTTTAATTCAAAGATCTCCAGGTCCTTTTGCAGCATCTCTGATTCACAGTGAAGAAATACACTCACAGATTTGCTCTGAGGTTTTTCCCCGCTGTGTCAAGTCCCTGTTTCCCTTGTCCTCTCTCCAGCCTCTGCAGTTCTGTCCCTTCAAATCCAGTCTGAGACACCGGTTTGGGACTCACCCCATGGGACACAAGAAAGCTGTTGGCCTTTTTGACAGAAGCCAGGACTGAGAGGTTTCAAACCTCCTAATTTGAGAGGTCCAGCGCTGCCAGCTTTAGTATGGGAGCACAAGCAGAGCAAATATGCAAATGCATGGAGAGGCTTAACAGCCCAGGAAAGAAACTCCAGTGGGAAGCTCCCAGCTTAAATCTAAAGGCAGCTCTTTGAATGTGCAGAGGCCTCGCGGCTAAACAAAAAAATCAAAGCCAGATTTGGGCACAGCCTTGCTCCCTGTGCAGTGCTCCACAGGGAGCTTTGCGGGTCGAGGCAGAAGAGATCCCAACTAAAATCAAGGACTCGTCCCTCTGCAGCTTCGGTGCGGAAGGATGAGAGCAGGGCAAGGTCAAGCAAGGACACTGAGGGGTGTAAAGGGGAATTAGGGCAGAGTAAGGGAGGATCAATCTCCCTGCAATGAAATTCTGTGTTCCTCTTGCTCCGTCCTTGTCCTCCCAAGGAGCAGCAGCAGGAATCCCCCAGCAAACAGGGCGCAAGCACGAAGGAGAGCCGGAGCGATCCCATATCCCAAGCACTGGAGATTACGGGGCAGGGAAGCACTCTGGCGTTTCTCCCTATTCCCTTTGCTCAGACTCGAACTCGCCTCTCACTTGAAAGAGCTCATTAAGGCTGGGAATCAAAGCCCGGGGCAGCGGCTCCTGCAGCCCTGGGTGCGGTGCCGGCTGTAATGCCCATGTCTGTGCCCACTATCAAAGCCAGCCCTGTGCGCGTTCCCGCAATGACACTCGACCGAGCCGACAGAATGAACCGAGGCGATGTCTTCAGACCGTTTGTAGGTCAGACAGACCAGCCTCTTCCCCAATCCCACCCTTGAATCTTGCAGTGTTTAATCCTTGATCTGCAGCCAGGCCTTAATTTTTCAGCGCAGAGCTGGCTGGAGACCGGAAGGCGAGGGGCTTTGATGGTTAATGACCAGTGCTTCTCGGCCCTGGAAGAAATGAAGCCCTGGCTTCACAAAGTTCCCTGAATAAATCCTGCTCAGCTCCAGCCCAGGGAGATAAAATTACACCAGCACACAGAGAAACTGGTACAAACCACTGACATCTCAAGGGCCTGTTTTGGTTCAGGTTTGAGCCAAGACTGCACTTGGGGCTAAGTGATTTCACCCCCATGATTTGCACAGTGATGTGACTGTAACAGGCAAATTCCTCCTAAAGATTCCAAGGCCCCTTGGCTCAGATCATCAGCAAACACAGCAAGTCTGCTGATACCTCCATCAACTTGTCCATGAGCAAATTGTGGCATGAACTGGTCAAACTGGGTGGTGTGGGGAGCTGTAGGCAGAGCCAGGACCGGGACAAGACAGTCTCAGTTCCCTGATCTCTGCTTAAAGGGTTGAGAAAGTTGGTGGTTATCAAAAGACAGGACCTGTGAATAGATGAGGAGGGCGAGGTTGGGTGCTCAGGGCCTTCACTTACCGCGCTGCTACAGGGAATGTCCTTGACCTTGAGCCAGGCCAGGTCTAACGTCCCCTCTCCCCTGTAGCAGGACTGAAGCCTGTCCTTGATGCGGTCATTGATCTCCTTCAGGACAAAGATGCAAAGGGCAGACTCATCCAAGGACTTCATCTTCCTTTTCTGCCCCTTGGAAAAGACTGTGAAGAGGATATCATCCTCGGGACCAACCCCCAGAGACCTGGCCAGAATGGCTCCGGCCTTGGACAAATAGGCCGCCTGGAGCAATCGGTATTCCACCCCGTTCTTCTCACAGCCGATGGGCACCTCCACGTAGGAGTTAAAGGCCGTGTCCTCCTTACAAAGCCGGACCAGCTTGGAGGTATAAACCTGCTCCTTGGTGGTGGAGCCGGGTGGGGAGATCATCTCAGGCTGCAGAGTCAGGAAGTAGACAAAGTTCCCGCTGCTGAAGCCGTAGATGTAGTAGATATCGAAGTCGGGGATGATGGTAAAGGTGTCTGAGGGGATCTTGATCATGGAGGCCACAAACTCGTCGTGAAAGACGTACGCAAACATCCCATCTGCCTCGGAGTTCTTGGTGAGCTTCCTGCTGGAGATGGTGGGGAAATACTCCGGTTTGCCGTCCACGGCCGTGGCGATGAACAGCTTGTCGTCCGTGTTGCTGTAAGAAACAATGACTCCAAAAACAGAGCCACTCTCATTCACCCCAGAGAGGTAATGCTCCTTCTTGTGGAAGGGCTCTCCGAGCTTGAAGAGGTCATCCAGCCTCAGGAGCTTGCAGATGCCCTGGTACAGGCTCCCACAGGCTATCAACCGATTCTCCTTGTAGTCTATGAGGAGCATTTTGTTTATGTTGTTGGTGGGAGTCAAGGGTTCGTTGCAGGTTTGGACTATCCTGGGAGGATAACACTTGGGATTGTCATCGTCAGGACCGGTCTCGTGGGTCACCAGGACCTTCAGGTCGCTGGAGAGTTTGTAGATCCTGTTGACAGCCCCCAGGTAAATGTGCCCAGTTCTTTCGTCCACCACCAAGTGGTTGAAGTTTCCCTCTGCCTGTTCTCCGGTGAAGGTGATGAAGGGCCTCTTTGGATGGGGCGGCTGCTGCCTGCTGAGGGGTGACACTGTGGTGGACAGCAGGAGGTGAGAAACCAGGCAAGTCCACTTCCACATGGCCGGTGACATGATTAGAGAGGTTTGTATTCCCAAGGCAACGAGGATTAAAAGCCGCAAAACTCTTCAAAACACCAATTCCCCGGCAGATTCCGTCCTACAAGCAAAGAAAAAAGAAAACAAAAGTGCATTACTACGGAGTATTCCTTCCTCCTCCCTCCTTCACAACCATGCCATCATCAGAGCGCATTTAATTGCTAATCCTCCCTTTCTCCACTCTGAGCTCTCTACTTAAAACCAGCACAAAGGGAGCCCTCCTGACAGAAAAGATGCTGGGAGAAAGAGCAGAAATCACAGAGCAGAGGAATAAATCAGCACCCTTTTCCTCTCCATTACACATGCACGTGCCCCACGGTGGAGCACAAATATTGCCTGGAAGCGCAGAGGGGTGATGGTAGGAACATCACCCAGCATTGCTGTTTGCACTGCCAGCAGCAGCCCAACTGTGTATTTGCTATCTGAGGTGCCAGGACTGGAGAAGGATTATTATTCTGCTCTTCTGGATGAGGGAATGAAGCCTAGAGAAGGTCAGGGATCTGCCTACAGGGACAGGTCCAGATGGATGCTGAGCTCTCCTGCAGCCCGGGAAGTTTGCCGGGAAGAAGGCAGCTCTGGTCTGACATTCACATCCTTTCAGGGAGACCCCGGTCCAGAACGGGCCTGTTTGAGCAGGATCTCTGCGGCTTCCAGATCAAAGCTGCCTCATGCTGGTCCAGACAGAGGAGCTGTGGTGTGCCAGCCATCACAGCCACAACTACAAAGGGCTTGTGGCCAAGCACAGACCAAACTGAGCACCAGGCCTCCTCCCCTGGGCTCTCACCACTCTCCACCCACTTCACAGCCAAGAAAACATTGCCTAAAAGAGAGACACAGCTCTCCTGGGAATCTCAGGCGACTGAGGAGAAAGGGGTTGCTTATCTATTAGCAGTGATAAAGTCTAAAGGACCACGAAGTGGGAAAACTAATGACCCAAGGACCTGCCTGGCACCTTTCCAAAGAGAGGGAAGAGGGTTTCCTTGCACCACTCAGTCTCTTAAAATCTCCCAGGTTTTAACCAGGGTGGTGGGAGCAGTATGGGATTCAGCATCTGTAGTCTGGTGAGCACATCACCAAGTCCCACGGAAACACATCTTCCTACTCAACACATCCATCTGCTCCCTTTTCCTTCACTTTTTTGGTTGCTTCTGTCCCAAGAACAGCTTTACCCCATTATGGCCCCACAGAGCATGTGGGAGATGGAGTCCTACCAGCTCAGGTCTCACAAGCCAAACTCCTCGATGAGTGCTGACAACAAAAGCCTTATAAAGGTGGCCAGGCCCTTCATCCTTCTTTATCATCCAGATCAGAACTTCACAAAACTGTCGCCAATTTTAAAAAGGACACAAGCCAAACGCAGCTCCCCTCCTGCAGTGCCCAATCCCCTCTGTCACGGAGTGACTTTGCTGAAATCAGGGGTGTAACTGCTCGTGACAGCCAGGCTCACACAAGCAGGAGGTAAGGAAAAAAATCCCTGTTCGCAGGTCCCAGCAGGGAGGAAGATGTGACAGTGACACAGGTCTGGATGTGCAGCCTTTTCAAATCTCTGCAGCTCAGCCAATGCCAGTGGAACTGAAAAATTGACTTCAAGAAATAATAGAGAGGATAAATCCCTCATTCTTTTGACCTGCAGGCTGATTAGATCTGATAGTGGAAAGGGTAAGTCTGGGCTTGTAGAGCAGCCACCACTTTTATGCCACCCCAAATATTTCAAAATTCTCACAGCAGCCAGGATTTCAAAGCCGTTGTAGGATCACCCTCACCTCCCGCTGCCCTCCCCGCCGCAGCAGCCGCGGGCGTCGGATGGATGACGGACAAAGGTCAGCCCACATTTACTTTAGGAATGTTTACCCTGTTCTGCTTTGCCTCTCTGGTCAAGCAAATATTTAATAAAATCAAGCTTATACTGCAGAGTTTGCAGGACTGTCTCGCGAGCTCTGCGGGGATAGGCAGGCTGGTCACGTAGGCTTTTAATAACCTTTATGATGATGGATAGAGCAGTGATGGGATGAGCTCTCTCCACACAACCATTCCTCTTTCAAAAGAGCCCATCCTTGAGAGAGCAGCAGAAGAGGGAAGCTGTCCCTGTTTGAGTCCTGTGTTCAGCACCGTCACGTGGTGACCCTGAACGCCGGCTCCCGGCACTGATGAGTTATGATCCGTATTTCTAACAGGCTCTGGTTTGATCGGGAACTAGGCAGATCTAGGAAGAAATTATTCTTTTCAAGTACTAAAAAGGGATCTGTTTTACCCTTGTATTCAACTGTATTTCGCTCTGCAGAGTCAGCAGAGCTGCAGGGCAGGGAAATGGGAACTGCTGCGACCCAGGGACTGAAGAGGTACTGAACAGCCCCTCTCTCCGAGAGGAGCCTCTGCCCAAAGCTCAGCACAGCACCAGGACACAGCACCTGCAACAAGGGGAGGAAATCTGCCCATGAAAACAAACAGCCAACACAAAATAAGAAACGAAAGACTCCAGACATAAATTCTTCAAGGCCCATGCAGGTGGGGATTGATTTGAGGTCAGACCGTCACTGGCAGAGGAAGGGCATGGTGAGCAAAAACCTTCCCAGATCCATTCCAGCCCAAACCATTCTGTGATACCTTCAGGCAAAGACAGCAAATTGGATCTGGAAACCAGAGAGGCTTCAGTGAGAAACTCCAGGAAGGCCTTTACAGCAGACAAGGGCACTTCAAAAATACAGAACCCAAAGGGGGAGGATGTTCACCTGCAGAGGAAAGAGCATCAGCAGTCTCAGAGCACCAGGAATGCACAGGAGCAGCCTTTTGGGACAAAGAAGGGAGAGCAGGAACCTGGGGCTATCTTGCCATCTTCCAGCAGCCATCTGAGTGACCCCAGGAGCAGGATTTTCCCTCTGTTTGCTGCTCATGCTGTTCACTCTGTACCCTCTGTCCTGGAGCCCCAGTCAGTCCTGGAGCCTCTGAGGGCTATAATTCATAATTTGGCTTAATTAATAAATAACAGCAGAGGTCAGGGGCGAGGAGGCCTGGATCTTGAGCCTGCAGAATAGAGCAGGGTTTGTATTATCCCTTAGAGGATGCACCAGGAGAAGGGGGTTATGGATGTATTTTTATTCCCTGTGTCTGGTTGGCAGAAATCACAGCAGCTGGGAAGAGAAGTAAGGCAGTGCTGTGGGCATGCACAGTCTGCAAGAGAGTAATTATATCCCAAAAACAAAGCAAACAAACAAAAGGCCACAGCCAGCAGGCAGCGAGGGCTGGGCTTAGGCTCTGAACTGGGTATTTCCCAAATAAACCCCAACTGCCTTTTCCACCAAGGATGTGGCCAGCAGGGATGCCATGGCCCACCACACAGGGCTGCTGTGTGAGGCCACATCAGCCCTCTACGTGGCTCCAGCCTCTCCACCAGCACATTCAGGGTCCCTGGGAAGGTCACACAGCAAATCCAGCTGTTTCAGACAGGGTTTCATCCATGGCAGAGGAAGGACTCAAAATCAGCTCCCACAGGAGGTTCCACACCACTCTCCTGCCTGTGGAGTCACATCTTTATGGCTTGCAAATAACACATTCCCCATAAGATGCCTTGAATTCCCAGAGTTTGGTTCAAGAACTGGTTTCCTCTTGAAGGACAGTAAGTTATGATGCTACCCCACAGTGTGGTTACTTTTTTACTGTTATTGACCACTTCCAGCAAAGGTTTGAGACCACTCAGTTAAAGGTTGTAGTTTAGTTCTGCTCAGGGATGTCCAAGACACAATCCCAAGTCTCCAGGACATGCAACTCTATGGCAAATAGATGGGGACCTGGACAAGAAAAGTTAGGGCGTGAAAAAGCCTAAAAGAAACTTCCCTAATTTCTTATAACTCTGACTATTAGATGGGAAAGTTAGGGAATGATAAATACATCCTCAAAACGCAGCAGGTTTCAAGGGGACAAAGTCAAGGATGAGTTATGCCTGAGGAAGTACGAATAAATCAGGAATAAACAGGACACAAAGGACTGATCTGTCAATTGAGAGAGAGGGAAGGACCTGGGAGGAAGCGTACAGGGAGAGGAGAAAGAGAGAGCTGGAACGTTCAGGATTTGATTGACATTCCCACAAAAGCCATGGTCATGTCCCTGTACTAGAGACTGGAACAAATCCACACCACTCCAATGACAGCTCCTGAAAAGGAACAAGTCACTGGGTGAACATGTGAGACAACAGCACCTCCCCATTTCCCTCACACACACACAACCCTCCTGCCACCAGAGGTGTTAGACACATCCACGTCACCAGGTCCCCTGCCACGGCCACACGTGGCAGCAGGGACGCTGCAAGGTCAGCAGGAGGAGAGCCTGGATACAGAAAGCTGTGGAAACAACCCTGCTCTGGGTCCAGCTCATAGCAAAAATTAAATTAAATTTTAAAAAATAATTCAAAGCCCTGAACACGACCAAAATGTGCTGCAAAACAGCTCTGGCAGGGGGAGAAAAACCCAACACATGCTCATGGATGGTGGGTCTGACACCACCCTGGAATCCCATGGGCACAGTGAGCTCCCCACTGGGCCAAGAGGAAGCCACGAGCACCCAGCACCCCTGGGTGATGCAAAAGGCACGGGCAGGGTGGTTAATGAAGCCCAGTGCTAATGAGGCAGCACGCTCCTGTGTTTGCTTTAGCTGCACTCGGGCTGTTCATTTCCCAGGATGGGGAGGCCGGGCAGAGATGCTGACGAGGCAGACGCCCAGCGCCGGAGCCAGCGCGGAGCAATTCAGCACCAAGCGCAGCTACACAATCCCTTTAATCTCATATAAAGACTTTTTTTCATGGTTTCCTTTAATAAACCCTGATTACCATGGATAGAAGCTTTTCTTTGGGAGCCAGCATGGCAAGAAAACTCGTACGGAGACGTTGTCGGCAGCTCCCCCGACAAAGAGCGGATTCCAACTTTGCCTAAATCCTTTCTCCCCGAATTTACAACCTGCCCAAGCTCAAGGCAAGTCTCACTTTGAGACACCCCACACCAGAGCAGCTTTTCTTTGGAGCTCCCCACAAAGAACAGATCCCAGCACAAGCTGCAGCTCGTCCCAAATAAAGAGATTAATTTCAGGAGTGGTTTGTTTGCAAGGGAATTAAGCTACGTTGGGACAACAGAGCCTTCCCTCATCACACAGATTATTCCACTCGGATGCTGCCCATCACCTTGTTACCTGTGCCAGAAGAGTATTAAGTGATGGGATTAACACATGCCATGAGTGGGACTTCCTTCCTTTTTTTCCCAGCTCTTCCCATGTGATAAAACCGCATGTGGATGTTGTTCCTGCCTGCATTTCAGACTTGGTTTTCTACCAGCAAAAGCAGGGCAGAGCTGTGCTCCTCTGTGCTTGAAAGGGAGAGCAGGGAGGTTTGGAATGATTTCTCAGCTCCTCCAGGAATTTGCTACAGAGGCTCGAATGAAAGAACACAAATATTCGGTGTCACAGAAACGAGAATGGAGCTTTGAGGTCATGGAAATAACCTACTAATCCAGAGACCGGAGTTAAACTCTCTTTTCTGGAGCAGACAGGGTTGTGAATCCCCGTGGCTGGGTGTTATGGGATCGTGGAATATCCCGAATTGGAAGGGACCCAATCTTCCAATGGTGTGACACCCTCCACAACACAGGTAGCAGTATTTCCCAGCCTCCTGAAAGTATCCTGAGGATAAATCTACTAAAATTATTCCTTATCACAGTAACTTGGGAAATGCAAACCCCCAGACAAACAAACTATTGTAGCAAGAGCACACAAGGTCATTGATTTCAAGCAGACCATGTCACAACAGTGCCTGACTTGGCTGATCCCACCTCGTGTGTCTGAGATCACAGAGGTCCAAAGCACTGAGAAAAGTGAAATATTGCCCCAAAGCCAGTGTCAGGTTGACTTCTGCCCCAAAGTCTGGTTCTTGTCCCCAGCAAAGCCATCATGCGCTGCTGGCACTCTGCTCTCCCCAGCACAAAGGGTTTCTGTACTGTATTTCACTGAGATGCAGCTCTCATGGGGCTGGCAGTGCCAAGCTGGCCAAGAAATTAAAATGGTTTGGAATATCTCTTTGGCCAGTTTGGGTCAGCTGTCCTGGCTGTGTCCTGTCCCAATTCCTTTTCCCTGTCAGGGCATGAGAAGCTGGAAAGTCCTGGAGCAAAAACTAAAGCCATCTGTGAGTTATCAACACTATTCTCACGCCAAATCCAAAACACCATCCCAGCTACAAGGAAGAAAATTAACTCTGTTCCAGTGGAAACCAGGACAGCACTTCCAGGGTAAAGAGACCCTGATGAGCTCTAGATGCAAAGAGGAACAAACACAGTCTCTGCCCCTAAAGGAGTGATGAATATTGAAAAGGAAATCAGCTGGGTTTCATCCCAGCAGCCCTCCCCAGCTCATGTATCAATTCCAGCATTTTAGGACAGCCTTGAGGAAAATGGTGTTTCCTTCCTCAGAAGGCAAGCTCATGCTCTCACATTACCTTCAAGGCTTTGGGACTGGCTCAGATGGGAGCCCTAAACCAGCAAGGAGGGGTCTGTGACCCCAGTTTTCCCCGTGAGTCACCAGGGAGATGTTTCCTTGCTGGCTGGAGCTGCTTAGCACAGTTTTGTGTCGCACGGGGTGCCAGTGGGTGGGTGTTTCCCCCTGCCTGGCAATCTTGGGAGGATTGTGAGACACGAGTCCTCTCTCTCAGGCTGAAGCCTTGCAATTAGCACCGTGTTTATCCACCAAGAGCCAAATCTCACTGCACTTCAGCTGCCTCCTGAAAGACTGGCAGGGAGGGTCACTCTGTACTCACAGTGACATTGTGGCCAAGGGCTACTTCACTCTCCACATCTGCATGAGATAAAATGTGGGACTTAAAGGAAAAAAAACAAAACCTTTAGACCTCGATTTGCTGCTTGTGGGAGCACTGAGATCTGTATTTGGAGGTGGGGAAACCACCGGCAAAGAAGCCAGGAGAGAATCCCCAGAATCCTTCAAAGTCTGAGATTTCGCCCCATATTCAAATGACAGCTGGAGCAGAGCGGTCTGAGGGACACAGGGGAAAAGCAACAGGACTGGGAAAATCAGAGATGACATCGGGATCAGAGAATCCCAGAATGGTTTGGGTTGGGAGGGACCTGAAAGATCATTTTTTTCCAGCTCCCTGCCACGGGCAGGGACATCTTCCACTAGAACAGTTGCTCAACGCCTGGATGGGGAATAAGGTTTGGAAATAAAGCTTCAGAGCCAATGGATTTGCTGCACAGGATCAGGCACCCTGCAAACCAGATGAGCTTCAGTTGATGGTTCAGAGCAAATGGGAACTTCTCTCAAATGAAGAGTTTACAGCTGGCCAGGCCAGTGTGAATAATGCAGGGCACAGCCATGTGCTCCTGGAGATCCAGGATCCCTAGGGGAAGGACCATCAATCCTGCAGCCACACCAAACCTTGCAGGAAATAGGCTGGACACCCAGCAGGAGTGGGAACATAAAGAAAATGCTGTTAGCAACGCTGGATTGCTGGGAGGGGAGAGGCAGAGGTGTGATAATTTCTCTCCAGTGATGCAGGGTTTGCAGCAGAGGCGAGAACAGAGTCTGTCTTTGTGCTTTACTCAGCATAAAATTTCCTCTTTTCATTTATGGCAGGTATCCAGCCCCTTTTTGGAGCAGCAGCCACCAGCTATGGATGGGGCCAGGGAAAAGATCTGACACAGCAAATTCTTCCTCCTCAGCCTCTCTTGTGAGTGGCTAAAGGGAGCAGATGAGCGAGTCCCCTAAAACAGGGATGGCTGGACCATCCCAAATCCCAGCCAGATCTGCAGTTCAACACACACATTCCCACCCCTGGGAAGCAGCAGTGCTGACTGGCATTTGCTCTCCCAACCCTAAAAGAAAGCTGCACTTTACTGCAACCATTAGCAGTATTCTGATAGTGACTGGAGATTATGAAAAAGCAATTATTAGACGTCTCCTTGCTTTATTTTCTCTGCGCTTCCTAACTCTGAACCAATTCCTGAATGTTTCTGGGTGGGTTTTTAGGCACCCACACACCTCCTGGGCAGACATGTGCTGTTCATTTTATCACTCTGCCTTCTACATGACAGCTCTTCCAGCAACTGCTCCCTGTCTTTCAGCCCTGAGCAGGTCGGATGAGGTCAGGAGAATGTTTTTTCCATGATTCTGTAGCACCCATTAGGTCCCAACCTGGTGGTTCAAAACTTGCACATGTTAGCTGGAGTAATCTATTCCTGCTATCTCCAAGGGATTGGGAAGAGCTCTTGAAGGGATGTCAGAAGGCTGACAAGTCCATACTTCTGCCCCAAAGCTCACCAGCCCCAAATTCCAGGCATCTTCTGCAGATATGAGACTGCTACAGAGCACAATCCCTTCTTCACAAATTAAACAATACAGCACCAAACAGACACTCTTTTAACAAGACTGATCTCCTGCATGCTCTTCTTGGCTTTCCCTTACAAATACCCTAAAAACTGCATGACAATTGTTTATCATTTTTAACCTTTCCGGCACAATAGCACTTTTTGTGCAGTTCAAAACGGAGCAGGGCTCAGAGCAAGGTGCCCCCTGAGAAGAAACACCCAAGACCAGACCAAGCAAGAGATGTGTCCTCTTCAGAGGCTTCCCCTCAGAGTCTTTTGGTTAAAACCTTCTGTTCCCACTCGACTCGGGTGTTTTGAGCAGGCTGAGCTTGGCCCCTGGCACAAGAGGCAGAGGCAGGGACAGGAGAGCTGGAGAGCCCCACGATTGCCCGAGCAGAGGCTTCCAGCTGAGCCACAATTTCCAGCCCAGCAGCAGCGCTGGGAAGGACTCGGCTCTCTGTGCTGAGAGCTGTAATGAGGCAGCCTGGACAAGGCCTTGATAAGCTCCAGCTTTGTGAGCGTTTCAGGGGGAATGGAAAAATAAAAAGCAGCCTGACATCCATCCCAGCACAGCCCCGTGATGTCCCAATTTACAGGAGACACGGGGAGACCACAACAGGCACTTTCAGCAGAGAATCGCCTGCAAATCCCAACCCCCCCTTCCAAACAGGAATACCTGGATAAACCATTATTAATTTGCTGTTAATTTTCTCTTCCAGTGACTTTGTCACCACAAACCCAGCTACTGCCAACACACCCAAAGGCCTAATGAAAAAGTTATTCTTAGAGCCCAGCCCGGCTGTTGGTGCAGGGTAACTCATTCCAAATCCTGCCTGAGAGTCTCGAGCTGCTGCTGAGCTGGACAGGACACCTCTGGCCAGGATCAGAGCCAGGCAGGAGACAGAGCAGTGCTCACATGGGTGAGGAGATAATCACATGCTCTGTTTGTTAACAAGCAGATTAGGAGAGAGCTGATGTACACACACACACTCAGACAGAGAATTTTTGAAGGCAGATACACAACTCTATCCTGTGCAGACACCTTTATTTCTGCACCAAAATTATGCAATTCCTGTGCAGGGCGCTGTGTGCATGCATAATTGCAGTGAGCATTAGCAGCAACACCTATAGCTGGGGTTGTCTGCCATGTTCTGTGCCAAGGCTCACTTTTAAGGTCCTCATTACTTTGACAGACCTGAGGCACTCAGGGGACAATTTCCCGAGCTCGGTGCCTGCCTCGGGCAAACAGCACTGTGGAAAGTTGCATTCAGAATGACTTGGGCAAGGCTGAGAACTAAATTAGGGGAAAAGTTTTTGCAAGCTACCGATTTTAATTTTTTTTTCCCCTGTATTTGACTTCAGTTATGCTCTTCCCCCTGCCTTGCTGAAAAGATGCCGCGCTCTGAAGCAGGGAGTAAAAATTGGGATGTTCCTTCCCTTGTGGCCTAAAATCTGTCTAAGTTTGACCAAGTTCCAGCATCTAACAGCACATATATTGCAAGGGAAGGTTTTGCCTTGCCCACTGGTCCTGGGATGGATCAGACAGCACTTGGGCCATCAACACAGGAGTAGAATTTGCTCCTGGTCAGCAACCTGGCCTAGTGGAAGATGTCCCTACCCATGGCAAGGGCTGGGAAGGAGATGACCTTTAAGGTCGCTTCAACCCAAACCAGTCTGTGATGGGATGACTTGGCCAAGGTCACACGGAGTCAGCAAGGCAGGGACAGAGCGTCAGCCCCCGTGTTTAATTCCCACAGCGCCACAGCAAGCACTGCTTTGCAGAGCCACACCTGCAGCACCAGGGCAACCTCTTGACCGCTGATTTTCTCTGTTCTCATCTCCTTTGGTGCATGTTTGAGGAACACAAGCCCAAATATCCCTGGAGTGATGAATTCCCCTCAGCCTTCAACCCACCCCCTGCACCAGCGCTTTGCCAGCATCAGCAGAACTGGGGTGTCACACGCTCGAGCGTCGGCGTTGGAACGACTTTAGATAGTGCAGTGGTCACCGTGCTCAGCTCTGGGATGCAGGGATGCATCCAGGGTGTCCTGAAACGATACAGCACAGCCCTGCTGCTGGCACCCAGCCTGGGAGGCCGGGGGGAGGAAGGGAGGAGGTGTCTCCTGCTGCTCGAGCTTTCTGCGGTTCATCCCCGTGCTCCCCCAACACCGGCCTCGAGAGGAGACGCTGCCAGGCTGCCACCAGCACACCTGTAAGAGGCAAAAACTCTGCTTTTCCTTCCATAAATATCTTCCCTGGGCCACTCAGACACGGATGGAAGCTGCCCTGACCCTTCACTCGCACGCATCGTGCCCGGTGCTATCAGCAGCTCCACAAATCACCCCGGAGCAGCCACAGGGAGGGTGATGCCATCGTTAGGGCTGTTTGCACGGCCCCATCGCTGCAGATCCATCATCACAAAGGATCACCCGTGTTAGGACACGTGTTCCACAAAAAAAAAACAGCATCAGAAAGGGGCACACGAGCCGGGCAGTCTGCAAGGGACAGTTTGCAATAAGCAGTGGTTTGAGATCTGGGCTCTGCTGCCCAGAAGGAAGTTACTCGTTTGCTAAGCCAGCTGCAAGCAAAAGTCGAATTTCACCCGGATCCAAACACCATCTGCTTTGTCCATCTCTGCTCACGCGGGAGGAAGGCACCTGGGGCTGAGGCAAGAGGTGTTTCTATGGGGTGGGGCGTGCAAAGTCCATAAAATCCTGCCCCTAGGAAATGGAGGCCTGGATAGCACAGGCTTTAAGACCTGAAGAAACACCACTAAACACATGCCCAGGTGCTGAAAGAGCAGGGCCCACAAGCACTGTACCCAGCCCCCTAAGCCACACCTGCTCCCGCTGCCTCCACTTCTCCACTCATCCCTCTCTCCCAAACGGGACTTGCTGCTCTCTTCCCTCACCTCCCAGGACCCCACAGCTCCACTGGGAATGGCACACAAGTCTCAAACACTGTGGAAAGCTGCAAACTTGTGGCCATGCACCTCTGCCGTGGGGGATGCAGTCACAGCAGTTTGGACATGAGGCAGGAGCATCCTCCCTGCTCCTGGAGAGCATCATCTGTGCCTCACCCCTCCCAGGGGCCTCAGGGGAAGGGCTGGGGGACACAGGGCCTTGTCCTGGCTCCTGTGTGGCTCCTGATCCTCAAGACCTGTCTTGGGACTGGCTGCAGATGGATTTTAATGACATGAAGCATCACTCACACAGAAGGCTGGGCTGAAATCTGCCCTTGATTCAAGAGTTAGAGCTTGGAACTCTTTTGACTGGAGGAAAAAGGCAGAGGGGGAGAGGGAGGGAAATGAAGTTTGGGTTGTTAGTGGTGGCATTAGGCTGAATGCAGCAGTGGTTTGTACTGGGTGCTGCTGAGCATTTTAGGACAGACCTGGGGAGTGCATCCAGGGGCCACTTCTGGGTTTATTTATAATTTTTAGTTTAGTAAAGCAAAAATATAGTGGTAAATAGGGGAGAAAAAAGGGATTATTGGCAAAAAAGAGAGAGAGGATAAGGTGGAATGGCTTTAAACTGAAAAAGGGTGGGTTTAGATTGGATGTTAGGAAGAAGTTCTTGGCTGTGAGGGTGGGGAGGCCCTGGCAGAGGTTGCCCAGAGAAGCTGTGGCTGCCCCACCCCTGGAAGTGTCCAAGGTCAGCTTGGACATGCCTTGGAGCAACCTGGGATAGTGGAAGGTGTCTTTGAAGAAGCCTGGAACTGGATGATCTTTAAGATGCAGCTCAAACCATTCCCTGACCCTCTGCAAAAGCAGCACCCCCCTGGCCAGACTGACCCTGGCTCGGTCAAGGTCAGCAACCGCCCTTGGGAGCACAGGACCAAAGCCCCTGCGGCAAACCCACGGTCATGGCTCCACGCCCCAATTCCCTGCAGGAACGGGGAATCCCCAGCAGGTGCCTGCAGGAGGGAGCCCACAGCTCCCAGCCGTGCTCCTGCCAGGGCGCTGAGATCGAAACTGCGGCGGTGGGAAATCGCTGCCACCCTGCAGTGGGTTATTAATGAGGAGATATTCCCCCTCTGTGGCCACCTGCATCCCACACACCCCCACAGATCCGGCACTTTCCTCTTCTGTCGGGACAGATAATCCCCTTTTTTCCCTCTGCCTCCAATCCACGCGCCAAGGTAGAGCCCAACAGGCAGTTCCCTGCTCCAGCCCTTGCAGACAAACGTTGTGCCAAGCACCGCGAACTCACAGCAGAGGTTTTTCTTCCACCAAGGTGCCAGAAATAATACAAATAAACTCTTCTTCTCTCCCTGGCTTTATATCTCCAGCTCCCACACATCACTACCAGCGGGGCTTTAAAACTAAAACAGGCCGGGCCTACGTGGCTGGAATTTATCCTGGAAATTTATCTCTCCTCGCTGAAAGCTCTGTGTTTGCTTGATCTTCCTGCCTTCCAACTCCTACAAGTGCCACATGTTGCACAGCTGGATCCCTGACAGAGAAAGGAAACAGGAGGGAAGAGAGAACAGATTTTTTTTATATATATATTTATATATATATACGTGAATGCAATGGCCAAGGTTTTCAAAAGTCGCCTGTGAACTGCAGCAAAGTAGCTTCAGATATCTCCAAGGGACCTGTGCACAGGAAAAGACAGAGCTCTTGAGCTTCCAAAAATCTGCTCTCCGCAGGTAGGAGCGGAAGGAAAAGGAAATGGGGCTCCAAAGGACTTGCTGCTCTGAAGATGCTCAAGACCAGCTCTTGCAGGAAAGGATTTGAGGCAAAAGCTGTGGCAGGGAAGGCTGGAGGTAAGGCAGCCAGGAGGGAGAAGGACAGATCTGTGTGGCAATACAGGAAATGAGGAGGATTTTTAAGTCTCAGACTTGCTGGGGTCTGACTACTAAAATAATAATGTGTTTTCCCAGCTCCAGGAGAATTTGTTCACCCTCAGGAGCTGCAGCAGGGGAATATCCCTGGGCTCCAGCACAGCTAATGGTCCCCCAAAGACATGGGCAGCAACATCCACTTCCAGTGTGACAAGCCAAGAATAAAGCACAGAAAGCCAAGGGGAAGAAATCCCGTTCATCTTGAAAAAAAGGATTTAAAAAGAAAAATCACAGCAAAGGAAAAAATGGAGAAAATGTTATTTCCTTTGAAATGGAGTATTGCACTCTGCAATAGGATGGGGCGGGGGGATGATCAAACCCAAAGTGAACCAGAGATTCAGTTCATAAACACAGGAGAAGGTCAGCTTCCTCCTCACCAATAACTCGGTCCCACAGGAATCCAGCCTGGCATTTGATATAGGGCAGATATTTGATTCCTTCCTCTGCGTGGGGAGCCCGACACACACACACACCCTCCACCCCCCGGCCCCTTCCCCTCCACACACCAGCACTGCCACGGGCTGCTCTGGGTCCCTCCTGCAGCCACCCTGCGCAGACCAGTTCAAAATCTGCTCCCTGAGCTGAGGAAGGGATTATTTTTCCCTGTGTTTGGGAAGAGGCAGCGGCTGTAAAACCCTCCTGCCTCAGCCCAGCAACAGCGAGACCTTGGGAGAGGCTAATTATGGGTGGTGAAATAAGTCACCCCCTGGCAGGGAGCGGTGGAGGAGAGACAGGCGAGCACAAACCTGCACCTGGAGACCTTTTTGCTTATTCTAAAATAAAGCTGATTCTGCTGCCCGTGTTACCAGGGAAGGGGAAGCGAGGCAGGAGAGGAGACAACCACCAAGTGAAAACCAAAGAGGCAAAACAAATGGAAAACCTTCAAGCATCGCGCTGTAACTTTTCCATATCCTGGTGCAGGCATGGAAAAGACCCCAATTATGCTCCCCACACATAAATGCCCGGGAGGAGGGGAAGCAGGGCAGGGAAGCAGCCTGTGTGGCCAGCAAGGCTGTCTGTGGGGGGAAATGTGGCTCGAAGCACCCTGTGCACCAACCAGCGGGAGCCATGGAGACGCCCGCACGTGTCCATGCACAGCCAGGGACTGGGGAAGCAGATTGTCATGGAGCTGCAATCTGCTTGGGATCTCCTCCAGGCTCGTGGCACCTTGTGCTGCCCCACTTGAGCGCTCGTGGCCACGCTCCAGCCGAGCCCCTGGGAGGGATGAGAACGGTGCACGATCGTCCCCTACCCCTGGCAGCCCCTCAGAGACCTCTTTGCCAAGCTCGACTGGAGCCACATTCCCAGACACAAAGGTTTGCCCAAAATCGCTCTATTTATTCCCAGTTCCGCCGTGGAGCAAAACCTCAAACTCTTTTCTTTCTTCCCTCTCCTCCCCGCAAGCTGGAAAACATCCCCCTCCCACCAGCATCTGAGCAAGAGGTGCTGGAGGCAAAAGGAGAACTGGTTTTTTTGCCTGAATCCCTCCTAACTCCAGCTACACAGCAAGGCTGCTCTTCCTCATCCTAAAATCTGGACCTGCAGAACCTTTGCTGAACTGTGAGGGGAAACTGGCAGCGATCTGTGGGAAGTGCAGGGTGAACAGATTGGCATTTTCGAGCCATGTGCAGTTTGCATTTGTGTGTAGCAATGTGCATATAAATGTGTATTTTTATGTATATGTATAAAACATACACACACACACACACACACACACACATATATATATATATGGATGCACGTAGCTGTATTTAGGAAAAAAAGGGATCACAACTTCCACCACGGGATAATGAGAGAGCTGGGAACGTGCAGGCAGCACGACGCAACTCAAATCTCCTCCCCACACCGCGGGACAATCAAGACTTCTTCTCTGGCATGAATGCAAAAAAAAAAAGGGCCCAAACAGCTGCAAAAAAAAAAAGGGTGATGCTTGTGAAAAACTGCTTTTTTTGTGGCTCATGCATTGCAAAGCGTGTGTGTGTGTGTGATGAGTCAAAGTCTGAGGGCTGCCTTGTGTCAGCCATTGACTGTGCCAATGACAGCAGCTCCCGACAGCCTTTAATAACACCACTTCCAGGCTCTGGAGCAGGGGGAGGCAGGGAAGGGGGGAGGAGAGTGCTTCCCTTGCAGGCTGGTGCACAAAGCATCCCCGATCTCGCCAAAATGTGTCACAGGCACCCGCTGATGGCTCCGTAATCGCAGCCCACGCTGCAATGTGCTGTTCTGAGAGGCAGCAGAGAGCACAGCCAGGACAGCAACTTTGGGAACACGGAGGTAAAATGGGGGTCCCGCCCCCAGGAGGACGTGGGGACACGCTGGGGTCAGCAGGGGTGGACCAGGAGGTGGTTTAGGGGATCATCCCTATCAGATTTCCCAGGGTATCTCCATGGGTACACACCCAGGTTTAGACTGGGAAGCAACCAGGAGACAAGGAGTTCTCTCTACTTCCATGCAGAATAGGTAAAACAGGGAAAAATATGTACAGGTCAGACCTGGAATACTCAAGTCCTGCTGCCCACCTGTGCCTTGGTTCTCCAGCATGAAGTGGGGGAAATAAGTCCCTACCAGGTCTCACGGATGCTGGAAAGCTCCTGGAAGGCTGGAAGGAAGATGCTAAAAATCCTCGGCTTAGTCCAGATTTGGAAAGCTTTGGGAAGAGCTTGGGAGAGCGTCGTGTTCTGATTATTTACTTCTCCAAGCTAAGGAGAGACCTACTTCACACACCGCCTCCTGGAGAGGCGGAAAAATCAGGCATGTAAAGCGAGAAGGAAATGGAAATCGGCTTGATAGCTCCTTCCCCTTCCTACTGGGGAATACTTACCTAATTAGGCCCGCTTGCCATTTCCTCCCCTTGCTTTCTTTGAGATATTATGCAGAGAGAAATTTGTCCTAAAAGTTGTTACTTTCACTCAGAGGCATCCCCTTGAGCTGTTTGCCTTGCTAAGGCAGGCAAGGGCAGCAATTCCATCAAAAAGGAGGGGAAAAAAATCCCTCCTGAATGGCTTTGAGAGGTGCTGGTTTAAGCATCCAGCTCCTGCTCACCCACCTCACCCCCCTTCTCCATCCCTCACCCAGGCAGAGGGAGCAGCTCCAAGGTGCCTCCTGCCCTTGCTTGGCCCAGATGAGCAGCTCCTGATCTCTGGGAGTGACCTTGGAGGCCAGGAAAGGGAATCCAGAGGCTGCAAAGATGCTCTGAGTCCAGTGGCCAAAATGACTCTGCCCTCAGTTGGAGAGAAACGTGAGGCTGGATGGTCTCAGGGCTGGTGGAATCCATAGAGATTCCCAATCCAGCCCCAAATCCATACCACCATTTGGATTTCCCTCCAAATTCACATATCCAAGCAGCTGGTGCAGCTCAGGGTGGAGAAAAAGGGGTGGTAGAAGCAAAACCTGAATCCTCCAGACCCACACGGACATGGGTGACCCAAGCAGGACACAGCACGTTCTGCTTTCCCACAGGCAGCTTCCTTCCTTTAGGAGAGGTCCCACTTTGGTGGCTTCACTCCAAGAGAAGGGGTTGGCACGTGCAGGACATCCAGGAGCGTCTCCCACTCCAACAGGATGCTCCCAACCATCCATACAGCAGAGACAGGCTGGATGTGACCCCACACTAAGGGTTACAGGGGTCTCTGGCACAGAGAGGGGTCAGCACTCACCCCCAGACCCCTACACTGGACCCCTCATCCATCCCTCCATCTCCAACCTGCGCTTTCCAGGAAGGCCTCCCATCCCCCTCAGCCCTGCTCCTGCACCCCGGGAGGTTTTTTTCCCCCCTGCAGGGAGCAGAGCTTCCAAGAAGGAAAATACAAAGCCCAAAGGGAACGACTTCAAGCAATGAAACCGGCTCTGCCAAGGAAGGTGTTTCATTCCTGCCCGAGGGGGTGCTTTAAAGAACCTCCTTTTGTTTCCTCAAAGGCTGCCGAAGGTGGAGACCTGGAGGAATTCAGGGAACTCACTCCGCAAGCAACAGCAGAGATTTCCCCACGCCTAAGTCTCTCCAGACCCAGCATCCTGCGCTGGTCCAGCCATTCCTGCATCCCTCCCGGCCCCATCTCCCGGGGGAGCACCTGCGGGGCTGCAGGGACAGCCCAGCCCTGCACCTGCAGACCTGTGCAGGGTGTGAGAGGAGGGGCCGAGCCACCCCTGCAGCTGCTCCAACCAGCCCTGAAACTTCACCTCCCAGTCGGTAATTCCGCATCAAGAGAAGCTGCATTGTTTTCCGTTTTTTTTTTCCCTTTTCCTTTCTTTTTTTTCCTCCCCACTAGGCAATTTCCAGGGAACAAGAGAGAACTGCGCAGCAAATCCCCGCTGCAAGCACAGCCAAGCCCTCCCCTGCCCCAGCCAGAGAGGGAAAGCAGCCCCATTCCTCCCAGTGCCTCTGCACATCCCTCCATCCTCCCAGCCCCCTGTCCCCACCGAGCCACCCCTCTGCAGCCACTGCAGCCTCCTCGGGGCTGTGAAGGACAGCAGGAGGGAGGTTTCCTTGCAAAGCCACCTCTGCAGCTCTGCCAGCTTCCAGGGGAAGCTGTGAACCCGGTGGCTGCAGGCAGGAGACCCAGCGACCTGGCTTTGCATCCCTCCTGCACCTCCCGAGCGTTCCCAAAACCAAGGGATGTGCTGGATAAACGGGGTCCAGGCAGGACGCCCTGCCACAACTCCCAGCTAGTTCATTGCTCAGCATCCAGAGGACACCTGCTCCTACCCCCTGCACCCATTCCTGGGGAGCAAGACCCCCCCCAAAGCAGGATTTATCCCACCCATGGCAGCTGGAAAGTGACGGTGAGGGCAGGCAGAGCCATACCCCGAGCAGGGCTTGCTCTGCTTGGCCTCTTGCATCCCTGGAGGGGTGCCCAGCTCCAGAGGGGGCTCAGCAGAGCAGGACCCCAGGACGGGAGCATCGGAGGAGCTTCCCTGCCTCCCAGCGCAGAGGGATGGGTTTGCAGAGAGGGAGGGACCTGAGCAAACAACAAGGAGCGGCAGAGGCAGAGATAAGAGAAGGTATTTACCAGGCAATCGCTACAAGGTCCTGTGAATACAGTATTTGTGCTGGATGAACAGACATATTATTGCAGAACTTAATGCAAACCCTTCGCACCAAATGGTGACACGCGATTACCAGTTTGGAAATAACTAAGCTCATTATCGTGAAACGCTTCGCTCAAATCCCCCTCCAAAAGGATGGATCCGACGGCGGGAAGGAACCTGTGACGGGAACATACTGGGGGGATTTGTTTAACCAGATCAGCCCGCTGGGCCAGCACAGCACGGTTCCCTGCCTCCAGCGTGGCTAAAGCCTGGATTCCCGGGAAGCTCAACCCCCCACCCCACCCCCATCCCGCGTGGACAGGGTGGGCAGCGTCCCACACCCGGCACCGGGGTCCTCCTGGCACAGCCCCGCTTTTAAGAGATGAAAAGAAGCACCTTTCAATAATAAATAATAATGCTAACTATGTGTTTCTATAGCAACTCATCACCATAGCAGCTCCGCGCTGGAGGAGAACTCGGAGCTCATCCCGCCGTCTTCAGGGCGAGGAGGCAACTGCCCTCCCGGAGGGGAATTCAGTGGGGGCAGAGATGGGACTGGAAGCAAGAAGTCACCCCCCGGGTTGTCTCTGAGCACTGCCCTCTCCGGGGAAGGCGTCTGGATGAGCTGGAGGGATGCAGCCAGGGATCCAGGGGCTGATGGAGATGTGAAGTCTCAAAAGCACCGCGTATCGAGGTCGTTGCAACCCCCCCCTAAAGCAGCCCTGGGATCCAGGGTGGCTGGAAGGAAAGGAGGCTGTGACAAGGGACAGCCCCACCGTTCAGCCAGGAGGGCACCGTGAAGGGGAGAGTGCAAAGGGTGAGACACGATCAAAAAAAAAGAAGGAAATGCCCTGAAATTATCCATGCAAATGCCAACACCCTAACATTTACAGGTCTCAGGATAACAGCTTCCAAAACTCCACGTGTTGCTCTGCTTTTAGCAAGAACCAGACATTTGCGCCAAAACCCTGACAAATAAAGAGTTTTCCAAAACAGCCCAAAGAGTCACTTTTTTTAAGCAAATCAAGAAGACATGCCCATCCTAATTTGGATGTGGGGTTTGGGTGCGGGTTTTTCCCCCTATATCGTCCATTAAAGAAGAATCCAAGCCTTTGATCAGCTCCACAATCGGTGTGGGCGTATTCCCAGCTCACCTCCTCTCCCTGGCAGGGCTGTGGTGACAGAGCCTTCAGTATGGAGCAGCCTCCTGTTCCTCAGCACCTCCGAAAGCCTCTTCCCAGGCAGCAGCAGCAGGTGACACTGCCCGGGGGTGGGACAGTGGCCATTAGTGACCATTACCCATGCTCATGATGCTATTCCTCAGGCTGGGCGAGTTCCCAATCAGACCCTCCCCGGCCTGATCATCCCTTTTACAAAAAGCGAGTCATTAGTAAAGGTCATTAGAGCAAAATTAGGTGATGGCTGAAGGGACAGTCACTTCTAGGAGACCACCCCCCGTGTGATAGGTGGGGAAACGAGGAGGCAAAGAACCCACTCAGAGCCGTGGGACAGCTCTCCATCTCCATCAAATCCCAGCCTCCCTCTGGCAGCCCGGGATAAGTTTCCCCAAAGTAAAATGAAGCTGTGCAGCACACCAAGCACTTGCTATTCCATCAATAGGCAATTGTAACAGGATACACCTCCTTAGTCTCTAAATGAGTTTTCTTTCCAGCACTACATTATAGACAAATCCCCTGTCACAAAAAAACAAATAAACCCCTTTTCACAATCAAATATGCCCTAACCAAGTCAAACAGGGCCACAACGCGCGTGCGGCGAATCCGCAAAGGTTTCCCTCAACTTCCCGGCACGACCGTGTCCCCTCGGGGCGGGGAAAGAGGTGAAAAGGGAAAGAAAAGAAAGAACATTTAGCAGAAGAAACGAAGTGGCAATTTCCCAGTCCGGCTGGGAATCGATACTCGGGCTCCTCGTGGTTTCTGCTTCGCGGGGGCCGAGCTCTCTCCACCAAGCCCAGACCGACACAGCGGCAGTGCTTGACTTACGAGTGCTTCGTCCCAGCAAGATATTTTTAATTTAAACCTTGTCACCGCTGAGGACGAAGCCATCCAGGCTTTGATTTACTGCTAATTCACCCCTCTGGTTCCCATAACTCTAAACTGAAGTCACCAAGCAGTTGAACGCCCTGGCACTCCCCGGTGAGGCTCTTCATGAGTGAGTGTCAGGGGGCTGCTGGCGGCAAGTGCAAGTTCCTCATTCAGAAAAAACCAACAAGAACATAAATATTAACCTTCTACACACGGTCACAGAGTCCAGCATCACCTCACTAATTTGCAGGAAATCACACTGGGAATAAAACACCTCCACCAGCCTCCCCTCCCTTCCCTCGTGGAGCGTTTTAAGCTCCAGGAGAAAAAAAAAGAAATAACACACAGGTCGTGGAGGCTCATTTTGCAAACATTTGCGTGCATTTGGCTGCAAGGGTTCACCAAGGATCAAGATTTATCCCCCTGGCCCTTGCAGGGAGCAGGGGAGGGGGAATTGTGCGGGTATAGATCATGCAAAAGCCTGTAATGGGAACCCAGCTGTTGTTATCTGCATTGGATCCACACATTGGTCCTGTCAAAAGGACAAGGCAGATTCAAGTGCCAGTCAGCTCCCGTGAATTTATTGCCAGTGGCTCGGTGGGAAAGCCCCAGTAGAGCAGTGTATGGATAATTTAGCTGGAAGGAAACTCAGAGATCAGGCATGAAAACCAGGAGAGTTGGCAGAGCAAGGTCTCCCTTTTGGGTCACAAGTGCAAATCCAGCCATGCTTAGTGGGACTTTTTATGTATCCCTATTCAAAAGAAGCCTGGGAATCTCAGCCACCTGACTTTTGGGTCTGGATTTCCGTTTCACTGCATGAAGTGTTTAAAAAACATTGGAAAACCCTCTCGGCAGGAAAGCCTGGAGGTGAAGGTGTCTAAAATGAAGTGGCCTTTGGTTTTGGCCAAACCAAAGGGTGACTGTTCAAAGCCTTCAAAGCATCTCTAAGGGCTCACAGAGAGGTTTTTTTTATCAAGGAAAGGGTGTAGGGCAGATGCCACACTACTCTGGGCCCTGTGGCAGGGGACACAGACTTGGCACCTCTTACCTGGGTGCCTGCTCAGCACCTTTCAAGGTGCAGCCATTCAAGGACAAGGCAAACCTACAGAGCTCGTGCACCAACAAAGAACAAAAAAACCCAGACTGTTCTTTGGGATGAGTCAAAAAAAAACCCCAGGGGAGAATGCCAGTTCTGGAAAATCACCACACAGACTGGAGGGAGCTCAACACGTCATTGCTGCAATGATCTCTCCATTCCCAAGGGTGATTAAGAGCATTTTGTAGCAAATTTTAAAGGCACTGGGACCGAGGTCCACCAGAGCACAACTGCCCTGGGCCAATGCAGTAACCCAAGGTGTTTGGTTGTCCCTGCCCATGGCAAGATGTTCGAACTAGGTGATCTTTAAGATCCTTTCCAACCCAAACTGTTCTGTAATTCCATGATTTTCTCACTTCAAAGCACCCATTGGCCATTTTAACTGGAAAAAATTCAGTCCTGTTCTGTCCAAGGGCTGCCCTTGGCTGTTGCAGCCCAGCCCCGAGGGCAGGGGACCACTCCCTGCTCTCATCACCAAGTCCCACTCGGGGTTCAGTTTGAATTTCATGCTGGAGAGGGAGAATTCCCATCAATAAACGTGGACTGAGCTTTTGGCCTCTCCGTTCCTCAGTTTCCCAATCTACACCGCGGGAACGCTGTAGATGGTGATGCTTTAAAGCACTTCAGAGCCTGAGCGAAAAACATGTGGGCAGCGCTACGTCATTTTTCCTCTACTTTTTTCTTTTTTTTTTTTGTCACAGGCTCCTTGAGAGCTCAAAGCTGAGGGATATAAAGCACTTTTCACGGGAAGACGGCCGTGCAGGGAAGCACGCTCATCACCGATGCCCCGCAGGAAGGCAGTGGGGTTGCCCAGACTCTCCGCGCAGACGGGAAGTCTCCTTGCCTTGGGCGCCTGGAGCGGTGGTGTCCGTTCACCGAGTCTTGCGAGCCACAAGGAAGGAGGAAGAAAGAGCCCTCTGAAGCCTTTGAGAGAACCAGAAAGGTCCCCAGATGCTTTTTGTTAGAGCATCAAGCGGTTTGAGGGCTTTGCTAAAGGGAACAGCCGTAATCCGAAAGGCATTCCTGGATGGGGAGGGGGATTCGAGGGGTGACGTGGGGTCTCATCTCAGCTACGTGGGGCCTCACTTTAAAGGGGTTTTGTGAATAGTAAATGAAGACGAGCCAGGCTATTCCCAGGACATGCCATCCTGCTCAAAAACACATGCAGGCGCTGCCAAGCCGCAAACTTTGGCACCGCTGACTCCAAAACTCAGCAGCCCTACCTCTGACACCCTCCCCGCGCCAGATCCCAGCGCAGAGCACGAGCCTGCTGCGCCCGCACCCTTCCCAGCTTTGCAGGAAGCTTCTCAGACATTAACTCCCACAGGGCGTTAACCCCCAGCACACCCGAGCATCGTAAGACTTTGCCAGGCTCTTCACCCCGCGAGCGCGAATCCAACCCCGGCACGGCGAGAGGGAGCTCGGATTTACTGCGACAGCTCAGCACCGAGGGGATCGGGAGGCAGAGACAAAGCAGTTCAGTAAAAGGAAAAAAGATGCAGCACAAAAAGGGGCGCCGGCCTCCCTCCTCCCCTGCTCAGCCTGCGAAAGTAGAGAGATGGACATGGAACCGGCTCCGGCCACCCAGTGCCTCCCGGGATGTGGCTGCCAGAGACGGCTCCTGCCTTCCCGGCAGCGGAGCTCAGCCCTCTCCTGCCTGTGCTCAGCCCTCTCCTGCCTGTGCTCAGCCCTTCGCTCTGCCACATCCACAGGCTGCCCAGCTCCGGGCTCGCTGCGGCGCAGGGAGGGATGCCGGCAGGTGAATCCGTGAGGAAAGGCTCCGATATTCCCTCTCCCTGCGGAGAAGTTCAGCATCTCCCCGTGGCTCGGCAGCAGCGCTCATCCCCGCGCTCGCCGGGTGCCGGGGTGAGCGCCGAGCGCACTGAACGTCAGTGCCCGCCGGGCGGTTCCGATCAGCGAGCAAATGCTTCCCTACAGCACCGCGACTGATCATCAGCCCGGATTCTAAAACACCCGTCTTGGACGCAAACAACACTCAGATCATGCGGCTGTCATTCATTCCGCACCGCATCGAGACCGCCGAGCGACACACAGTTAAGATGGGACAGAGAGAAAAAGCCTGGGACTGGTCCTTTCGGGAAGGAGACACCCCCAACGGAGGATGGGTCTGGGCAGAGGAGGGAAGAAAATCCCAGGCTGTCGTGCCGGGGCTGGGGTTGCGTGGTTAAACCTGGCTGCACACGAGAAGCAGACACACACATCTGTTGCACCGCTTGAAGCCCGGCTCCGGCGAAGGATCCCACACACAAACAAACAAACACACAGACACACACACACCTCCCCCGGCAAATAAACCACCAACAAAACGCCGCTCGCATCCCCTGCACCTCGAGCCCATGGCTTAGGCGGGGGGAGGAAGCACCTAATCCCACACTGGGAGGCACACGCCGGAATGAAAATCCCAGAGACGGCAAAGCCCGTGCCCCCCGTGCTCCGCTGGTCCTGCCCGCTCGCGGATTTCACCGGTTTCTATAACCAAGACCAGGGTGAAACGCAGGACAGATAAGTCAGCACGCTTTACGCCTTCCAAAATATTTGTGCAGGACTGCTGCACGCTCAAGACAAGTCCCTAAAAGGCTGCGAGCAGTTGCACCGGCTGTAAAAATCCCCCGACACCATCATTGTTCCCGCGGAATAAGAGCATCCCCCGGCAGCCTCGGGGATCCCGGTCCAAACCTCCCCTCTGCACCACTCACCCCCACGACTCGGGAAGCATCACACCCCCCTCGCTTATCCCAAAACCTCCCATCCCAGGCACCGCATCCCGGTAGCGGAGGGAAGCCATGGAAAATCAGGTGCGTTTCCAGCGAGCTCTCCGGCACGGCTGCCCGGCGGCAGGGCTGGGAAGCAGAGCGGAGCAGGCGCGGGGTGTGGAAGTTTTACGGGAGAAGTGCGGAGCCACACGCTTCCCACCTGGTCCTTCCCACGAAGGCGAGTCCCGCAGGTCCTACCCCCGCCTCCAGCACGGCAAACGCTGCATCCCTTCCCGGCACGGGAGCAGATGGAGCCCCGGGAGGAGGAGGATTTCCTCTGGGCTGGGGATGGAGCAGCCACATGCAGCCACTACAAACCCAAACAGCACTTAGCCCTGCCGGGGCTGAGCAAGTGGGTTTGTTTATCTGGGAGGAACTCATCTGCTGCCGGAGTATCAGATTTCCACCAAAACAACGCGCGGCTCGCTGTTTAGATCACTTCTGCCCGTCTACATAATTTAAGGGCATATGTCTGCTAAACGCAGAGCATCAACACGCAGGTTTCGGTTGCAGCACACACATGCACCGAGGCAAGGAGGGAGGTTTAGCAGCGCTGACTCCGCAGCCGGGATTTGGGCAGGGAAACTCTCCAGCACCTTGCAGGAAGGGAAAAGACGGGGGTCTCCCCTTCCCTCTTAGGTGTTCGCCGCCGGGGGTGGCCCCCGTCCCCATCCATCGGTCACCCGGGAGGTGTTATCCTCCCCGGGAATAGGGTTCTGCCGCCAGCCCCGTCCAGCTGCAACCTCACCGGGAGCAGGAAAAGTTTGCAAATGCCCGCAGCCCCTCGCCCGAGGAAAGCTGTGGAGCGTGGAAAGGGGGAAATACCCCCCGAGGGGAGGAAAATCCGCAGCCGCGGGATGCCGGGGGTGGCGAGGGACGGGCTGCGCCGCTGGAGCCGCCACCTCCGGGGAGAAAAGTTGAGCCTTGCGCATGGGGAAAAAGCCATCGGGGACCCGGGGAAGGGGGACACCGGGCACCGCGTCCCCTCCGCGCTGGGGATGTGGAGAAGGGGGGCTCCCCGCTGCGCCCCCCGCCTCCCCAGCATCCTCCCAAGCCGGGCCGGGAGGGGCGGAGGGGCCGTGCCCGAAGCCCCCGGCTCAGCCCGCTGTCCGCGGGGGTCCCTGCCCTCCAGCCCCGACCCCCTTCCCAGGACCCGGGGGTGGGGAGCAGCGGCGGGGGCGCCTCCCAGGGCCCCCCCTCCACTGCCCCAGGTGTGCAGGGCAGGTACCGCTGCAGCCCCGCCGGCCCTCCCGGGGCATCCTCCGGGGCATCCTCCGGGGCATCCTCCCGCAGCCCCCGCTGCCCGGGCGGGGCGGGGGGCTCCTTACCTGGCAATGCTCCTCGCTTGCCTTGGGTGGGTTTTGGTGTATATATATATATTATTTTTTCTCCTCTCCTTTC